>CM035427.1:28219100-28604100 GCA_020310875.1 Ceratopteris richardii | reverse complement strand
ATGCTCTCATACCGATTGTTGGTTTTAAGGCCCACAATTAATATAGAGACTAAGAGAAAATAGAGACAAGATGGAGAATAGAGAAAACATGACAGAGTGAAAAGGAGCCACACATATGGTCATAAAGCTGAATATGATCTCTTTCAAATTGATAAGCTCCAAGTTGTTGCACACCTTATAGATGATCAAGAATAAGATGTCCACCTCCTCTAATATAGACTATCCTTACATGATTTTTCGTTGCTCTTTTTAAAAAAGACAAAAAACCATACCCCCATAATTCGCAACAAAAATGTGGTTGTGTCACGGGATTATTTTGAAAAAAGTTTCTTGAATTTTTTGTTGTACTTTGTTATATTATATTTTAGATAATTTTTTTCTAATTCAAAGTGCTTTTCACACAAAATTTGCTTTTCACACTTAGATTAGAATCTAGGGTTTAGGGCTTCACCTAGTTTCACGTGCTAAATACCCAAGTGTTATATATCAATGGATAACTCATGATGAGTACTATCACATTGTGTAATTATAATATATGTCAAATTTTGACCATTTTAGTTTGACCAGCTTTATGAACAATCTTTGACCACATGTATCTAAGTAGTTTAAGCTTGTAGGTGGAGTCCCTAGTGGAAGGTTGCCCCAAAACATTGTTGCTTTTCAAGGCCTAGAGTCAATATAGAGAGAGAGTATAGAGAGAGAGTATAGAGAGAGAATAGAGAGAAACAATAGAGACAATGTACACGAGATTGGCAAAGGAGCCAAATAGCTCCAAAAATAATACAATAGAATTCAAAATACTTACTAAGTTCTCCAAAACCCTAGAGTTGAGTTAGGGAGAGATTGTATGCCACAAGGTGTTGAAATATGTGTAATGAGGTGCTCTTTATATGGATTTATGAGCCCCCCTCAAAAGCATGCAAAAAAATCACGTAAAAAAACAGGGTTTCGCAAATCGTAGTGAAAAATCCAAGATATTTTTTTTTTTTTTTTTGTGTTTTTCCTCGATTTTTAAAAATCCTGCTTTTTGCTGTTTTTGGGCTGATTTATCTTGGACCATTGGATTTGATGCTTTAATCTTAGCCAGTGTTGCCTCCGGACGCGTTAGCAACGTCTGATGCTGACGGGATTCGGACGTCCTTTACGGACGGGTTAGTAACGCGTTGCTAACGCGACGTTTTTTTTTGCCCAGCAAGGTGAGGTTTTATCGAATTCGGACGGCAGATTTGGCTCATTTGCGTGTCTATTATCTGCTCTGCGTTTTTCCTTGCTGCAGCCCGCAAGTGTGGTGATTTGAACCCTTCAAAGCTCAAGCTTGAAGCATCAAGGCTGAAGGTATGTAGCTTCGATTATGGACTCTAGGATCACTATGGGCTGCGTGCCCCCTCTTCTTGGACATTGGACACTGTCTTTATGATAATACTCTTCAGATATATGATTCATATGCATATGCACATTGCATTATGCATAGGGCCTAGGCACATTGCATTATGCTGCATGCATATGCATAATGTCATAATGCATATATGATATGCCATATATGATATGCATATGCCATATATGATATGCATATGCCATATATGATATGCATATGCCATAATGCATATTGCATATGCATATGCCATTGCACATTGCATATGCATAATGCACATTGCATATGCATAATGCACATTGCATATGCATAATGCACATTGCATATGCATAATGCACATTGCATATGCATAATGCACATTGCATATGCATAATGCACATTGCATATGCATAATGCACATTGCATATGCATAATGCACATTACACATTTCATATGCATATGCACATTGCACATGTGCATGTGTCATAAACAAGTATATGTCAACATTCAAAGAATTATTGACTTATTGTATCATTTGGTTGTCTTTCTTGTAGATGCCAAAGAAACCGGGACAAGAATGGGACTTCATTGAGAAGGTGAAGACCTTGACCAAAGGTCAACATAGATGTAAATGCAAATTTTGTGGACATGTATGGGATGGAGGGGCTAACCGGATAAGGGCACATATCCTTGGTTTGAAAGGATATGGTGTTAGTAGATGTGATAATGCTCCCCAAGAGGTTAAAGATGTGAGCAGGAACTTGCAAGCAAAGGGGGGTAATGAAAGTGTTGATGCATCTTATGCACATATGCAATCCACCGGTGATTCAATTGTGCATGGATCCATTGGCAGCCAATGTGAAAATGATGCATATGAAGCTGATGATCAAAATTGTATGCATGCATGTGGATCGGGTGAAACCTCTGGAGTGAATACAAGCAAAAGAAAAAGAGGGCATGAGGGAGCTTTGCAAAAGGCTTGGGAGTCCAAAGCACGTTCGGATGCTGATAAAGCCTTGCGTAGGTTTTTTTTTGTTGAGGATATACCATTTTGGAAAGTAAGGAGTCCTTACTTCCAAGAATTTGTGACTGCCATTGGAAGGGCTGGCCCTTCATACAAAGTTCCTTCATATAATCATTTGCGTGATGGGCATTTGAAAGATGAGGTCAAATGTATTGAAAATGATTTGCTCAAGTTGCGTGAGAAGTGGAAAACATATGGCTGCACTATATGTTGTGATGGTTGGTCTGATACCAGAAATCGGCCAATCATAAATGTTATGGTTTCATGCATTTATGGAACCATGTTCCTAAAATCAATCGACACTTCTGGTCAAATCAAAACATGTGAATATATTTTTGAAATTCTCAAAGATGCTATTATGGATGTTGGACCACAAAATGTGGTCCAAGTATGTATGGACAATGCTGCCAACTGTGTGAGAGCTGGATGTTTGGTTGAAGAGCAATGGCCACATATTTTCTATACTCGCTGTACTTGCCATTGCATTGATCTCCTCTTTGAGGATATAGGTGGGCTTCCATGGGTGAACCCGATATTGGCTCAAGCTCTAAAAGTTGTCACTTTTGTTACCATGAAGCCTACCATTCTTGCTATATATAGAAAATTCAGCAAGAAAGAATTAGTTAAACCAGCCCAAACAAGATTTGGTTACATGTTTATCATGCTCTCCAATTTGATTGATGAAAGGGTGTACAATGGATTGCGTGGCATGATTGTTTCTACTGAGTACACTATGAAAAAAGTGTCTAGAACCAAAAAGGCTGAACATGTTTCTTCTATTATATTGAGCTCATTTTTTTGGAGAAGTTGTAGAGAAATTGTGCATATTTGTGCTCCCATATTAAAGATCTTACGCTTGGCTGATAGAGAAGGCAGCACAATGGGCTTAATTTATGAAATGACAGATAGAATGGTTGAGAAGATTGGAAATATGGAAGGAATTGACTCTTCTCGACTTGAAGATGTGAAGAATCTATGCATAGAAAGATGGAATATGATGCATTCTCCATTACATGCAGCAGCATATGTGCTTCATCCCATATGGAGAGAGAGATGTCCAGAAAATGATGGGGAAGTTAATGATGGATGGATGGATCTCATGGAAAGGTGCACAAATGGTGATATTGAGAAGCAAAGTATCTTATGTGATGAATTAAATGTGTACAAATCTATGGCAGGTACATTTGGCCGCCCCATTGCAAAAGATGAGAAAAGGATGCAATATGCAGTCAATTGGTGGGAAATGTTTGGCACACGCACACCTAATTTACAGAAGCTAGCACTTCGCATTCTTTCACAAGGGAGTTGTGCTTCCCCTTGTGAAAGAAATTGGAGCACTTTTTCATTGATACACACAAAAAAAAGGAATAGATTGCTTCCAAAAAACACTGAAAAATTAGTGTATATTCATACAAACTTGCGCCTTGCAAGTAAACTCAAAGAAAGAGGCTTTGAGAAAATGGAAGTCACATTGGACATGATTGAAAAGGAAAGGGATGATGATAGACTTCTTTTGTGGCAAGAAAATCATGAAGGTGAGGAAATTGCTCTCACATCTACTAGTGCCATCACAGAGAGATTGCTTGACCAGCATGTAGATGATGATGTTGATGAGGATGATGATGGAGGTGAGGATGATGATGGAGATGAGGATGATGATGGAGATCAGGAGATTGCATCTCAGGATGATTGATGATTTTGTCATATGATATATGATATATCTATGATCTATTTGTTTTATGACATATGATATATGACTCATGAGTATGATCTATTGCTCTACATGGATTTTATGGCTATAAAGTCATAGACTATAGTCTTTTGCTAATGGAAGAAAGTCTTTTTGGGTTTTTCATCATTTTATACATGAATCATGTTTTGTTTATGGTTGAATAATTTACTTTCTATGTTTTTATGAATATATATACTCTTTCTTTTGAAATTTATGTGTAAAAAAAAAGACCGCGTCCGTAAACGTCAGAAACGTTTTGACGGACTCGTCAGAAGTTATCTAAACGTCAGAAGTCAGAAGTTAGCATCACGTCAGTAACAACTATGATCTTAGCCCTTGATCATAAACTAATGGAAAATTGTTTTTGCCCCAAAATTAGGGTTTGGATTTTGAACCCTCAAAACACCTTTTAAAATTGACATGTGACATACCATTGGATAGCTCTTGAGACGCTCTTTCCAAATATCCCCTTTTTTGGTATATTTTGATTGTCTTTGACTTTGGTTTGACCATGTTAACTTTGTGTAAAACTGACCAAAACCGAGAACATATATGCAATCCCTCTTGTGGAAGGTTGCATTTCCAACAATCCCCCCCTAACTTGATTGACTCAAGGGGAATATGTTAGGCAAGGTATATATATTTTGCTGGATAAAAAATACTGTAAAATGATGTTGATAGACAAAAAAGTGGTAATGTTGAAGGTACTTGTAAAGATCATGCCACCTACATAAGTGTTTGACATGAAGAGCGCTCCATACTATAGAAAAAGAGAACTCCTAAAATTTTCCCATATACTCTTCTCATCCAAATATTGACACGGAAGGATAGAGATAGGGAAAGCAAAAGACAACATATAGTCAGACACATTTTCTTAACTATTAAGGTTGATCAGCCCTTTCTAATCAAGATCATATGTCCTTATCCATACCCGTCCACAAATCAAAATATACATAGACAAGATGATATGGTTTAGCATGAATAGTTTATGGATGAAGAAACTTCAATATCCACTTCATCTATTTCATCTTGTATATTGGTGTTTGCCTTTGCAACCTTTGCTTCTTCTTCTTTTTTGCCTCTTGTGTCTTTCCGCCACAAATTTTACAACTATGAATAATGAAACAATCTTCTTCTTTGAGGTTTGTTCTTCCACAATGCTTACAATTCTTGTGCTTTTTGACCTTAGCTAAAAAAGAACTTTCATTGAGGTTTTCTTCAGCTTTTAACCTCTTTTTCTCCCTTTGGGTCTCCGTCATCTCAAGATTTGGGTGACAATCATATTGTAAGTAGAAGGTAGACTTTTCAGAAGAACTGCAACTGCAATTTGTTTTGAAATAGGGTTATTCATTCCAGCTAATGCCATGTAACTTTTGAATTTGTTTAGATGCTCTGCCATTGATGTTGAACCCTTCATTTCTAATTGGAAGAAGGATATTAGAAGTGATAGAAGTGGCTGTTGTGTCTTTGTTCCAAACATTCCTTCCAACTTCATCCATGCTTCTCCTTCACTTTTGATGTCTGTAAGATGATGGATAAACTCTTACTTAGGCTCATACTTATAGTTGACAATGCTTTTTTGTTTTTTGACATAGCTTCTACACTTAGTCCTAGATATGTAGGTAAAGTAAGAACTCTTCTTGCTTATGTGGCTCCTCTTGCGTGGGTACTTCCTTCTTCACAAGATGATGATGATGATGATGTTGAGGATGATGATGAGGATGATGATGAGGATGATGAGGCAGCACTTGGAGCCTGTTGAGCTTTATTCATATAATGGTCTTGTGTAGCTGCTGTATATAAACCAACACCTCCATATGCTCACGTCTTCTAACTTCTGCTTTCATCCCAAAGATTAGTGATCATAAGATAATATTGTACCCTTGTTTGCCACGTGAGAAAATCATTACCTTTGAATCTATCAACTCCAACCATGAGTTCATTGCCATATCTCTCACTTAAGCAAGTAATATGCTCAAGAAAAGTCTCTTAAAATATTCTCAAAGTTCTCAAGTTACACCTGCATTGATACCAGTCATTGGTTTTTAAGGTCCACAATTAATATAGATAGAGAGTATAAAGAGAAAATAGAGAGAGACATGGGCTTATAGTTGCACTTCCATTTAAGGGTGAATTTGGGCTTTGCCTGGATTCATTCTGGTATATATAATAGAGAGAGACAATAGAGACAATACACGCAAGAAATTGGCAAAGGAGCCAAATAGCTCCAATAATAATACACTTGAATGCAAATTACTTATAAAGTTCTCCAAAACCCTAGGTATGCTACAAGGTGTTGAAATATGTCTAATGAGGTGCTCTTAATATAGATTTATGAGCCTCCCTCAAAAGCATGCTGAAAAATCACGTAAAAAGCCCAAAAACAGGTTTCCACAAATGGCAGCAAAATTTTTGGATTCTGTTTTGTCTTTGTGTTCTTCTCGATTTTTTAATTTGGTTTTCATTGTTTTTGGGTCGATTTATCTTGGACCTTTTTGATGCTTTAGTGTCATCCCTTTATCTGAAACTGATGGAAAACTATTTTTGTCCCAAAATTAGGGTTTGGATTTTGAACCCTCAACACACCTCGAAAACTGACATATGACATATCATTGGATAGCTCTTAAGATCCCCTCTTCAAATATTTAATAACAATTTCTGCATATTGTGACCAATTCTCACCATCTTTCACCTTGGTTTGACCAGGTTGACAGAGAATATATGTGCAATCCCTCTTGTGGAAGGTTGCATTTCCAACAAAGACACATGTTTTCTAACATTCTGCTTTGGTATTTATAGAACTGCTTTTTTGTTTTTTGGGGGGGGGGGGGGGTTTAAAAAGCAGATTTTTGGTTTTTTAGGATTTCACACAAGATCATGCCTTTCGTGGATGTACGATATGCTTTTGAAGAGTCTTTTAGAGTGTTTATGGGCTGACTTTGACTTACTTTATAATGATTTTAAAAATTATGTCTGACCTGAAATTAGGATTTGGCTCTTTAAGGGTTAGATGATGTTGGATATAGGCATGAAGGTTATGGTGAGAAAGCTCTCTTTGATAGTATAAGGATGGGTAAGTAGTTTTCGTAAATCTAACAACTGGGGTCCTCGGAAAAAACGAAAAGTATAAAATGTTCATGTACAATATATATCCTACACTTGCTTGCTAAAGACTTGTGGGATTACATTAGTTGAGATTCAACTACTTACTAGACTAGGAGGTGCGCACTGTGGTTCCCACGAATGAAAGAGTAAGAAGAGATTTGTCATCAAGCTCTTCATCGTCGATTTGAACTGAACCTAGTACAGGCTTTCAGCTTCAATGATTTGATCGAAGCCTTTGTTTTGCTGGCTCTTTTATGCAGAATTAGAAACACTTTTTTTTCCCCGCTCCTGAATATCTTAATTTGAGGTCTTTTCTGTCCATGTTTATGTACTCCTTTGATAAGAACTTGGATCAAGCGTTGCATTTTATTCTCAGTGGCACTTAATTTTAATTTTGAACGTAATGAGGTCTTCTCTGTCCATGTTTGTGTACCCTTTTGATAAAAACTTGGATCAAGAGTTTCATTTTATTCTCAGTGGCATGAACGTAATCACCAGCTCAAATCAGCTCTGCATTTTCTTGTAGGCTCTTTTTCCAGACAACACTTATGGTGTAGATAGCGGAGGTGATCCTGCTGTTATTCCCAAGCTCACTTTTGAGGAGTTTCAGGTATTTGCAGATTTAAAATCTTTCCTCTTTTCAACTCACATGTGCTTGCATTGGAATGGAAATAACACCTTTTCTGAGTTTGCAGGAATTTCATCGCAAGTTTTATCATCCCAGCAATGCCCGCATCTGGTTTTATGGAGATGATGATCCTAATGAACGTCTGCGTTTAATTAGTGGTAAATGTTTGTTCTTTGTATTGAAGTGTAAAAATGTGAAACTAAATTTGGAACTCAAAAGACACCCACAGACAAACCCCCCTTTCCCCCCTCTTCCTCCTCCCTCCTCCCAAACAACCCCTTTCCTTTTACCCTTCCCCCTTTCGTTTTCCCCTTCCGCCTTCTAAACCCCCATCTATAGAGAGTAATGGGTGAGCAACAAGAACATTTTATTGGGAAATTCCTTGTGTAATGATGTGTGTGAACTCACTGTGCAGTGTTCTTGGCTTGCTTTGCTGTTTGCTATGTGACAACACAACGGTTTGCATGTAGATGTCAAATAATTGTATCTGTATATAAAGATAATTGTGTCTGGCAGCATACTTGGATGAGTTCGAGGAAAATGAAGCAGCCAGAGAGTCAGAAGTTAAGGTCCAAAATCTTTTCACAGAACCCAGGACTGTTACAGAGACATATGCTGCTGGTGAAACTGGTGACTTAAAAAAGAAGCATATTTTATGTGTCAATTGGGTCCTTGCAGATACCCCACTGGATATGGAAACAGAATTAGCTATTGGTTTTCTGGATCATTTGATGCTTGGAACACCTGCTGCACCTTTACGTAAAGCACTGCTAGAAAGTGGCTTTGGAGAAGCTATAGTTGGTGGAGGGGTTGATGATGATCTTCTTCAACCTCAATTCAGCTTGGGCCTGAAGAATGTCTCTGAAGAGAATGTTTTGAAGGTGGAAGAGCTTATCATGGCCAAGCTAAAAGAACTAGTTGATGTAGGGTTTACTTCGGAAGCTGTGGAAGCTTCCATGAATACTATTGAATTTTCTTTGAGAGAGAATAACACCGGATCATTCCCCCGTGGATTATCACTTATGTTGCGTGCAATGGTATGAATCCTACTGATGTTTTGGTTTTAAAACAGGTGAAAGAAACCTGAATCAGTGTTGACCCTGACACTCATCTTTTTGGCAGGGAAATTGGCTTTATGGCAGGGATCCATTTGAACCTTTGAGATTCGCAAAACCTCTTGAGCAGCTAAAGGATCGAATCGCTGCTGAAGGACCCAAAGCTGTCTTTGCTCCTTTGATTACAAAGTTTCTATTGGAGAATCCCCACAAAGTTACTGTCTTGCTGCAGGTTGTTGCTGTGCCACTTTTATCGTATAATGTGTGAACCTTGACACTTATGTGAATCCCCAGATTTATTATTTGTTATTGTTCTGTTTTCTGGCATCTTTCAGCCCGATACAGACAAAGGCACAGTCATTGAAAACGAAGAAAAGGAGCTATTAAAAAAATTGAAAGAAAGTATGACGAAAGAGGATCTTGCAGAGCTGGTTCGTGCAACTGAGGAGCTGAGGTTGAAGCAGGAGACTCCTGACCCTCCTGAAGCTCTTGCCACTGTTCCATGTCTGTCCTTAGATGACATTCCCAAGGAACCTATTCGGGTGCCTATGGACGTGAGCACTTTATTCTTTTCTCTATATGTTACCCCATTCCTCCTCCTAGAAGAAAGCAGAAAGCAATACATCTATTTATTGTGCACTGAAAAAGTCTATTAAGTTACTTTCTATCAGAATGTGATTAAGTTATTACGTATTTTTTTTTAATGAAAACAAAAGGAAAGGATCATTCTGCTGCCGCAGATTTTCTTCTTCATAGTAGAGTTGAAGGCATTTCATCAAAGAGATGTTGAATGTCTTTTATGTGGATGTGTACAAAGGACTAGGCAATTTGGGAACACGAGAAGCATTGGGATCTCACATTGGTCATACTGTTATCAGAGAAATAGAGGAAAATGTGCATTCTTCTGCTGCAGAATGTATTTCTTAAATTTTGTTACATGTTTTTTAAGGCTTATATCTTTCTAGTCTAAGTACTGTGTAGACAACTGATAATCGCTATTTTTCTTGATAGATTGGTGACATAAAAGGAACAACTGTGTTACGGCATGATCTATTCACCAATGATGTACTTTATGCTGACTTAGCTTTTGATATGAGCTATATTGATGCAGAGCTTTTGCCTCTAATCCCATTGTTCTGGTAAGTGATGTCAATATAGACAAAGGAGTTTCCTCTTGTAGATTCTGGAAGTGTGTGACCTTGTCATGTTTTCACAGTCAATCAGTAATGGAGATGGGCACAAAAGACATGGATTTTGTTCAGCTTAATCAACTAATAGGACGAAAGACTGGTGGTATAAGTATCTACCCTAGCACAACTTCAAAGAGGGGCAAGAAAGAACCTTGCAGCAACATTATTGTCAGAGGAAAGGCAATGGCTTCACAGATCCAGGATTTATTTGAGCTAGTAAGCTCATTTGTGTGACTTGATTGCTTTTTTTGCTTGTTGTCAAAAGGGTCAATGTTGATTGGTATCTAAGTGTACGTTAAAGAATATTTCAGTGCCTCTTTAATTTGATTTGCATATTGTGTTTAATTCTGGACATTACAAGCGAACCTTTGACTGTACTTTCGAAGTGAGATTTGACGAGGATATGATTCTCTATTTTTCTGCTGTTGTCTTTCTTGCATATTGAAAAAAAGAGTGTGGAAGTATATTATAATTGGAGAACCAGAGATAACACCTTATTTCTTAAAAATGCCGGTGGAATATCGATGTATATAATTGATATGCATGATTGTTATATGTGTGTGTGTGTGTTTATGTATGTATGTGTAAGGGAGGGAGGGAGGGAGGGAGGGAGGGAGGGAGACACACGCGCACACACACGTGCACAAGAAAAACACTTCCCAATCATTTGTAGCTTTGCACTTATTGATCATATGGCAGAAGTTTATTTATTATGATAGGGGGTCTTAAAACTCTTGTTGGTTTTTTAAAGTCTCTTTTTTGTTTTTAAAATCTATTTATTTATTATTTATTTTTAAGGATAGGGAGTAAAGATCGCCCCATGTTAGCATGCTGTTTGTTTAACTTGTTTTCTTTACAAGCAGATGAGGATACTGCTGCAGGATGTACAATTTACTGATCAGCAACGGTTTAAGCAATTTGTTTCTCAAAGCAAGGCTAGAATGGAGGTATTTTTAAACCTCTTTTATTGAAAGTAGTATTTTTTTCTTGGGAATAACAGGTTTTGTGGGTTGTAATTCTTACAGAATGCCTTGCGAGGTCGTGGGCATTCTATTGCAGCAGCACGAATGGATGCCAAAATGAATATTGCGGGTTGGGTTTCTGAACAAATGGGGGGTCTAAGGTATGCTGTAGGCCTACTCTGCACTTTTACATTGGTCTATGCTTCATGCACGGTAGAATATAGGAAAGACAAGGAGAGCAATCTTTGCATAATGCATTTGTCATGGATGACACTGATTTATGATGTGGAAGTTTTAAATCTGGAATAAATATGAGAAATCATTGACATTTGGGTTGTTGTTCTTGTATGTGCAGCTATTTTGATTTTTTGCAGAACCTTGAGAGGCAGGTTGATAATGATTGGTCATCCGTGTCAGCATCACTCGAGAAAATCAGGCTGAGCTTCCTTTGCAGCCAGGGTGCATTAGTTAATCTGACTGCAGAAAGCAAGCTGATAACAAAGGCAGAGGCATATGCTGCTTCTCTTCTTGATGCATTACCAAGCATGAGAATTGGAAATACTAGCAAATGGAATTCATGTTTGGATCTTTGTAATGAGGGTCTTGCTGTGCCAACTCAAGTAAGTTGCATTGATATCTTTTGCTTGTTTATATGAGGTAACAGCACTTGTGAGGAACTAATGTAGTGGTGATTTACCTACTTGAGTAGGTCAACTATGTTGGGAAAGCGTTCAACATTTATGATACTGGCTATGAGTTAAATGGCCATGCTTATGTGATATCAAAATATATAAGCAATACTTGGCTTTGGGACCGCGTTCGTGTAAGTGGAGGTGCTTACGGTGGTTTCTGTGACTTTGACTCACATTCAGGTTTGCCACCTCAACCTATATCAATTTTGGATGTTTGATGCCAGAAACTTTAGGTACATATCCAGTGATTTAATAATGAAAGTTATGCTCTTTAATGTTAGGTGTTTTCTCATATCTGTCCTATCGAGATCCAAATCTTTTGGAAACCTTAGAAATCTATGACAAGACTCCAGAGTTTTTGAGGGGTCTGGAGCTCGATCAAGATTCACTGTCCAAAGCAATAATAGG
Source organism: Ceratopteris richardii (assembly GCA_020310875.1). Taxonomy (NCBI): domain Eukaryota; kingdom Viridiplantae; phylum Streptophyta; class Polypodiopsida; order Polypodiales; family Pteridaceae; genus Ceratopteris; species Ceratopteris richardii. Next base: position 28,591,953 of record CM035427.1, on the reverse strand, counting down.
AACAATCGGTGATGTTGATGCATATCAACTTCCAGATGCGAAAGGTTATACCAGGTTAGTTGGAGAGAGTTGTATTATGTTCACTACAATTGGATGTTGTTGATATTTTCTCTGTGTTTTTTTTTGGGGTTTTCCCTTCTTTCTTGTTTTTTGATGTTGTTGATATTTTCTCTGTGTCTTTTTTTTGGGGTTTTCCCTTCTTTTTTTGTTTTTTCCTTCCCTTCCCCTTCCCCTTCCCCTTCCCCTTCCCCTTCCCCTTCCCCTTCCCCTTCCCCTTCCCCTTCCACGAGAATAAACAGTTAGAGATAGCCACTCTAGGGTTCTAGGAACATCACTAGGGCGACAGGTACCATCAAAAGTATAGAGCCTAGAGGCAGGGCAATAATTGCTAGAAGGGTCACAAGTGAGTGGTTTGGCAACATGTGAGCAACTCCACTGAGACTGCGAACTATTAGTTGCATACTAATTAAAGTCTCGACTTTGGACTCTTCACTCTTCATAAATCATGTGTGGAAGTTTCTAAAACGTTGCACACTATAGAAATAACACATGACTAATATATTTTCGAAGGTCTAAATTTCAATAGACTCGTGAATCTATCAAGAGTCACAAAGAATGTAGATATTTAAGATTCTAGAGTTGAAAATGCAGAGAGCAAATTTCAATTAAAATTCTATAATTATGGGATGAAATGCCATTATCTATCCTTCATTTCACACCAAAGGATCAATAATAGAATGATAAAAATCTTTAATCATCATCATGACCCTTGTGAGAAGCGGCAACCATTAATTGTTAGTATAACAAATTGAAGTAGAGAATTATCAATACTAGATACTACATTAATGACATAATATATACTAGCTAAATGATGTGTGTCAAGTGTCTTTTAAATTTGATCAATAGGATCTAATGGTTTCCATGTGGCGATATAAGAAGCAAGGCGGCAACTATTCCCGAAAAACATGAAAAACTTGAATAGTTTTTTGCGTCCAAAAAATAAAAATAAAAATAAGATAGCAGATTTTTAGTAGTTCTTTCGCTTGGGCTCAAAACCTATATTAAGACAAGTGTGCTGAACATTTCAATCATCACTTTGGAGAGCCCTCTTCATGCGATAGCTTGAAAGTGTGGTCTACTTCAACTTGGAGGAGGTGGAGTTGTGTTTTCTTCATATCTTCAAGGTGTGTAGCAGATATATCTTTTGGGAAGGAGATCATACTTCAGCTTGGAGGTTTTTGAAGTTATTGGACCGCTTGTATTCATCATCTTGAACATCAAGTGTATTTTCTATGCTATCTTGTAACTTCAATCATGAAATCTAAAGATTATATTTGGAGCATAGCTCGTTACATCTCTCTCATGTGCTATCATCTCGACAGATTGTTTCTATTTTTCTCTTTGACTCTATATCTATTTTGGGCATGAAAACCAAAGATCGGTATCAAAGCATGGAAAGTACATAGAGAATTTGACCACACGTAGGAAGATTAAATCCTCATGGCAGATTCAAATCAAGCTGAACTACATTTTTAGTAGTGTCATCATGTCATCTACCTATATGAAGCTGAATACTATTGTGAACATAGTTTTTCCATACGTGAACCATACTGCAAATGCATACATGCATGGAAGTATGAAAAAAGTATGGAATTTCATATAAAATATCATACATGATATCATACGTCTTGCAAAAAAGTAGTAAGAATCTGAAAAACATATATAAAACATAAAATAACCATAAAATAGTCACCAATCATCATAATCTCATAGATAATAGATAAAATTTTTCAGATTTCAGATTTAACTTGTAAAATAAATCGCTCTTCACAATGTAGACAATACTATGGCACAGACATGTCAACAATCACAATTTAGATTCTAGATAATCATAAATATGTTGCATCATGCATGGAGCATGCATAGTGCATGATAAACAAAAACTATCTGGCATTAACATTCAAATTTCAGCTTTCGAGTTTCAATTTTCATCCATGGCAAGCGTATCTTTATCAATAGCAAGCGTATCTTTATCAATGGCAAGCGTATCTTCATCATGATCATGCTCTTCCTCCTCATCATCAATAACATCATTTTTTTCAAGAAAGGCATCATAATTATGAATTGAAATGATGTCCCAATATTGCTACTAAGTGTGTTTTCCGTTCTTCATAATGATCCTCCTCCTCCTCCCCCTCATCATCATCATTATCATCAATTATGTTATCATTTTCAAGAAAGGCATCATGATTATGAGTTGAAGATGATGTCCCAATTTTGCTACTACGTGCGTCTTCCTTTAATGATTGTGCATCAAAATTGGTAGGCTCATTAGGTTCATCTTCCAAAGGACCAATTTTAGTTTCTTCCATATTTTGAAAAGCAAAAAGACGATCTTCATCGTTTTCCTAATTGAGCATTTCATCATCATCATCATCATCATCATCATCAATAACATCATCATTTTCGAGAAAGGCATCATAATTATGAATTGAAGATGATGTCCCAATTTTGCTACTACGTGTGTTTTCCTTTAAGGACCAATTTCAGCTTCTTTCATATTTGGGAAAGCAAAAAGATGATCTTCATTTCTCTTAGTTGAGCATTTTCATGTACGCTCCGTTCTTACACCTTTGACAATAGCCTCAAATTGGTATGTATGTAAACAAGTTTATTAGCATTACAAGGTAGCAGTCTATTCCTCCTCTTTGTGTATATGTGTGAATAAGTACTTTATCCATCCTTCATGCACTTTTGTGATTCTTATATTTCCTTATGGAATGCAACGTAAATCCCACAACATGTAATATTGTATGCATCGTGTTCCATCTTTCAATGCATAAAGTTTTGATTTCATTCAATTTTGATTCATCAACACCATCCATGCTTTGCAATTTCTCAACCACACGATCCATGAGCTCATATATAAGCCCATGGTTGCACCTTCCTTTTCCTAGAAACAGAGAATTCCAAAACTGGTGCACATAGCTTCACAATAAACTTTGCATCATGCCAAAATACATTAGGAAACACAATAACATACACCTCAATGCATAAGGCTGACTTAGAGCATTTTAATTTCAGAAATTTCTCATCCACAAGTAATTTCTTTAGTCCTTGTAAGCATCTATCATCCAAAAGATTCTCTAACATGAAATAATAGTATGCAAAACATGTAGGAGTCAGGTTTTATCAAGTGAGGTAAAGGATCTTAAGAGGGCTAAAACTTTCTCCTTTCTTATCACACATTTCACAATCTTGCATTTTCTTTCAATTACTTTTGACACCCGTGACCCACTCCAAATCGCCAATGTTTTCAAAAATAAGATCTAGACAATGGCATGTGCACCTTGTAAAAAATATGTGTAGCCATTCATTTTCAACCATTTCTCCTCCACTTACACATTTGAATGCATTGTCCATGCAAACTTGTACTACATTTTCAAGAACAACTCTAATAATGATCTCCTTCAAATGTTTGAAAATAGACTCGCCAGATTTTTGATGACATGATGTATCAACAAATTCCGAAAGTATGACCCATGAATAGAGGAAGTGAGAAAGTTGATGGTGGGTCTACTCTTAGTATCTGATCATCCATCAGAAATAGTTGTGCATCCATATTTTTTCCGCTCTCCTTTTATGACATTGAGATCATTTTCAATGACTTGGATCTCATCATTCAATTTAGTTTTCTCAATGCATAATATGAAGGGAGAGTAAAAGTAGGACCAACAGGTCCAATAGCTGCAACCATTGTCTTGAAATAGGGGCCTCTCACTTTTCAAAAAGGTAATTCAGCATTAAAAAAAGGGATGAAAAGTAATTTTTGCTCTTTTGCAAGCTTCAACATTTCATGCTTTAGATAAGCCTTGTTGGCTTAGTTTCCTTTTTTCGAAAGAAGATGGATAAGCGTTCTTGCTAACTTATCCATTTTCCTCTAAATCCACATGTTCATGCACATTTTGTGTATCATTTGATGTATGATCAATACCAACATTATCCATAATGTAATCTACATTTGGCACATTAGAAGTGCTCACATCAACATGTCCAATCGACTTCTTCACTTTTTCCTTCACATTGTTGGGAGCTACACCAAAGGCCATCAATCTATGTTGGGGGCATAGATACATGAAGGGCTTTCATCAAATCTATGTGAGCACTTCGATAACGTGCTGTTTTTTGAAAATTATATCTTGCTAAGAGACATAAAAAATTAGAAATTCAGAATTAGTAATCCATATGGCTTCAATGTGCACCATGTCCAATGTGTACAACTGTACAGGTGGTTGCAATGTGCATCATGCTAGTGTGTGCCATCATCCCTGTGGTATCATCATTCGAATCTCACACATCATTACATGTATGCTGTGCTGCTTCATCATGGACTGTGATGAGCTCTACTTTCTCTTTGTCTCTATATTAATTGTGGACTTAAAAACCAACAATAACTTTGTTTCAAACCCTTACGATTGTATAGTTTGTTGTTGCACGGGCAGATCTGGCTCCCACTACACATTAGTATGTCTTTCTTTCTTTTTCTGTGTTATTCTCTCTTGCCCCTTGTTTCCTTTTCATATCCTTATCTATTTATCTGTTAGTCTATCTATCTATCTATCTATCTATCCATCCTATCTGTCAATCTATCTATCTTTCTATCCATCTATCTATCTGGGAGAATTTTTCAAATTTGGTGGGGATTTGTGGCATAGTGTAGAGTTATGAATGCACATATTCTAGGTGCATGGGAATAGGGGCTGCTCCTGCCTCTGAACAGAATAAGCAAAGACATAGGTAATTGACATTGTTGAGTTTATTCTGCAGCATGATCCGTTATCAGCTTGGGATTACTGAAGAAGAAAGAAAGCAGAGGAGGGAAGAGATTATGTCTACCAAGTGAGGCTTTAACATACTTCCTAGCAGCTCATTATACTGTTCTAGTCATTTCTGCCTAGGTTAATGGTGATGGTAAATGTTCTACTGAAATGGTGTATTCCCTCGATTGTCTTGATTTTCAATAGGTTGAAGGACTTTAAAGAGTTTGCAGATGTCCTCGAGGCTGCTTCAAAGTCCAAAAGTGTAGCTGTGGTTGTGGCATCTGAGGATGATATTGTGGCTGCCAACAAGAGGAGTCCTGGCCTTTTTGAGCTAAAGAAGATTCTGTGATGTTGCAAAAATAGACCATTATACAAGGAGCTTGGTTTTTTGGGGTGGTATTAAGGCAGCACCTGTTCTCTGTTTTCACAACAATGCTAGCGAGTCTGTTCCCAGCTAAACTTTCCTTCTATTGCCATAATTCTTCTCCTCTCCTAAAGCACATGATGGAGTTCATTTATGCAGTGCTGTGAAGCCATGGCGTTTTTATACAAGAGATCAAGGACGCAAGTTGTTCATGTATCCGCGCTCTCGAATTGTCTCTCAGGCATTAATGCTACATTCTTGTGTGTAGATGAGCAAAATGACCATTTTTCCATTCAAAAAGATGGATTTTATACAGATTCAGGAAACTAGCAAATCCTGCTGTTGTATTATTCTTTATTCATTATAAGTTAATCACACCTGAGAAGTATTGTTTTTGGTTATTTTGATTTTCATGTACACGTTTTAGTGTTAGAGGGTAATAATATTTGTATATACACTCTGGTACCTCCTCTGTAAAAGTTAGCATGTTGTTTCTACCCTTGTGCACGATCTTTATAATCTGCTGGGATTGCCATCCTTCAAGGCAGTCGTAGTTATTAGGTGTTCATACAAGGTTTCAGGATGGATGTGCTTAACAAATATTATGAGGTGTTCTCATCAGACACTTGAAAGCTTGAAGTATGAGGATGGAAATTTATCTTGAGATAATTTATCTTGAGATCCCAATGTAGTCCATTTTGGTGGTCACGAGTTGATTATATTTTTGTGGCCCGTTGCTGTATTGGTTGTATAATGGTTGGAGAGGCAAACAGAGCAACCTACTTAAATGTTGGACATGCATGAACGAATGATGTTCAGAAGTGAGTTGAGCTTGTGAGAATAGGACTGGTTGATATCTCATAAAGTTTCTCGTATAAAGCTGAAAAAGGAAGTCCACAACCTGAAAGCATCTGGGATTTTTTAGAGGGCCGTTTGGGGATGTTTGCATTGCCCAATGGCCAAAGAGTTTAAAAATAATACAAATTCTTATAGAGGCCCTAAGGAGAGGACCAAAAGAGTAGGTAGCTTTCAGTGAAAGCTACCATCTGGAAGTGCATAGCTGTGCAAAGGGGAGTCCTTGGAGCCTTCATTCCGAACAACCTCCCACTTAAAGGGCCAAGGAGGCTCCTTTAAGCTAAGTAACTCCCACCATAAGTATATATAGCTGATATTGTGCCTTTGGTAGATACTTAGTAAGAGCATCTGCCGGGTTCTATGATGTATTGACCTTGATCAAAGTGATCGGGCCATCCTCAAGCACTTCTCTGATGAAGTGGTACTGCACATCTATATGCTTTGTGCATGCATGGAACATGGCATTCTTTGCCAAACATATGGCATTCTGGCTATCACAGCCAAGAACAGGTGCCTTGTTAGGCAAACCAAACTCATTGCACGTTTCCTTGGAAGCCTCTGTAGCTGATATGTATTCAGCTTCAGTAGTTGACAGTGCAACCATCCTCTGAAGTCTAGAGCACCATGAGATAGCACCTCCTCCAAGAGTAAATACATAGCCACTTGTCGATTAACGGGTATCCATGTCACCTTCATGTTAGAATCATAGAATCCCTTGAGTTCTAATGGATCCTTCCCATAACTAGGCATTTATCTTTGGTCCCCTTCAAATACCTCGTTATGGACTTGACAACATCCCAATGTTTGCCAGGAGTTTAGCCATGAATTCGCTAACAAGTCCTACTGCATGAGCAATGCTTGACCAAGTGGCAACCATAGCATACATAAGTGAACCACAAGCTGATGCATATGGAACACTTTTGATGTAGTTGACTGCATCATCGTCTATGGGACAGTCATGCTTGGAGAGCTTAACATGTGGCTGCAATGGCACTCTAAAAGGCTTAGCATCAGCCACATTAAATCCGACCAGCACTTTTTCAATGTGCTTTTCTTGTGATAAAAAGAGCAGATGTTGCTGTCTATCTCTTTTAATCCTCATGCCCAAAATATGTTCAGCCTTGCCAAGGTCTTTCATGGCAAATGCAGATTTCAGCTGATCTTTAAGAGCATTTAATGTACTCTTAGTCTTTCCAACAAGTATATCGTCGTCCCAGGCCGCTTGTCCGGGTGTTTGGGCCTCTTGCTTCTTGAGGCAGGGGCGAGGGCTCAACCCCCACCGGCATCATGTAAGGGACATGTTTAACATGGAAAGTTGTATCTCGTAGCTGATGTGCCACTGTTTGTCTTTCCCCACGGTAGTTGTGACTGCAGTTTAACCCAGCTATGTAAACCCCTCTTGTGGGATAAGGGGGTCCCATGGGTACTACGCCCTTCCTTGTACAGTTACAATTTCAAAGTTAAAGCTTGGAGGAGTAGGCCTCGGTCATCTGCATGACTGCGTTTAAACCCATGTGCAAGCATAAATGAGTCAAACATTTTGTACCATTGTCTAGGGGCTTACTTCGGCCCATAGAATCTTCTTGAGTTTGCATACAGGATGATCTTTACCAAGAATAGCAAACTGTCCAGATTGTTTCATGTTCAATTACTCATCCAAATCACCATGCAAGAATGCTGTTTTTACATCCATTTGATATAATTCCAAATCAAGAGCAGTAGTGAGAGCAAAGAGAGTACGCAACGTGGTCAATTTTACTTCATGAAAAAACCTCCTGGAAATCAATGCCTTCTGTCTGTGCATAACTGTTAGCCACTAACCTGGCTTTATACTTGAGTTTGCCATCAACAGTTTTGATTTTGTATACCCACTTGTTAAGAATAACTTTCCTATCTTTGGGCAATACAACCAAATCCCAAGTATTATTTGCATGCATAGCTCTAATCTCTCCTTGCATTGCCAACTCCCACTTGCTTTTGTGCTCACAAGCTTTCGCCTCTCTAAAAGTAAGAGGTTCATCCTCATCTGATAGCATTACGTAATGCAAAGAGGGGTCACAAGTTTTCCCCTCTCTAAAAGTAAGAGGTTCACCCTCATCTGATAGCATTACGTAATGCAAAGAGGGGTCAAATCTCTGTTCGTCCCTCCTTAATCGTATAGATCTTCCCATTCAGTGATTTATGCTCTCTGGTAATGGATCTACATCAGGAGGTATATGAATATTATTGTAATTTTGGGGTTGCTGTTCATTACTTATAGCCCGATTTTCAGCATGATTTCTAAGTTGTACATTATCATGAGGAGCATGAATCGGCTGCCTGTCATCATCTGGATCAATTGCTACAGGCTCATTATTATTTCCAGCCCGTAGTGGTGCATCTTGACATTTATTTTGGTACTAATGGGTGGCTGCACATGCTGAAATTTGACCCTTTTATGGTCAGCATCAAAAGCATCATTATTTTGAAGTAACTTTGCTTCATTAAAAACAACATGCCGGCTGCGTATGAATTGAGGTAACCATATTCGGTAGCCCATTTCACCTTCATCACCATACCCCATGAAGATACCTTTAATGGACTTAGCATCCAGCATGTTTCTTAAGTCATGTCTCACATAAACAAAAGCATCGCAGCCAAAGATGCATAGATGGTCATATGAAGCCGGTTTGCCAAATCAAACCTCTTCAGGGATGGCACCTTTCAATGTTGTGTGCAGAGGTCGATTGCAAACATGAACTGTGGTTCTCAAAGCCTCTCCCCAAGACTCTTATGGGAGATTAGCTGTGGACAGCATGCATCACATTCTTTCGCACAATGTTCTATTATACCGTTCAACCACACCATTGGAAGAGGGGTTGTATGGGACAGTTAGCTTCCTTTTTATACCTGTTTTTTAACAAAATTTGGAAATTCAGCACTTGTAAACTCACTCCATTGTTAGTATGTAAGCATGGCTTCACATTTTCTTTTCAAGAAATAAACCCACAATTTCCTAGAGCAATCATCAACAAAAGAAACAAAATACAAGGCACCCCCCATAGACTTGGTGGGCATGCTTCACACAACAGAGCGTACAAGGTCAAGAAGATTTTGTTTACAAGAAACATCAGATTAATAGGATTTTCTCGCTTGTTTTCCATATTGATAATCATTATAAAAATCGAGTTTAGACCTGTTCGTTCAAGAGGATTTTGTTTACAAGAAACATCAGATTAATAGGATTTTCTCGCTTGTTTTTCATATTGATAGTCATTATAAAAATGGAGTTTAGACCCTTTGGCATCAATTTTTTGCAAAGAAGGTAGAAAATCAAGTCCTTTATGGCTCATATGGCCCATTCATTTGTGCCAAATTTTTAAGTGAGAACTAATCTCTGCAACAACAATGAATTGGTCTAGCAAGACCTTTCCATGTAAACAATACAAAGCACCCCATTTAGTGCCCTTTACAACCAGCCTAGTACCCTTAGTCAATTTCCATGAACTTTTCTCGAAGGTGTGCTATAACCATGCATGTCCATCTATCCAACTGAGAATAGACTCTTCTTCATGCCAAGAACGTATCTGACATCATGCAAAAGCAAGCTCTTGGCCTTTATTCAAACCAAGTGCACGGTGCCAATTCCATCAATAGAATATGCATGATCACTGACATCCACATTGAGCGTTGCAAAGCACCCCCTATTAGGAGTTACATGAAAAGAGGCACTCAAGCCTACTATCGAGGTTTATGACACAACATTATTCATTGTGAGTAATGCATCAATCACATCCCCTTTGGTAAATGTTCATATCCTATGCATGAACTGCATAGACATCATTGGTTGAAAAAGTAGCACATAAGATCTTTGCATCTAACAACTCTATGACAACATTGGAGGCTTTGCTTTTTCTTGAAGTATGTGATTTGACTTTTTGTGACCTTTCTTGCTACACTAATAACGAGTCACATACGATTGCTTCCCCTTGCTTTTACTTCTATTTCTTTGTGCATTCCATGTCTTCTTTGGTCTTCTCTAGATAAGTTGGCTTACGCACTTGACTCTTTAATGGACTTTCTCTTGATCTCTTCATTAAGAATGGATCCCCTTACACCATCAAATGTAAGATCGGAGTTATTGGACAATGAGACTACCAAGGTCTCCCAAGAGTCAGTTAAAGTCATAAGCAAGAAGATTGTTTTTAACTTATCTCCAAAAGATGGCAATCCAGAATCTTGTAGCTATGAGAGAGTACCTGTAAAACGAGGCCAAAAAATGTAAAAAAAAAATTTATAGGCAGCTTTCAATGAAAGCTACCATATGGAAGGGTATAGTTATACAAAGGGGAGTCCTTGGATCCTTTATTCCCAACACCTAGCACAATTAGTTTAGTGTAATAGGAGCTATGGTATGTATATACCCATGTGATTACCATTAGTATTTTTGAAGCTTTTGCCATGTAGCTCCATGAGCAATAAGGGACCCATGATAGCATAGATTAGCTGTATCTTTAGACGTGGCAGCAGAGAGCCTCTGTTGTCCATATTCATGTCGAAAGCTTGGGGCAGAGGTGTAGAATGTGGAAATGATAAAGAAAGAAGATGATAGTCGAATACTAGTTGTTGATGCCTAGACTTTTTGGTCTGAATGTGCTGAGTTGTCAGTAGGTATCATCTTAGTGTCGAAAAATGTTGGAGTGTGATATCATCAAGTTACTGTTTTTTCTTGTTAGTGTTCTTTTTTTGGGTGCATCAGTGCCAAGGATGGTTAAAATAGTGATTGGGCTAGTCAACAAAATTGGATACTAGTTGCATATCTTGTTGATGTAGAAACTGAAAATCATCCGTCAACAAAAGAGTAGGTTTGAAGTCACGATAAAGGTTAAACACTGGTGCTATACTAGGACACTACAGTGTCCTGCAAAGTGACCTACTTCCTTCATTTTACAGAAAATGATTCATGATTTCACATATCCACTTCTTCAACCTTCTAGGTTACATAAATATGGAAAAATAAAATTCTGGTATTTTGGAAACAATTGGACACTGGAAAAGACATTTCAATTTGCCTAATGTGATAATTTCTAAGTGTTTATGTATGAGCATACATGGATAAAAAGGTGTGTTTGGTGGATTGGTTCTTTGATTTGACCTGTTTTTGTTTTTTGAATTTTATTTACACGAATGCTGTACTTGGACACTTTAGTATGATGAAAACGAGGCATTATTTGATGAATTTTCTGGATTACTAGAAACAACCATTTGTAAATGTAACTATGGAACATGTTTTTTGGAGTTCGAGGTCTGCAGAAGCACATGAACACCACAAGGAAGAAGAAGAAGCTTGGAGCACAACACACAATACTGAATGTATTACCACTACAATGTACAAAGATAAGTGACACATTAGGGTTATATGCATATATACAAGGGGGATCGTTGTTCCTACGCTTCTCAGACAAAGAGAGAGAGAGAGAGAGAGAGAGAGAGAGAGAGAGAGAGAGAGAGAGAGAGAGAGAGAGAGAGAGAGAGAGAGAGAGAGAGAGAGAGAGAGAGAGAGAGAGAGAGAGAGAGAGAGAGAGAGAGAGAGAGAAGTGACCCATTGGGGTTATAGGGCGTATATACAAGGGGAGGGGACCTCCTAAAGAGAAGAAAAAGTGCCCTAGTGGTCCTAGTGTGTTCACACATCACTACCTAAATATATCAACAAATCCCCCCTAGGAGTGATGCGGTGAACAAGGAGCTGGCACTCATGTATAATAAAGGGCCAAGCTATGTGGAATCAATCCACAAAAGTAAGTAAGCCCAAAGCTTTGGAAAAAGCTTCAAACTTCTCCCTACGTAGAGCCTTTGTGAAAAGGTCTGCAATGTTCTCCTCTGTGCATATGCCAAACTGATCTCTTTAGCAGGGAACCTCTCCCTGACATAATGATAATGCACCTCAATGTGCTTAGTGGGATCATGGAACACAGGGTTCCTCGTGGATGGTTGTTCCTATGCTTCTCAGAGAGAGAGAGAGAGAGAGAGAGAGAGAGAGAGAGAGAGAGAGAGAGAGAGAGAGAGAGAGAGAGAGAGAGAGAGAGAGAGAGAGAGAGAGAGAGAGAGAGAGAGAGAGAGAGAGAGAGAGAGAGAGGGAGGGAGGGAGGGAGGGAGGGAGGGAGGGAGGGAGATAGAGAGAGAGAGAGAGAGAGAGAGAGAGAGAGAGAGAGAGAGAGAGAGAGAGAGAGAGAGAGAGAGAGAGAGAGAGAGAGAGAGAGAGAGAGAGAGAGAGAGAGAGAGAGAGAGAGAGAGAGAGAGAGAGAGAGAGAGAGAGAGAGAGAGAGAGAGAGAGAGAGAGAGAGAGAGAGAGAGAGAGAGAGAGAGAGAGAGAGAGAGAGAGAGAGAGAGAGAGAGAGAGAGAGAGAGAGAGAGAGAGAGAGAGAGGCTACCTCGCCATAACCATGCATCACAGAACTTGCATCATGTAACTGAATGGAAATCGAAGAAGCAAAACATGCATGCATCATGAGGCATGATTTGGAGAATAAGGCTCTCTTTTTATTAATCCAATGAATTACATATATAGCTGTTAGGGGAAGGTTCATACCCCTTCACATCTCCTTCTCACTCTTCAATCATACCCTTAGAATAAGGATTTTATTATTCTATCGACACTGCCAACCACTTATAGAGTGCAAATATAACATGCCACCTAACACTGGCATGCCCGGTCGCACACATGACATATCAATCCTAGGCTTTCTAAATGCTTCTACCCTATGGAACATTATTCACCAATCAAAGTGCATGGCCAAAATCCATGGTATGGAAGGTAAGACAATGCCCATACATTTTCAGACAAATTACATATATGAGGGGCAAAGTACAATGCCTGGGAGTATGCCAAGATATACAATATACTCCTCATATATGTAACAAGCCGCCCTTCCTAGATTATGCTTCTATATGAGAATGCCAAAAGTAATTGGGTGATTTCTCATCATCATATACAATCTTTGTAAAGGGTGAAATACATCATGTATGAACACATTTTGAGATACATCAAAATCCATCTCATAGAATATAAAATATGAATTCGACTCCATAAGAGTGAGTCATACAATGTAATAATCCATATGCTTTGCATAACATCTTCTATCTTCAATTTATCATGCTCAACATGCTCCATATCATCATACTTCATATCTTCATGCTCCATGTACACTTCACTTTGCTTCAAAATTTGCAATAACACATGAATTTGCTCAACATCATCAATCAAAATACTCCATATCAATGCATCTTTGTGGCAACCTAGAATATGCATAAATAAGAAAACACTTCCACCAAACATAAACATCATTAGTAAATGAGGGAATGATCCAATCACAAGTGTCCATATCATAACAATGAGGTAACACTCACATAGAGAATGAGAACATGGATTAATATGCATCATATCAATCTCATATGCATCTACCCAATCAAAAATCAAATAAAGAGTGGCACACTTCAAAGCTATCTTTTGTGTGATATGCTTTGGAAACCTACTCATGCTTTCCTTATGAGGTAATTTTCCTTCATAAGTGAAATAAAATTAAAACATAAAGTGAATTGGGTGGCTAGGATGTTCTATGAATGACAAATAACGTTTTCCACAATCCTCAATGAATTTTGCAACATGTGTGCTAGCAGAAATAATGATTTTGCCATCATTCCCTTCATTGCTATGCATCACAAAGGGGGATTTTTTTTTTATCATTCTTATCTTCTTCATAATCACACCCTTTGTATGCATCAAACATGGGTATAGTAGCATCATACAATATGAAATCATGCTTATATGTGGCTGCCATGAGAGTATGTACATGTGCATCATCAATGCATTCCTTTTCATTCAAATCATAATCATAATAAGCATCAAAGATAGGTAAAGAGTCGTGCTTTGCATCATGCAATATGGCAATATCATCATCATCATAAATATCAAAAGTTGGTGGAGCATCAAGATTACATAATGTAACATCATATGTGCTTTCATTTTCACCAAAAATGTGAGCAAGTGTATCTTCTTTTCCATCATCAACATGTAATGAATCAATGTATGAATGTGACTCATCTTTTTCTTCATAATGAGCATCAAAATGTGGAGCAAGTATAATATGTATCTTATCCTCATGCAACATAGTGTTTGTTGTAGAGAGTTCATTTCTATACATATCATGTGTACATTCTTCATTATGGTCAAAACCATGATCATCCAAATTCATATCATTTTCATGCATATCGTCACTAATCAATGCCATAGTATGGGTATGCTCATCAATAATGTTGTTTTTAGGATAAAATTTCTCATGAAATGAATCAACATTAGAGCAAGATGTGGGATTCACACATAGGTTATCAGTTTCCTTTATTTCTTCCTTTAGTGCATATGCATGTACTAATGTATCCTTATGTGCATCCTTTCCATTCTTTTGGGATTTGTTGGGCTTATGCCTACATGAGTCAGTTTTCCCATTCTTTTTAAAAAACACTCTAAATTCAAATGGTAATTCATCATTTAGAATATAGGTAGTGTACTTTATTCTTTCTTGCAATTCCCCATAACTCTCAATAAATCTATCCAATAACCCTGGTGGCATGCATGTATAATCCCATAATGATGTATGAGCTTCATATTCTCCCCATTTCCTTTCCAAAGACCTTTTATATATGTAAATCCCACACCAAAGTGTTGTTCCATTTTTGCAACCAACAATAGTCTTTTCCCAAAGTGTGGCCCATGCAACAAATGATTCAAATTCTTCTTTAGCACACAATGGTACACATCCACCAAAACATGAATTGTTTGGATCCCAAAAATATGCATCAAGTAAATGATCTTCACTATGGCACAAAAGGCAATCCTTCATAAATATATGGTCATGCATATTTCAATTATGTGTATTTTCCATGTAGCCATCTAATTTATTCATATATGGCATGTTTGGAGGACACAAAATCCATAATCCCTTGATTATGCTCATGCCATGTGAGAAAATAGAAAAAATGCAATGCATGGACAATTTTTCCATACCATGCTCCCAAAGTTTAAGATGAGTGGTTTGAAAGATGCCTTAAGCTTTATGTAGGAAAGATTTCCCCAAACTACCCTATATATGTGTGTGTCCTCTTTGGCAAGTAAGAATTAAAGAATCATGCACCAAAATGGATAGGAAATATCATGCACAATGAGAGATGCTCACGAAAAGGCATAATGAGGGAAGAGAGGGGAGTTTTAGTTGTGGTTCGTGCTTCTAGAACTGATATAGTCCCATAGCTTGCATGCTTGGGTTCTAACTTTGTCTAATGAACAATCACTCCTCATGCCATGCTAAGGAAGAGATTAGTGGGGCATCATGGTGGAACAACCATCATTGAGACTAAGCAAACTATGTCAAGTAGGAGGAGCAAGAGAGAATTACCAATGCCACCACTAGTAGGAGATAATCGACAAAAGAACGCCCATCCTCAAGGTTCTCTTCCCGCACATATAAAACACTACTGATTCGAGGAATGCCAATCCTGAATAACAGTAGGAATGTATTTGCTACATTCGCGTAAGATCATCTGCTTCATAGTTTTGCTCTCAAAGGGATCCCTTCTATGTGTGTTTTTTTTACTAGTGCATGACCATATAATCTTGAAGATAAGCTTGAAAAGGGTCTGTTGCAAGATAATCTTGAAAAGGACCTGTCGTGCAGCTGCTTATGCTTATTAAGTCAATCTATGTGCAGGATTGTAGATTGGCATGGCTGCCCTTCGCGCCATGAGCATCTTCAAGCTCGGCAAGAATCAAAGAACATTTCGCCCAGGAGAGGACCTGTACAATTGGATGGCTGTTAACATTGTTGATATCATTTCATCAGATCAAATGTCTGTATGGAACACTTATCGAGTTGTGCACTCCAAAAAACGGCCCAACTATGGTTGCCGGTCCAAAGTATGAATATAGAGTTCCGTCGCCACAGTGATAGAAGCACCAACCATCTACGAACTTGACATTCATCAAGAGCTTATGAAGCACCGGTGGTGGTTGTTCTCAGCCATGACTATCGTCGATGAGCAACACATCCATGCACCATTGGCATCATGAAGCAACAACAAGACCATTGTCGTCGATCACGTTCAGAGAGTCGGGCGGCCGGAGTAGTAGAAGAGCATTGCACTTCACATTCCAGAGAGGTGGGCCGCCGCATGTGGTCACCAAAGTGGATGGTTGTTCTTGCGCTTTAGAGAGAGAGAGAGAGAGAGAGAGAGAGAGAGAGAGAGAGAGAGAGAGAGAGAGAGAGAGAGAGAGAGAGAGAGAGAGAGAGAGAGAGAGAGAGAGAGAGAGAGAGAGAGAGAGAGAGAGAGAGAGAGAGAGAGAGAGAGAGAGAGAGAGAGAGAGAGAGAGAGAGAGAGAGAGAGAGAGAGAGAGAGAGAGAGAGAGAGAGAGAGAGAGAGAGAGAGAGAGAGAGAGAGAGAGAGAGAGAGAGAGAGAGAGAGAGAGAGAGAGAGGAGGGAGGGAGGGAGGGAGGGAGGGAGGGAGGGATGGAGGGATGGAGGGAGGGAGGGAGGGAGGGAGGGAGGGAGGGAGGGAGGGAGGGGGAGAGAGAGAGAGAGAGAGAGAGAGAGAGAGAGAGAGAGAGAGAGAGAGAGAGAGAGAGAGAGAGAGAGAGAGAGAGAGAGAGAGAGAGAGAGAGAGAGAGAGAGAGAGAGAGAGAGAGAGAGAGAGAGAGAGAGAGAGAGAGAGAGAGAGAGAGAGAGAGAGAGAGAGAGAGAGAGAGAGAGAGAGAGAGAGAGAGAGAGAGAGAGAGAGAGAGAGACCTACAAGCTACATTGCCATAACCATGTATAACAGAACCTGTATGTGTACCTAAGTACTAACTTAGGGACTTGTGGAGAAAGAGACTATACCTCGATCCCCCTCAAGTACATATAGTGGGGACTCACGCTTTAACTATCAATCCAAGGAGTATCAAAACCTAGCTGAGTGTATGAAGACATGCATTCAATTGATGGGACTCAATGCAAATGAACTCTCACTAGTGCAAATAAGCATAAATCTATTCCAAACAAGTTTCAGGGATCAGTTATGGTGTCGCGATATTTGGAGCAACAGTCAATAGTAAATCAATAGCAAATAGCGGGTTCATTTCAAAACTCTCAAGAAGACGCATCCAATGGTTGTCTTTTCACTCGATTCTGACACTTATGCTTCAAGTTATGAGCAAAATACTGAATCGTGGGATTGATCTTCCTACACTTCAGCACTTCCTACACTTTGCACACACTTACCAACAGTAAACAAGCACTTTCCTGGATAGAAAACACTTCCAAGCACTCTTTCCAAGCATCACACATGCATGCAAGCTCACAAGGAAGAAGATATTGAGAGGAGAAGACACAAATTCGAAAATTAGTGCTCTTGATTCTCACAATGGCAAAAAGTCTCTACAAAGAGTCACAAATTGACTTATATACATGTGCCATAAAACTGGTCCTTTCACATAAGAGACCGGAACTTTATTAACTAGAAGGCTAATTTCCTACTAATTTACAAAGTTAAGATACAAATCTCTAAGGGTATGCATCTAGAGGACTCCTCTAGTGCATTTACATCAGAAAATATGTTACAAAATGGCTATAATACAAGAATAAAGTGTCCAAATCGGAAAAATTTTGGGGCCCTTCTTTTTCTCTGCCTCTTTGCTCTTCTTCGCTCTGCAACACTCTCCCCCTCTTTGTCTCTGTCATCCCTTGGTAGGATTCGCTTCTTGTCTGCATCTCGTTTACTTCTTTCCACCGCTCGCAACTTGTGGAGATGGACTACCTGAGATTTGTAGTCTAGCTCACCAATAACCTCTTTAAATTTGGGTTGCTATGTTAAGTCCGACTGCGATGCACGCAACGAGTGGAAGATACGAAGGTGTGGACCTTCAACCTTCGATCTGGACCTTCTGAAGATCCAAATGTTGAAGGACCTTCTTAAGGATCAGGATCTGCCAGATATCTTCTTGCACTTCTTCATGGATATTTGTTGGCCTTGATCCGTCCATGCCGCTTATGTTCCTTCCCTTGTTGTATGCCCCTACGGGGCTCTGTGCAGAGATGGGTGTTGTGTGTCCCTGTGGGGCTTCCTGTAGAGATATGTCTTGAGATATAATACCTTTAGTGAAGCTTTTTTCTTGGTCTTATCTTCTTTTCTTTTTGCTGGACTCTCCTTCAACACTGCCCCCCTCCTGAACTCTGTCGTCCCCGACAGGCTTTGGAATGTGGCGGGATTACGTTCTCTAAACCTTTTGCTCTGTCTCATTAAGCAGATTAGCTTCATGTATCAGTAGTTGCTTCCATTGTTCAACTTTCACACCATCATGTGGTGGCTGTCTGTGGTCTGCAAAGAAGCTCAATTCATATGCCACCATTCTAGAATTCAGATTCGTTCACATTTTTAAGAAAATCTCAGAATCAATTTCAAAAAATCCGGTAAAAAATGCTTCCTTGAAGGTTTGCATATATGGACTTGGTAAGAACATGAGCCTTGAATAATACGTCATGAGTGTTCGGCGGTTGGGCATAACAGATAGATAAAAAATAAGAATATCCGTGCCCTGGTTAATGCCAATGAAATTTAAAAATGTATATGCTGCGTGTTTGAACACTTTCAAAATTGCAAGTATCATGCTAAGGATTTTATTAATCATCTTGATAGTTAGATAGGGTACTGTTGCATATCGATGTAGCCAAAATTCAATGGTTTTCACCATGTAATCCTCAGTTGGTAAGTAATTGTGAGGTGGAATTGGAAGCAGAGGATAATTTAACCACTGTTTATTGAGCACACCACTCTTTTGCATATCCAAAAATTCGCGTGCTTCTCTGCGACGTGGTGTTGGGAAAAAAGAAGGATTTACCTGTAATAAATATGGTGCTGCTTGCCAGTGCACCTGCAAAGTAGGATTTTTCTCCAAAAATTTTCTTCTCTATAAAGGTTGTGCAGCTTGAAATTCTTCTTGAGTGTAATTGAATGTGTTTTCCTTGAAGTGCAACTGCTCATCTAGATCGTTTTGTGTGATATTGTTTCCTGTGTAGAATATATCTCCGTTGTTGATGATATGCTGTCACCTGATCTTTTCTGATCCAAGCCTGTCCAGTGTGAGGAATGGGATGGATTCTAATGCATGAAGATTCGTGATAGTCTTGCTGACTAGTCCCTCTTCTGCTCGATTCCTCATAGGGGCATTTATTGGAAACGATGCTAGCAGTGAGGTTCAATGGTTTAGGAGAGTGTGCGAGATTGAGATTCGGTGTATTCTCACATGAAGTACTTGATAGTGGGGTTTCCATAGTGGATGTGAATGTACATTCATCATCATGCATGCATGAGTGATCTCTCGGGTCTATACATTTGGCTTTGATAGGCCGTTCTTCTAACACGCTGAATACCTCATGGTGCCCTATCTTGGCCGATATGTAACCCAAGGCTAATTGGATAGTCACTTCATATTCATATATCCAATCTTGACCCAACACAAGTTCTTCTAATAAGTCCTGATCATGACACACCAAGAGTTTTTGTTGCATCGTGTTATTTCCGAGATGTAGTGACAAGGTAATCTCGCCTATGCATTTAGTAACTTTTCCCCCTATTCCAATCAGTTGTGCTTTAGATGGGCGTAATTGTTCCTTGAGTTTCTAAGCCAACGAAGACTTAATACAATTAACTGCTGCTCCTGTGTCAATGAGAGCATCCACCAAGTGGTATTCTTCTGTTCCAACACCCAAATTCAAATATAGTTGCTTTGTTTGATGTCCTAGGTTTTTAGATGCTCTAAAATTTGCTATTGGGAGTTCATCTCCTTGTCGATATCTTTCATTTGTCTCTCTCTCTCTCATCCATTCCTTCCTTTTTCTTATTTGTTCTAAAGCTTCCTTTCTTGCTTCTTCTCGTATTCTTTCATCCTCTTCTCGCCTATTTTTAGCTGTTAGAAGTCGTGACATTATTTCCTCTGTCAAGGGATCTAAATATTTTTTTACTCGGCAACCACTTATATAGTTTGGCAATACTTCTTCATCTAGGGTTGCTAAGCTGATGGCTCCGCTGGTAGATATACGATTGATTATCAAGGACCCATATCCTCTTTTTTGTAGTTTTTTTGCATGTTGCTTCAAAGTATAAACCAGGACCAAATCTCCTTCCTTCACGTTTTTATCTTTAATATGAGCATCAAAATATGCCTTCTGCCACATTTTTGCAGTGTAGATACCTGCCAAAGCTTGTAATCTTGTTTCGTGTAACTTTTCTATTTGATCCAATTGAGTTGATAACTCATGTCCAGCCCATTCGTAATTTGCATCTACTCTGAGAGTAGGTACCAGGAAATCAATTGGCAAGATGACATTCTGTCCATACACTAGGTTAAAGGGAGTAGTTTCTATGGTTGTTTTGTAGGCTACTTGGAATGCCCATAAAGCATGATGTAATTGCTTGTCCCAGTCGGATATGCCATTGTTAACAATCTTAGTGAGGACTGTGCATAAGAATTTGTTCGAACTTTCAGCCTGTCCATTGGCTTGTGGGTGATAAGGGGCTGATTTCTTATGAATCACTAAGAATTCATTCATTAGGGCTTCTATGACTTCATTAACAAAGTGTGTGCTCCTATCACTCACAATTTCAATAGGCAATCCAAAAAACTCATTCATTAAAGACTCTATTACTTCATTAATGAAGTGCATTCCTCGGTCACTCACAATCTCAATTGGTAATCCTAAATGAGTGAATATATGCTCAAAAAGAAACTTAGTAGTGGTTTGAGCATCGTTTCTTCTAGTAGCCTTTGCATCTACCCATTTTGTCAAATAATCTGTGGCTACTACGATATATTCGGCATGAGACCCTTTGGCTGGTGGATTAATGGGTCCTATGAAATCTATACCCCATTTGGAAAATGCTCTAGCGCAGACCATAGGTCTCAATGGCATGTCATCTCTCCGAATCGGGTGTTTAGCCCTTTGACATGTCTCACAACTTTGTACATAGGTTTTCGCATCCATATGTAGAGTTGGCCACCACAAGCCCGCAAAGAGGATCATTTTTATGGTTCTCTCGGCTGAAAAATGACCTCCTGCAACACCTGCATGTGCCACCTCCAATATGGGTAAATATTCTCCTTCATGTACACATATCCGTAATTGATTGTCTTTCCCTCTCTTAAACAAGTGTCTTCCCATGAGTACATAATCCTTGCTCATTTCCTCTAGGGATTGCTTCCTTGCCAAGCTAATTCCCTTCTCATGTTCTCCTGTCTTTAGAAATTTCACTAGTGCTCCACTCCATTTGGGCGCTATTGTAGAGAAAGCTAAGGATGTATGATCCTCGGGGGTGGTCTCCTGGCATTCTGCACAGGTACCAACATAATCATGGACAGCTTTAGGCATATCAGGCCAGTATACTCCTAATCGTTTCAATTCTCTTAGAGTTCCATGAATTCCTTTGTGTGTCCCCCATTTGTTCACATGAGCTTGTTCAATTAACTTCACTTGTTTGTCTTCCTCAACACATCTAGATAGTACACCATTCGGTTCCTTATAGTACACACTTCCCACAATAATGTAAAAATTCCTCGACTACAGAATTTCCTTTTTATTCTCTTTATTGATTGAGTGTTGTGGCCATGAGTGAGTATAGGAATTAGTTTCTCTGCCCACTTTGGACACACTTCCAGATTAAGCAGGTAAGTGTCTGGCAGGTCATCGGGTACTCCTCTTGGTGGTTCTCCATGTGTTAATCAAGGGAGGTGATGTGCTCTTATATGGATATTTCTCTTTTTCACTATTACTTCAAAATCGAACTCCATCAATAGCAGAAACCATCTCACAAGTCTTCCCGTGTTACAAGGCTTATTGACTAGGTACAATAAAGCTTGATGATCTATGAAGAACTTGAACTTGTTGGTTAAGAGATAGTGTCTAAATTTTTTCACTGCATAGACCATTCCTAATCCCTCTCGCTTTGTAGTTGTATAGTTCCTTTCAGCTTGATTCAGTTGTCTACTCACATAGGCAATTGGGTGATCTAACTTTCCTTCGTCTGCTGGCTAGGCTAATATACATCCTATTGCATAATTAGAAGCGTCCACATGAATATGAAAAGGCTTGTTCCAATTCGGTGTTTTCAAAATTGGAGCCATGCTAAGTCGCCTTTTTAACTCATTAAATGCCTTTTCACATTCCTCAGTCCAAGAGAATTGAGTCAACAGTCCATACAAGGGTTTGGCAATTATGGTGTACATGTGGATAAATCGACGGTAGTATCCACAATGTCCTATAAATGCTTGCACCTCTTTTGCATTTTTCGGTCTAGGAAGTTCTAAAATGACCTTGATTTTATCTTCATCTGTAGATATTCCGTTCCTAGACACTATGTGTACTAAGATCTTCCCTTGTCTTACCATGAAGACACATTTTTCGGGGTTCAAGTAGACTCTATATTGTCGGCACTTATTAAATATCTTCCGCAATTCAGGAATGTGGTCTTGTCTTTGATTTGAGTATGTACATAGGTCATCCACATACACTTCCATACTTTTCTTCAGGAATTCTTTGAAAACATGACACATCAATCGTTGGAAAGTAGCAGGCACGTTAGTGAGTCCAAAAGGCATCACTCGGAAAGCATAGACTCCCCATTCAATTGCAAATGCGGTCTTATGTTGATCCTCAGTAGCAAGAGCTACTTGGTTGTATCCAGAGAATCCGTCTAAGAAGCTATAGACTTCTTTTCCTGCTACTCTTTCCAATAGGTGATCAGTGATGGGCAATGGGTAGCTATCACGTATAGTAGCTGCATTTACTTTTTTCAGGTTAATGCATACTCTGAGTTTTCCATTCTTCTTAGGCACAACCACTAGTGGTGATACCCATTCAATGTGTTCTATTTCATAAATGAATCCAGCTGCTAATAGCTTGTCTGTTTCTTCTTTTATTTTAGCAGCATAGACCTCATTGTATGTATAAGGGCATTGTTTAGATGGTTTTGCCTCCGCCGTCATTGGTATTCTATGGGAGCAAATAGAAGGTTCCACACCCTTGAGATCCTTATATGTCCAAGCAAATACATCTCGATATTCTCGGTTCAATTGTAATAATTCATCTTCCTCCTCAATTGACACATCTTTACCTATGTATGTACATCTTTCTTCTCCATCTTCCACTGTTACTATGATCTTTTTTGTTTGTTCTTTGTTGTCATATGCTTCTCCTTCTCTAGCCTCTCTCTTAGGCATTTGAATGGCTATCTTTCTCTCTTCTACTTCGTACCTTTTAAAATGCTCCGGAACCTCAAAAAGGTCAGGATTTGGTCCGATTTTACTCACACTTTCCTCTTGCTTTGGCACTATGGGGGCTTCTTCTATCGCTAAGACCTTGGTCATTTCCTGCTTATCTTTGGTTTGAATGGTTTCTAGGTAGCTTTCTTCCGAATCAAATTCTGGTTCCATTTCTATACTCTCATATTCCTCTTTCCACTCCTTTTCTAAGAGTTCCCCTGCTTCCACCTCTTGCAGGACAACCATGTACAAATTTATGTCATAGCCTTCTTCGTCTACATATTCATTCATCGTCAGAACTTCTTCATTCACACATACATCCAAGGTTGCTAAGATTTCCATCCATCCATGCGGTTCAAATGTTTCATCAGGAAAGATTTGAGGCATATACATTGGGTCCTCTACAGGTTGGTAGTTAGGATGTCCTATTGGCCACAATTGCCTTTTATTATCCTCTTTCTTGGCTTCTTTACACATCCATAATTGGGCATCGTCATGCATCCATGATTGATCGCTTGATCCAGCGCTATGAATAGATAGATCATCTTCCTCCTTGTGTATAGGATTCCATTGTAGTGGGGGTACATCTCGATATGCAAACGTATGCAAGTTTATTTTGGTGGTGTTTCCTTGATGTTGAAGGTATAAAGAGTCTCGTCCCCAATCTTGCACTACCCTAAGTTGTCTTATAAAGGGTCGTCCTAATATCATCTCATAATTATTTGCTTTTCTGAATTGACAGATGGCTAAAGTATGTTCAAATTCAACTCCACAAGTAGTCAATTTGATCTTTTCTAATATTCCTAGTGGCTTCTCAACATGACCATCTGCTAATTGAAGCTTCATGTGAGTGGGTCGTAAGGCAGGCTTTCCCCATTTCTCCCAAATCTCCCTGGTGGCAATTCCTACTCCTGCTCCTATGTCTAGTATAACTTTGTTCATATAGCCATTGTAAGTGATGGGTAAACGCGTTACTTCGTCTCCTTCGTTAAATTCTCCAACCTTATCCACTGGGATTTGTACCTTAGATGGGTTTTCTTTTCCTTTCTTTTCGTCCTTCTCTTGCCCTAGTTCCAGTTGACCTACTAATTGTTTCCATATTTGTGGTTTAACTCGGAGTAGTTCTTCCACAGTCAGTTGGCATTGTACTTTTGTCTTTCTAAGTTTTGTTAGATTGTGTGAATTCTTATATGAGTTTCCCTTTCCATTTCCTCGTACTATGGGTGCTCGGAATATCATGGATTCCTTTTCGTACTCTCCCATGTAATTGGGTATGGTCAAAATGCTCTGAGCTTCTTCTCTATTTCGGTTTAGTCTCGATACTTCCTCATATACTTCTTCCATGTTGGGACTTGGCTGATAAGCTTCCACATCTAGTTCCTCAAAGGGAGGTTTAGTCACTCCATTCCTCTTCCAGTGTTCTTCTCAGATTCTATTCCATAATTCTTTTGGCTAGTCAGCCTCTAAGTCAGGTATTGTTGCCATCGATTCATCTTGGGTTTTCACTAGCTCACATTTGTCATTCTTTTCTTTAGGTTCGTTGTCCTTGGCTTTAACGCAATCTTTGTATTGATCCTCTGCTATCTTTGTCTTGGGGAGGGTTGGGATGGTCTTTTCTAGGGTTGCTTGTGCTACCTCTATGAGTTTTTTGCATATGGCAAGCCTCTCTTTTTCTAACTCACCTTGTGGGTAAAGTTTTTCGTGTTGCTCCACATTCGGTCCAATCTTAATTCTAGCTTGGTACGCTTTCAACCACATGTCCAAATCATCCGATTTTGGGTAAGCTAGAATTGATCCTAGTTTCTCTGATTCTTAGATGGGCGATGGAATGGGAACTTCTTCCCAAATCTCTGGTTCTTTATGCTTTTTAGTGCTCTTTGTGTGTTTCTTATTTTCTTGATTTTTGTTTTTCATCCATTTTTCTTTGAGCTTCTCTCTTCTTTCCTTCCATTTTTGTGCTTTCATGTTTTGGGTATTCTCACGTGGGTCCTCTGAATCTTCCACTATTTGAATTTTGGGGTTTAAGGTTCTATGGTTTGTTTGATCCAGATCCGGTTGTTTTCCTTCTCGTTCCTTCATTTGTGCTCGTGTAATGGCCTTTAAAGGTACGATGTACTCCTTATCACTTCCTGGTGCTTCTATCACTTCGATTACATTAATAGGTGTAGTGTCTTGAGCCTTGTTGGGGTTTTTTGGGCAATCACAGAAGAGATGTTCCTTTCCACAATCACTGCAATATCCTTCCCAAGTCCTAGGAGGTGGTGGATTGTAAGGCCGAGTGCATTCTCTGATAAAATGGTCTCCTCCGCATCTATAACAAGTTCCTCTTGGCATAGGTGGTCTGAGGGGTGGTCTTACGGGTGGCTGTGCTTTAGGTGCAGTGTACATTAATGTTGCCACTTCTGGCCCATAGGCGTATTCATATCCTTCGTATCCGTAGTAGTGTGGATCATAAGTTTGTTCATACTCAGACATGTTAGTGTCATAGGGATAGTACTCTCCCTGAGATGGCTCGTAACCTGGGTTTGTCGACTCCATGTTGGTCATAGGTGATGCTGGTACAATGGTTCTTTCTAAGTTTTCCTTTGGTTGAGCGTACTTAACCGGTACCACATGTTGGGGCTGCGACAGTTGTGGTCCTAACACTGGTTGGGGTTGTGGATATTGTGCTTGCTCGTAGGGCCTCGATGCTCCTGGTGGTGTTGGGTAGGGATTGTACCTGGGTATATCTCTACCTGGCTCTCTAGGTGGATACCCGTATTGTCGATACTGAGGTGGTTGTAGAGGCCGTGTCTGCCTATTGAACGGACAATTTTCTGTGTTGTGATTGGTGTATTTTTGTTCTATGTGACAATACAGGGCCGTTCTTTGATGGGGCTGTCTATTGTAAGAATATGTCTGCAGTACACCTGTTCCTCCTCGTACACACATGTGCGTGGGGTGATCTCCTCCACATAGACTACACCTTCGCAACATGGGTACTCTTAGGGGTTGATGTTGATAGTTTCTCTACCCTTAGACTCCTAATTTCTTTGCCACTAGCTCAGCTAGTTCTTCCACATTACTGGAGTTGGATGTAACCGTACTCCGAGAGTCTTCTCATTTAGTGGGGCTAGGCACACTCTTCAGATCATCCGCTAGGTTGTCCTCTAAGTCAATACATTCCTGCAGGCATTCACTCAGGGTTTGTAACCTCTTCACATAGACTAGCGTTCTTAGAGTCCCATTCGTTAGTCCATCCAAAAACAATGATATCATTTTTTGTTGCATAGATCTTTCTACTACTGGACATTTATCCACATGCTGGTTGAATCTTCGAGCAACTGTTTTTACGGTTTCACTAGGGTTTTGTTTAAAACTATGGATTAAAGATGCAGAATTGTGTTTAATCCCTCTCTTAGTGAATTCCCCTATGAATTCTTGAAAGAATTGCTCCATACTTCCAAATTGGTTGGAGTCCAATGGCTGGAACCAAGTCAGAGCCGTTCTTGTGAGGGTGAGTCCGAAAGACTCATACTGCACGAAGAAGTCGTCTACTTGTTCAACTCTTAAAACTTGTTTAAATTCAGCAATGTGGTCATAAGGTTCTCCCAAACCATCATAGTGATTCCTCACACATTTGGCCACTTGGATCGATCTCAATCTTCTCATTGGCTCTGGCTGTCTAGCGCATTATAGGGAAGGCGCGGATTGCTGGTCGAATCGGGGGTATTCCAAGCTGCACTCCTATTGGTGGTCATGGCCTTACTGGGGGTCGGTATTGATTCCTATTCCAGGGTGGGTCTGATTGTGTGTTTGCACTCCGAGAGTCACGAATTATACGTGAGCACGATTCGAAATGCTCTGTTGGCTTGTTTGTCGCGACATTGTGTGCTCTGCCTCTTGTTGTGTTCCGAAGGGGTTCTGAGAGGTGGTTGCCTGCTCTCTCTGAGGGAATACAGGCAATCCCATGTATTTCAGTCGAGCCCTATCTATGGCATCTACCAACCAATACCTTCTCTGGTTCTTGTCTAGGTATGCCACTCTAGACTCGTCTTCCGGATCCTTTAGCTCGTAAAACATCAGCATACTTTCTTCTCTTCCTTGAGTCAGTGAGTCAGTTTGAAGTAACAAGTCTGATCCATGGATCAAATAGACTTCGAGTAAGTAGTTGTCTTGAGGTATCAAGTCCCCTCTCAAGACCCTCGACACTTTTGACTTGCCTCTAGGGGTAGTCACTAACTCCTCAGGGTTTGGTCTCCCTGAGTTTTCTTGACCCACTAAATCTCCCCTCTCATTGATCAAATCAGGATATTCACTCACTATGTAGATGTGACCCAACTTGTCCATGTATGCTCCACCTTCATACTTGATAGTAGGTCTGCGCACAATTATTGCATCTAGGGAAGTCACCATCCTAGCCACAGATTTGTTTAATCCGTCCAGGTAGATGGGGATCTCTTGGGCATTAGTGGAAACATACTGCAAGGAGGTGTGGTATTCTCCTTCTACAATGGTCATGAAGTTTTTCTCCCGGGAGCAGGACCCTGCATGTCTTCTGAGGCCATGGGTATCTCCCCCTCTGAGTCACTAGAGGTATCCAAATAGACAGATCGATGAGTGACCTGAGCGGTACTTCCAACGGATGATATGACACTTCTTCGGCTACTTAGAACCCTTCCTGATCTCAAGTTCATTCACCCTCCTGGGGCTCTCTAGACCTCTAAAACTCTCCCTAAGTGGTTCCTCAAATGTTTCAAATTTACCCTTGAAAATGCCCCAAATGTTATGGGTGATACCACCTTTGACGATACTGCACTAGGTGATACTAGTCGACAGGCAATATGATACCACTTTACACATGATACGATACTTGGAAAATCCACGATATGATACCTGAGGACTAGATGATACGATACCACTTCTCTAAGCAATACGATACTATGGTGATAGGCGATACGATACCACCCGGCTAGACGATACGATATTGCTGTTATGCACGATACGATACTCAAAACTGCACGACACGACACCACGTAGGCTCACGATACGATACCTGGGAAGTTCACGATACGATACCAAAAAACTACACGATACGATACTTAAGCAACAGACGATACGATGCCTATGCACTGGGCGATATGATACCGGGAATTCTGACGACACGATACCAGACTATGTCACGATACGATACCACTTCGTGCTTGATACGATACTAAGATTTGGACGATACGATATTGGAAACTGCACGATACGATACCGCGTAGACTGCACACGATACGATATCACTTTTTGGATGATACGATATCAAAAAGGGTCACGATACAATACCTGGGGAGCAAGGCGATACGATACCAAAGTGGACCGCGATACGATACGACCTGGTAAAGTGCGATCGCGATACCAACCAGGCGATACGATACCAAAAGTGGTATTGTGATACCAAGGCTGGTAATCGACGATACGATACTTCAGCGAGTGTCATGATACAAGGGAATTTTTGGTATCGCAATACCAAAAACTCAACCGATCGAGATACTCAAGCCAAAACACATCCAAATTCAAAATTTTTTTCACCCCCTTGCTCTTCTCTCACCCCTCTTCATTGCTACAGCCCTGTTTCACAAAAAGAGATCCTCAAATCACTCTGTCCCACCCCGCGATACCGATCGGGACTTTAATCACGTGTAAATGCAGATTTTCAAAATTTTTGAGATTGATGTTTGATTGTAGCTTACCTCTAGGTTGCTATGCTCAAGCCTTGAGGTCACTAGCTAGCGTGAAGGCCTGGAGTGCACGATACTACGCGGACGATACCGATCGCTGTCTGGAAACGATACCACTTTCTGAGAAAATGAGAAATGAGCTAAACTTTTTTGGTTTTTACACTTTTTGAGAACTAAGGCCTATCCTACACTATCTTGACAATTTTTTTGGGATTTCCTTGGTACTTTTCCACTTACTTCTCCTCCAAATATCTTCCTAACCTAACCCTAACTCTTTCTTCTCTCCCTCTCTTCTAACCCTAAACCTAAAAGCTCATTACACACAACTCCGAGATGTGAAGTAACAAGTGCTGAAGTGTTTGACTACTTGCCACTGAACGAATTCACTTCTACAAGTACGATTTCATCACTCTCGAGCTATAACCATCACGAAGGCACCTTGGTTGAGTGTGTTCCCCAACAATGGCACCAAAAACGTGTGTACCTAAGTCAAGAAGTCTTAGGAACTTGTGCCAAAGAGACTAAATCTCATTTGCCACACAAGTGCATATAGTGGGGAATTGACACACGCTTATTTGTCAATCCGATGAACCGACCTAACCAAGCATATGAGGACATGTGCACACGTGATGGTAAGAGAAGTGATTCAACTCTTATGCATGAGAAAAGACTAATCTATCTCTCAAACTCACTCAACTACTAAAAATGTCTGCCACGATACATATAGATGTGCCCTAGAATTGGTCCTTTCACACAAGAGACCAACACTTTTATTGAAAAACACTAATCTCCTACTATGTTACAAGTATTATGTTACAATAATTGGGGTTTATGCATCTAGAGGACTCCTCTATTACATTTACATAGCTTCATGAGGTATTTCATAGGAATTTGAAGAAGAAAATTTATGCACATAATTTGAAAATCTTTGGGACTACCTTTTCTATGCTCTTTTTCTTTGCAAGAGAGGTCTATGGAAGCATGCAAACAACACAAGGAAGAAGAAGAAGTTTGGAGCACAACAGACAATACTGAATGTATTACCAAGAGAATGTACAAAGATAAGTAGCCCATTAGGGTAACACCATATATACAAGCCGGGGGAAAACACCCTCCTAAAGAGGGAAAAAAGTGTTTTAGCGGTGCTAGGGTCTTCACACATATCACTACCTAAATATATCAACACTTTTGAAAGTGAAAAAAAATTTATGGAAACATCTAGCAAATCAAGTTCCAGAAGTTGATAGCTCTCATTCCAAGGCAAGATCCAAATGAAAAGTCCTAGAGATCTGATAGACAAGATAGGAGATATGAGTGAAGGTGAGGAAGGAAACACCTATCTCCCCATTTCCTACCAAGGTCACACCATCAAGACAACCTTGGTGTAGGTGCTTTCATTGCAACCACATCCTTATGGATGCGATGGAGAAAATCCACCTTACCACCCACAAGAATAGAGCTTCAAATGGAAGATGGCCATATTGAAATAGCATGAGGATAATTGGAAGGTATCACTCCCAACACTTTCGGTGTAGAGTTTGAACATATGTTTTCCATATGTGAGTTTGGGGAGAACCATGCATACAAGATGATCTTAATTAGACCCTTTATGAGACAACTATAGATAGTGCAAGATTGGGGTACCAACTGCTTCTACTTACAACACTTAGGGGTAACGACAAAAGTCAATGTCAAAAACTACACACATAGAGATGTCCCACCCTTATAGTAGAACTCTATCTGTAAGACATGAGAGCACTCGAAGTCAGTACACTCAATCAATTCTTTTTCCATCATGGATGCATGGAGACACGCACTTATGGATATGTAAAGTAATAAAAAAAATAGGAGAAGCGACTAGACACTAGAGAAACAAGAGTGTTGCAGAGAAAAAGAGCACAGAAGAGGAGCCCCAAAATTTTCCAAAATTAATGAGCATAGATTTTCTTCTTCAAAATCCTATGAAATTCCCTCGGAGCCATGTAAAAGCACTAGAGGAATCCTCTAGATGCATAAGCCCCAAATCATTGTAACATAACTCTTTTAAAATAGTAGGAAATTAGAGTTAGTCAATAAAGTGGCAGTCTCTTGTGTGAAAGGACCATTTTTAGGGCACATGTATATAAGTCACTTTGTGACTCTTGTAAAAAAAATTTTTGCCATTGTGAAGAATTGAAGAAGAATTTCGAATTTGCTTCTTTCCTGCTCCTCCTTCTCCATGAACTTTTGTGTGTGTGTAATGCTTGGAATGTGTGTGTAGGACTATTATTTATCCCTTCCCATCGCTTTTGAACTACCATAGTGTGTGTGTGTGAGCCATTACGAGTTGTGGAGCGAGTGTTGGTGCTTCCCGCCATTCACTATTTTGCTCATAACTTGAAGTGCCTTTGTTAGATTCGAGTGAATATACCACTAGTACATGCGTCTCGTCGAGAGCTTCGAAAGTATTGACCATATTTAGAGTTCAGAGCTGAAACAAAAGTTCGAATTTGTGCTTACTGCTATAAATGGTATCGCAACATGCATTTTCACAGGATTAGTGAGTTAGAGAGGTAGTTAAGTCTTTTCACATGCATTTTAGCTTAGCCACTTCACTTTCCATCATGTGCGCACGCGTCTTCATACACTTGGTTCTTACGGTTCCTCGGATTGATAATGAAACGTGTATTAATCCACCACTATATCCACTTGTGGGGTGATTGAGGTCTAGTCTCATCGACACAAGTCCCTAAGGCTTCACGACTTAGGTACACACGTTTTTGGTGTCGTTGTCGAGGAAGAAACCTAACCAAGGTGCCTTCGTGATGGTTATAGCTCTGGACATAAGGAATCATACTTGTAGAGGTAAATTTTGTTCGGTGGCAAGTAGTCAAGTACTTCAGCACTTGTTACTTCACACTCTAGAGGTGTGTGTAATGAGTTTTTGGGTTTAGGGTTAGGAGTGAGGAAGTAAGGGAAGAATTAGGGTTAGGCAAGAGAGAGGAGTAGAGTAGGAAGAAGTAGATCACATCAAGAAAAATACCAAAAAATTATCTAAATTAGCTCAGTAGAGGTAATAGGTAACCCGAGAGTATAAAAACTAAAAAAATTAGTTCAATTGATCACTTGTGAGAACAGGTATCATGAGGAGAGCAGCAACCGGTATCGCAATAGTGGTATCGCACCTAGAAAGCTAAAGAGTGACATTGAGAGCACAAAGTTTGGTTGAGGCATCCCTAAAAGTAAGCTACAACAATTTTTTGGTATCAAAAGCATTTCAAGAACACACTTGCACATGATTAGAGTCGTTTTTGGTATCGAGGGTTAGGATAGAGAGGTTTTTGGGAGTCTTTGGGTAATACAGAGGGCCAAGAGTGAAGAGGGGAGAGATATAAACTTTTTTACACAAAACTTTTTGAGTTTGGAGCATTTTTGGTTGAGGTATCGTGATCGGTTGAGTTTTGGTATCGTGATACCAAAATTCCCTAATGTCGCAATACTCGCCAGGTATCATATCGTTGCATACCCACTTGAGGTATCGAGATACCATTCTAGTATTGTATCATCCAGTGCTGGTATTGTGATCACGGTCGCCCAGTGGTATCATATTGCGGTATCATCTGGTATTGTATCGTGTCGGTCACAGTATCATATCGCCGGTCGAGCGGTATCATATCACGTGTCATGGTGGTATTGTATCGCCAAGGAATTTTGGTATCATATCCTCACATCCTCTAGTATCGTATCATGAAAAAAGTGGTATCGTATCGACCACGTGGTATCATATCATCCGACCCGTTGGTATTGTATCGCCCATAGAATCAGTATCATATCATGAGATTTCTGGGTATCGTATCGTGACGTTTTTCTGGTATCATATCGCGAGGTTTTTCGAGTATTGTATCGTGAGTTTCCTAGTATCATATCGTGTAAATTCTGGTATCGTATTGTGAGGTTTTTGGTATTGTATCGTGGGTTGCAAAGGTATTGTATCGTCTGCACCTCTAGTATCGTATCATGCCACTCTGTGGTATCGTATTGCCGAAGATTCCTGGTATTGTATCGTCTGTGTGGTATTGCCAAGGGTGGTATTGTCTAGAACTACCCAAGCCATTGGAAGGCAAAATTTGAAGTGATTGAGGAGCTAATTGAGGGGAAGTAGGGAGTAAACATAAGCCCAAAGGGGTGAATGAACTTAAGATCAGGACGGGTGCTAAGTAGACGGAGGAGTGTCATCTCATCGGTAGGAAGTGCAACCCAAGTGAGCTAGCACTCAATCTACACGGATGCCTCTAGTGATTCACAGGAGGAGCTACCCATGGCCTCAAAGGACATGCATGGTTTTTTCCCCAGGGAGAGCTTTATGTCAATAGTGGAGGGTAAATACTGCACCTCTCTCCAATACGTGTCCATCAATCTGCAAGGGATCCCTATTTACCTTGATGGGTTAAATAGGTCTGTTGCAAAATGGTAACCTTTACCGAGTCAGCAATAGTGCCCAAGCTTGTAGTTAAGTACAAGGGAGGAGTATACATGGATAAATTAGGTCAAATCTACGTTGTGATAGAAAACCCAGAGTAGATCAATGAGAGAGAAGAACTAGAAGGACTAGGAAACTCGGGGAGATCTAACCCTGAAGAGCTAGTGACTACACCAAGAGGTAAGTCTGTGGTGACTCGAGTCTTGAGAGGAGATTTGATACCTCAAGATTACTACCTATTGGATGTATACTTGATTCATGGTTCAGACCTACTATTACAAACCGATTCACCCACATGAGGATAGGAAGTAAGCCCAATGACCTTCTATGAGTTGAAGGATCCCGAAGATGAGTCTAGAGTCACATACCTAGACTAGAACCAAAGACGGTATTGGCCAGTAGATGCAATTGACCGGTCTCAATTGAAGTATATGGGATTGTCTGTATTCCCTCCTCGAGAGCAAGAGTAAACCAGGATCAATCCTAGCAGATCCAAGACCAGATGAACTGGACATGTGATTGAAAGCCTATCAGGCTAGAATCACGATTGTACCAAATATAGAGCAACATGAGAAACTCTACCCACAAGAGGATTTAGAAAAAGAGAGATTGGCGATATGTAGAAAGCTCATAGAGGTAGCTGAAGCCACTCTAGAGAAGACTCCCAGTTCTCCCAAAGACAAGAATATATGAGAATCAATCCAACAAGTGTTTTAAAGAGAATGATCAGAAACCAAAAGAGAAAGATAGCAAGGAAGAACAATAGAGCACTTAGGCAAAGCAATTTCTATCATCCCTGAGCTAGAAGTTGATTGGCCACAAGATTTGTGGGCTAAAATTCAAGAAGACCAATGGAAAAAGAATGGAAGTTCAAGACCACCCTTTGAGGAGTTGAACATTGAAGAAAACCAGCCGACTCTAAACTTGGATGAAGTATATGAAGAAGTTTCTATGTTAGATCGAAATAGGGAGGAAGTACACAACATTTCCACCTTACCAAACTATATGGGAGAATACGAGAAAAGATCTATAGTTTTTCATGCTCCCACAATTCGAGGCCAAAAAAAGGGGTCTTGAGGCGAGACATCTCACAATCTAGCAAAATTCAAGAAGACCAAGGTACAATGTCAATTGACCATGGAAGAGTTACTACAAGCCAAACCGCAATTATGGAAGCAATTGATGGGACAATTGAAATTAGAAAATGAGGAGAATAAAAAGAAAAGTAAAGAAACTGAAGCTCCTTCTACCATACAAATCCCTATTGACAAAGTTGGAGAATTAAGTGAGGGAGATGAGGGCAACACATGCTTACCCATCACATATAGTGGATACATGTCTAAAGCCATTTTAGACACAAGAGCAGGTGTAGGCATAGCCACCAAGGAAATTTGGGAGCAACGGGGAAAGCCAACCCTGTGACCAACACGTATGAAGCTTCAATTAGTAGATGGCCATGTAGAGAGAACCCTAGGAATACTGGAGAAAATTAAGTTGACTACCTATGGAGTAGAATTCGAACACACTCTAGCCGTATGTCAATTTGGAAAAGCAAATAACTATGAGATGATATTAGGATGACCCTTCATGAGACAACTCAGGGTAGTACAAGACTGGGGAAGAGATGCCTTATACCTACAACATCAGGGAGCTACCACCAAGATCAATTTGCATACATTTTTGTATAGGGACGTACCCCCACTACAATGGAACCCCATATATAAGGAAGAAGGATCATTTGTCAATTCATAGTGTGGGTTCAATCGTCCAATCATGGATGCATGAAGATGCTCAACTATGGATTTGTAAGGAAGCAAAGCGGGAAGAGAAGAACTCAAAAATGGCTCATTGGTCACCAAAGCTACTGAACTGTAGATGATCCTATGTATATACCTCAAGATTTCCCAGATGAAGCATTTGAACCACATGGCTGGATGGAGATTCTAGCCACATTAGATGTGTGTGTGTAAATGAGGAGGTGCTAACCATGAACGAATGTATATACGAAGAAGGCTATGATGTAAGTTTCTACATGGTGTTCCTTCAGGAAGTTGAGGCAAGATAATTATTAGAAAAGGAATGGAGGGAAGAGTATGAAAGCATAGAAATGGAACCAAAATTCGATTCGGAGGAGTGATACTTAGAAGCTATTCAAGCCGATGAAAAAGAAGGAACACCCAAGGTGTTAGAAATAGAAGTGGCCCAGACAAGACCAAACAATGAAGAGACATTAGATAAGATAGAACAAAACCCAGAACTTTTTGAAGTCCCAGAGCACTTCAAAAGATATGAAGTAGAAGAGAGGAAGATAGCCATTCAAATGCCCAAAAGAGAAGCAAGAGAAGGAGAAGCATACGACAACAAGGAACAAACGAAGAAAGTAATAGTGATAATGGAAGATGGAGAAGAAAGATGTACTTACATAGGAAAAGATGTGTCACCAGAAGAGGAAGAAAAATTGATAAGCTTAATCCGAGAATATCGAGATGTATTTGCATGGACCTACAAGGACCTCAAGGGAGTAGATCCATCCATCTGTTCTCATCGAATCCCAATGACACCTGAGGCAAAACCATCAAAACAATGCCCTTACACTTATAACGATGTTTATTCAGCAAAAATTAAGGAGGAGATAGACGAATTGTTAGCAGCCAGATTCATTTACGAGATAGAGCACATAGAATGGGTGTCACCATTAGTGGTCATACCCAAGAAAAATGGGAAATTAAGAGTGTGTATTAACCTGAAGAAAGTAAACGCAGCTATAATCCGTGATAGCTACCCATTGCCTATCACTGATCATCTCTTAGAAAGAGTTGCAAGGAAGGAAGTCTATAGCTTCCTAGATGGATTCTCAAGATATAACCAAGTAGCTATTGCTACAGAGGACCAACATAAAACAACATTCACAACTGAGTGGGGAGTCTATGCTTTTAGAGTAATGCCATTCAGACTCACAAATGCCCCTGCTACTTTCCAAAGGTTGATGTGTCACATCTTTAAAGAGTTCCTAAGGAAGAGTATGGAAGTATATGTAGATGACTTGTGCATGTACTCAGGTATGAGACAAGAGCACATTTCGGAGTTACGAAGAATATTTGAGAAGTGTCGAGAGTATAGAGTGTGCATGAATCCTGAGAAATGCGTCTTTATGGTAGGACAAGGAAAAATCCTAGGACACATCATATCCAGGAACAGAATTTCCACTGATGAGGATAAGGTAAATGTAATCCTAGAACTACCACACCCAAAAAATGCTAAGGAAGTAAAAGCTTTTATGGGCCATTGTGGATACTATCGTAGATTTATTCTCATGTAAGCCATAATTTCCAATCCACTTTATGGATTATTAACCCAATTTACTTGGACGGATGAGTGCGAGAAAGCGTTTAACAAATTGAAAAGAAAATTAAGTACAACACCAATTTTGAAGATACCCAAGTGGAATAAGCCATTCCACATCCATGTAGATGCCTCCAACTACGGAATAGAATGCATCCTAGCTCAACCTGCAGATGAAGGAAAATTAGACCACCCTATTGCTTATGCGAGTAGACAACTCAATCAGGCGAAAAGAAACTATATGACTACGAAACGAGAAGGTTTAGAATGGTGTACGTAGTGAAGTAATTTAGGCACTACCTTCTAGCCAACAAGTTCAAGTTCTTCATAGACCATCAGGCCTTATTGTACCTAGTCAATAAGCCCTGTAATACAGGAAGACTAGTAAGATGATTTCTGTTACTGATGGAGTTTGACTTCAAAGTGGTAGTAAAAAAAGGAAATACTCACGTAAGAGCCGATCATCTGTCGAGGTTAACACATGGAGAACCATCTATTAGAGTAGCAGATGACCTACCAGACACATATCTGTTCAACTTGGAAGTATGTCCTAAGTGGGCTGAAAAGTTAATTCCAATACTCACCCATGGACCACAACATCAAATAAACAAGGATACTAGGAAAGGATTTCTACAATCACGTAACTTGCATATTGTGGTAGGAAGTGTGCACTATAAAGAACCCAATGGTATATTATTAAGGTGTGTGGAAGAAGCTAAACAGAAGAACTTAATTGAACAAGCTCATGTAAATCGATGGAGAATGCATAAGGGAACTATGGAACATTGAGGGAATTAAAATGATTGGGAGTTTATTGGCCAAATATGCGTAAGGATGTTCATGAGTATATTAGTAATTGCTTGAAATGTCAAAAAAAATACTCCAGAAGACTGTACATCATTACAATTCTCTACGATAGCACTAGACTGGAGTAGGACAATGATGAAGTTCTTAAAAACATGAGAGCATGAGGAAGGAGCAAGTCTAGCTAGAAAGCGATCCCTACAAGAAATGAGTAAGGACTACATTATCCTAGGAAGACAACTATTCAAAAGAGGAAAGGACAATCAACTACGACTATGTGTGCATGAAGGAGAGTGCTTCCCTATATTAGAAATGGCACATGCAAGTGCCGCAGGAGGACATTTTTCAGCTGAAAGAACTGTAAAAGTGATTCTCTTTGCAGGCTTGTGGTGGCCAACTCTACATATGGATGCAGACACTTATGTACGGAGTTGTGAAGTATGCCAAAGAGCCAAGTACCCTATTAGGAGAGACAATATGCGTCTCATGTGGAGAATGAGTTCTCCTATGTGCAACAAAAATGTGTAGTGAACCCTTGTATGTCTAGCACTTGGACAAACAACTGCACCTTACATAGCTTGTTACTCTCAATACAAAACTCAAATGAACTTGTAACTTTTATTCAATCAAATTAGACATAGAGAGCTTTCTAACAAGCTATAAATAACTTAATTTGGACAAGTTTTGACTAGGAAACACAACTAACAAAGATCAACTACCTATCCACACAAGTATGCGAAAGAATTGAACTTCACTCTCGGATTGATAACTCCTTGAATATATATCCTTTGAGGAAGATATTTTGGATAGAGAAATTGCACACAAATAGATTTCCAAAAACCTACAAATCAAGTAATTTCGATGCATTTTGGTCAGCAAACTCAATTGACCAATATAGACCACCTCAGCACACAAGTATACTAAAAAACTAGAATTCACTCTTTGACAGATATATATGAGAATATAAACCCTTTGGATGAGATATATGCAAGACATAAAGTACATGCAGAGAGATCTCCAACAAGTCAAAAATCAAGGAATTTGGATACATTTTGGTCAGGAAACTTAATTGACCAAAATAGACTACCTATCTACACAGGTATGCTGAAAAACTGGACTTCACTCTTTGACTAATATCTCAGAGAATATATAAGCTTTGAAAGAGATATTTGTGACAAAGAAATTACACAACATAAGCTTTCCAATGAGTGTTTAAACCATGTGGATGTTGGACATCCAAAGTGAACATCCTTCCTTCTCTTCTACCTGGAGCAATGACCTTGAAGCCTTCCTTTGGATTCTTTATGAAGCAAACATTCTCATTGAATATGACATGATAACCATTCTCTACCATTTGTCCTACTGAAATCAAGTTCTTTGAAATTGTAGGAACATGAAGAACATTAGATAGTACCTTTGTGTTGCTTGTATCTCCAAGCCTTATATCTCCAATATGTTCAATCATGTGTTGAGTATCATCACTTGTTTGAACACAGCCTTTTCCACTTGGTACTTGTAGATTAGTGAAAAAACTTCCTTGGCATGTCATATGGTTACTACAACTTGAATCAATGTACCATTTTTTGTCATCTTCACAAGAGCTTCTATACTCATGTCTCATTGCAAGTAGTGTGTTCTTGTTGCCTTCACTTGAGGTGCTTGCATAGTTGCTTTGGCTCCTTTGATTGCCTCCATTTGGTCTTTCATTCTTCAGCCAACAATCACTAGCATAGTGCCCTACTTTACCACAATGATAGCATGTTATACCTTTATGAGAATTGTAGGAGCCTCGGCCTCTTCCTCTACTTCTACCTCGACCTCTTCCTTGTGTGTTGCCATTTGATGCATCCTTGTTGTCTTCTGAATTGTTTTGATTGTAGTTGGATTTGTTGTGACCTCTTCCTTTTCCTCTTGAGCCTCCTCTTGAGTTCCTTTGTTTACCTCGACCTGCATATAACATTTGGTTGTGGTTGTCCTTTCCTTTGGGGCCACCAAACCTAAGCTCTTCTATGACGAGATGAGGGATTAGTTGTTCAAAACTTGGATATGCATCTTTCAAGTTAATGGAAGTTATAAAAGGCTTCCATCTTTCGTCTTATCTCAATCCATTGAGAGTATAACACACAAGATCTTCTTCTTCAACAGTTGTTCCAATAGAAGCTAAATCATCACTTAGCTACTTAATCTTCAAAGTATAGTCAGCTATGGATTGACTCAAACTTTTCTTGATTGTGTTCAACTCATTCTTATGTTGAAGTTTCCTAGCTTTGGTATTTGTTGAATACATCCTCTCAAGAGCTTCCATGGCATCCTTAGCTTTCTCTAGATGTTGAATATGCCCTACCATGGCATTAGTAATGACTTGTGAAATGAGGAACATGACTCTCCTATTCCTCTCTTCCCATTCTTTTGCTTGCCTCCTTTGAACTTCGGTGTCCATAGGTTGATTGATTTGAGGTTGAACATCATCACCGCTAACAATACCCCACAAGCCTTTGCCCATTAGGTAGTTGTTCATTCTAAAATTCAACACAGGATAGTTATCTTTATCCAATTTCTCTACTTGTTGACCCAAGTCAGCCATTGAAGACTATCAAAAACTTTGAGAGTTACACCGAATAGTTATATTGTCCTTTGATCTTGTATTTGTGAAGCTCCCTATTGTTTTTGATGGAGAGTGTTAATCTCCAAAAGAACAAGTTGACCTTGAATTTAGATCACCTCTATATCAAGATCAACTTTAGACTCCACCTAATTTAGAGAATCTTCACCAAATTATCAGAAAATTGATTATTCTGAAAAATTCAATTTCTCAGAAAAGTCTGCTGCAGATTAATCACTCATTGACTAATCAATTCTGTAAAGTTTTTGATAAAACTTTGTACAACACTTCGCCTTGAGATTGCACAACTTTATCAAGTTAAATTTCTCAAAATGATTGAGTATATTTTGAGAAATCATACAAACAAGTTACCTATGTGTAAAACACCTTCTCTGCAGTAGCGACTTTGACACCTGTAACTTCTTAGCACTGGTTCTCACAATGTCGAACCCGTTTGATCAAGATCTTTTAGCCATAGATGGCTTGTTGGTGCATTTTGCCCAAGCCTACATGCTTGATATGCTTGATATTATCCTCATTTGTAAGTCACATGAGTAGTCATGTGAACACCTCTTGTAAAAGAGTACATTTTATCTCTTGTAAATGGAAAAAGAAAAAAGTAAAAGGATGGCTTACCTCATCCATGATGTAAAAGCAAATTCGTGGCTCCAACTACCAAAATCACGAATTTTTGAGCTGAGGGAATCTCTCCTAACTTTGGGGATCACTTTTAGGTGGAGCCATTCGAATTCGAATTCAAAACTCCCTCCAAGAATAGCTATAAAAGGAGCAAGAAGGAAGAGGCGATTAGCAAGCCTTGTACGTGACCACTTCATGTCATTTTGTAGAGATTGAAGAGCTTACTCCATAGCTCTATCATTCTACTCCCATTGTGCAA
Source organism: Ceratopteris richardii (assembly GCA_020310875.1). Classification (NCBI taxonomy): domain Eukaryota; kingdom Viridiplantae; phylum Streptophyta; class Polypodiopsida; order Polypodiales; family Pteridaceae; genus Ceratopteris; species Ceratopteris richardii. Next base: position 28,550,789 of record CM035427.1, on the reverse strand, counting down.
AGATTCATTGCCAATGTGGTTGTAATCATATGTGAATCTATACATTTATTATCATCTACCTCTCTGTTTTGTTCTCTGCTATACTCACTCAGAGCAGTAACTTCAGAAGGTCATATCTCGAGTTTTACTGAACCTTTTTCAGTGTTTTAAAGTGCGTTGGATAGCTCTCATTGTCTAGTTTCTACCTATAAATTTTCAAGGTCATTGGATTTATACTTTTGGAGATATCTGCATTTTACTGCTTACTGGTCTATCTCTGGAGAGCCCCGAGAATTGTGGGAATGTTCCAGAACTTGATGAAACTTGTTCTCAGTGCTCAGTCCATCATTTGAAGTGTTTTAACTTGGAATAGGAAGCTTGCTAAGTCTATTTGGTATGCCCAAAAGGAATTTTTCTAATTCCTTTCAGGTTGAGAGCACTGTTCATTTTTTCCAGCAGGTGTATGTCCAAAAATAGCAAGTTTTGGGAGCTAGTCATTTCGCAACTTGTCGGTCTTGACTTAAACTTTTGGGATACATGTTCCAAAGTACTTGGCTGATATTTTGGTGGATTTAGGAAGCTCAAAGGGTCTACTAATCAACTCTGAAGTCTCAGTTGGCTGGTGTGAAGCTGGTTGTAGCGGCACCTACTCATCTTTGGATTGCATCCACCATCTCTCTTCACAGTGGTATCAGAGCATAGTCAAGCAACATGGGAGATGGATTTCCATCAACAATTGACAAATTGGATCGAAACAACTATCCGGCATGGTCTCTAAGGATGGAGGCTTACCTTCAAGGGAGGAATCTATATGGATTCATATCCGGAGATGAAGCAATGCCAACCATGAGGAACAAAGGGCAACCATCACATGAAGAAGTGGAAGGACTTTCGAATTGGTGTTCGAAGGATGCACTTGCAAGGTCCTATATTCTAAACTCAATCTCTGATTTTCTTTTACCTCATGTCAAGGGATGCAAGACATCAAGAGAAACCTGGAATGCACTTGCTTCTTTCTTCTCTTCCAACACTCGAGCAAGGAAGAACCAATTGTGGATGGAGTTCACAACAATGAAGAAAAGCCCGAAGCAAAATGTGACTGATTATGTCACAAAGATGAAGGAGATTTCCGACCAACTTGGAAGCATTGGAGAGGTAATTGAAGAGGAGCAAATCATAAGACAAATCATGAATGGAATCAAAGCAGACGACAAGTGGGAGTCATTCACAACAGCCATGGATTTATACATGGATATGCATGTACCCGACCTCAACACACTCATGGGCCAACTCTTCACTCATGAAGCAAAGATTAGCAAAGGTGGTGAGTCCTCAAGAGGTAATCAAACTTCTGCCTTATATTCTGATAAAGCTAAGGTCAAGGACAAGTCAAAGAATAGGAAGAATGAAGATGAAGGAAGCTCTTTCCAAGCAAACTTTGCAGGTAGAGGAAGAGCTAGAGGAAGAGGCAGAGGTGGAAAGCAAGGCAGGGGGAGATTCCAATCATCTCAACCTTGCAACATATGTGGCTTATCTAACCATACTACTGAAGAATGTTTCAGGAATCCAAGGAACTCAAGAGGAAGAGGATTCAATAGAGGTGGCTATGGATCAAATAGAGGTAGGTACAATGGAGGCTACAACAACAACAACTACTACAACAACAATTACAACAACAACAACAACTATCAAAGTGGCCATAGAGGAAGAAGAGATTACAATAACTATGCAGAGGACCAAAGTCAAGAAGATTCATTATTGATTATGAATCTATCAACAAAGAAGGGTAAGGATGATGATCACATATTTTACATTGATTCGGGATGCTCGAACCATGTAGCAGGAAATGTGGCTTTACTTTCTGATTTGGAAGATCCTCATAACAAGCATGAAGTGCAGACAGGAGATGACACAAAGCACTCAGTGGAGAAGATAGGTAATGTGAAGACATCAGATGGGAATATGAACCTCTTAAGCAAAGTCTTGTATGTCCCTACAATTACCAAAAATTTAATAAGTGTTGGACAAATTGTTGAAAAAGGATTGCAGGTTAGATTCAATCGATTTGGAGCATATGTTGAAGACCCAAGGCAAGGCTTTCGAAGGATTGCCAAAGGAGAAAAGACAGGAAGGCTTTTCACTTTTGAAGTGGAAGATACAAAGAACATAGCTTTGTTTAGCTATGGATCTCAAACTCTAACAGAGTTGGAGATATGGCACAAAAGGCTTGCTCACATTGGTGAGAGGACACTCAAACAGATTTGCAGGGACCAAAGTGTAATTGGTTTGCCTAATATCACAAGGCAACACATGATTTATAAGTGTGAAGCTTGTCAACTCGGCAAGGCTCATAGACAACCTTTCAATAAGAAAGGATATATGTATCAAAATCCTTTGGATCTAGTGCACACGGATGTGTGGGGTCCAAGTAAGGAGCCATCTATATCAGGCTCAAGATATTATGTGTCTTTCATAGATGATTGTAGCAGGTGGACCATTCTGTTTTTCATGAAGCACAAGGATGAAGTGTTTAATTGCTTTAAGAAGTATATTGCTCTTGTTGAAAATCAAACAGGTAGGACTTTGAAAAGACTCAGATCAGATGGTGGAGGAGAATACTTCTCTTCTGAATTTGATGCCTTCTTGCATGAAAGAGGCATTAAAAGGGAAGTCACTACAAGGTATACACCTGAACTCAATGGTGTAGCAGAGAGGAGGAATAGAGCTATTGTCGAAGCTGCAAGGTCCATGCTCAACGAAAAGGGATTGCCAAACTACCTATGGGCAGAGGCTGTGTCGACAGCCACATATCTCATAAATAGACTTCCATCTAAGTCACTAGATGGAACCACTCCATATGAAGTGTGGAATGGAAGAAGACCTAGTCTAGAGCATTGTAAAATCTTTGGATGCTTAGCCTATGCTCACATTCCTTCTCAAGTAAGAGGGAAATTGGATCCCAAGGCAGAGAAGTGTGTATTCATTGGTTATGATCAAAACCAAAAAGGATATAGATTGTACAATCCAACCAATAAAGGATTTTCTGTGAGTAGAGATGTAATTTTTGATGAAAACAAATCATGGTTTGATGATGACAGGAAAGTGAAGCTGCCATATGACTTGGATGAAGATTTTCCATCACTTCAACCAAAGGAGCCAAAGCAGATTGAAGAAAGTGATTCGGAGATTGACCTAGAAGACTTGGAAAGACTAAAGCTATGGAAGAACAAAGGTAAAGCAAAGATGCAGGATGCTACATATGGACCCGAGAGCTCACATCAACCACTTAGAAGGTCTTCGAGGGAGAAGAAGAAACCAGAGAGGTTTGGTTATGACACTTCTTTGGTCACCAAGCACTCAATCTACATTGCAAAGGATTCAACCAATGAAGAACCTACCACATTCGAAGAAGCACAAAGCAAGAAAGCTTGGAGAGATGCAATGGATGAAGAAATGGAAGCCTTGAAGGAGAATGACACTTGGGAGCTTGTACCTAACAAGCCATCTATGAAGATAATCGGATCTCGATGGATATACAAAATCAAGAAGAATCCAGATGGAAGTATAAATAGACACAAAGCAAGGTTAGTTGCTAAAGGGTTTGCTCAAACCCATGGTATTGATTATGAGGAGACTTTCTCTCCTGTTGCAAAAATGCCTACAATTAGGGTTCTCATAAGTCTTGCTGCATCTAGAAATTGGAATCTTTATCAACTTGATGTAAAGAATGCTTTCTTGAATGGATGGATTTCTGAGGAAGTGTATATGGCACAACCTCCTGGATATGAGGATGCACATCATCCTAACTATGTATGCAAACTAAAGAAAGCTTTGTATGGATTGAAGCAAGCTCCAAGAGCTTGGAATTTCAGATTGGTTACTTATTTGCAGGACCAAGGATTCAAAGCTAGCAAGGCGGATACCTCTTTGTTCATAAAGAGGAATGGATCTGAAGTGATCTATTTATGTGTGTATGTTGATGATATTATTATCACAGGCAATGATCTTGAAGGAATCAAACAGGTAAAGAGTCAAATGAAGGAGGAGTTCAAAATAAGTGACCTCGGACCACTCACTTATTTTCTTGGATTGGAGTTGATCTACACAGATTCAGGTATATACATCACACAAAGGAAGTATGTCCATGACATGCTCGTCAAGTTCAAGATGGAAAATACAAAGTGTGCAGGTACACCTATGGAGCAAAATCATAAGCTTAGTGCTTATGAAGGAGAGCCAATTGAAGACATCACAAGCTATCAAAGCTTGGTTGGAAGTTTGAACTATGCAACACTCACAAGGGTGGATATATGCTATAGTGTTAGCATATTGAGTCAGTTTATGCATAAGCCGAGAAGACCACATATGGAAGCGGCCAAGCGAGTCCTCAAGTACCTAAAGGGGACCATGAATGAAGGTTTGTTTTATTCATTTACTTCAGATATTGAGCTAAAGGTCTACTCAGATGCAGATTGGGCCGGATCTAAAGATGATAGAAGAAGCACATCAGGGTATATATCATTTGCAGGTTCAAAAATCATTTCTTGGTCATCGAAGAAGCAACCAACCGTGGCATTATCTTCTACTGAAGCTGAATATAGAGGTTTGGCTAATGCAACTCAAGAAATCATGTGGTTAAAATCTTTGTACACAGATCTTGGACTTCATTCTTCAACACCTCACATTTTTGGTGACAACACAAGCTCACTACATCTAGCAGCTAATCCGGTATACCATGCTAGAACCAAGCATATTGAAGTCCACTACCATTATGTAAGAGAGAAGCTAATGAGCAAGGATATTCAACTATCCTACGTCTCTACAGATATGCAATGTGCAGACATGTTGACGAAAGCTCTTGATGGTACGAAGTTAAGTAGATTCAAGTTGATGATTGGTTTGCAGGAAATCAAGGACAATTGAAGACTCATTTGGAGGCCAAGCATGTTAGGCTTGAGGGGGAGCTGTTGGTGCATTTTGCCCAAGCCTACATGCTTGATATGCTTGATATTATCCTCATTTGTAAGTCACATGAGTAGTCATGTGAACACCTCTTGTAAAAGAGTACATTTTATCTCTTGTAAATGGAAAAAGAAAAAAGTAAAAGGATGGCTTACCTCATCCATGATGTAAAAGCAAATTCGTGGCTCCAACTACCAAAATCACGAATTTTTGAGCTGAGGGAATCTCTCCTAACTTTGGGGATCACTTTTAGGTGGAGCCATTCGAATTCGAATTCAAAACTCCCTCCAAGAATAGCTATAAAAGGAGCAAGAAGGAAGAGGCGATTAGCAAGCCTTGTACGTGACCACTTCATGTCATTTTGTAGAGATTGAAGAGCTTACTCCATAGCTCTATCATTCTACTCCCATTGTGCAAAGATTCATTGCCAATGTGGTTGTAATCATATGTGAATCTATACATTTATTATCATCTACCTCTCTGTTTTGTTCTCTGCTATACTCACTCAGAGCAGTAACTTCAGAAGGTCATATCTCGAGTTTTACTGAACCTTTTTCAGTGTTTTAAAGTGCGTTGGATAGCTCTCATTGTCTAGTTTCTACCTATAAATGTTCAAGGTCATTGGATTTATACTTTTGGAGATATCTGCATTTTACTGCTTACTGGTCTATCTCTGGAGAGCCCCGAGAATTGTGGGAATGTTCCAGAACTTGATGAAACTTGTTCTCAGTGCTCAGTCCATCATTTGAAGTGTTTTAACTTGGAATAGGAAGCTTGCTAAGTCTATTTGCTATGCCCAAAAGGAATTTTTCTAATTCCTTCCAGGTTGAGAGCACTGTTCATTTTTTCCAGCAGGTGTATGTCCAAAAATAGCAAGTTTTGGGAGCTAGTCATTTCGCAACTTGTCGGTCTTGACTTAAACTTTTGGGATACATGTTCCAAAGTACTTGGCTGATATTTTGGTGGATTTAGGAAGCTCAAAGGGTCTACTAATCAACTCTGAAGTCTCAGTTGGCTGGTGTGAAGCTGGTTGTAGCGGCACCTACTCATCTTTGGATTGCATCCACCATCTCTCTTCACATGGCTTACCTTCCAACTTAGATTTTAAGCCCTCACTTGTGTAAAACTTTACACCACACACTGAGAAATCTTCATTTCTCTGAACATGAAATCTGCGCCAGTTTTGTCGACTCTCAGAACATCTTCACATATGAATGTTCCTAAACAAAATTCTCTCAGCCTGATTGCAATTAACCTCTCAAATTCTAGCCATAGATAGATTAGCTATGGACTTAGATAAGTGCAAAAGGATTCCTCAAAAGATTAAACACAGAAGGAGAATGGGAGAGAAGATCGACGCGCAGAAATCTACAACATTTTCTTCTTCATTACTTTTCATGCATATGGTTGATGATACATACAATGTTCATCACCTATCACCTATTGTCTTCTCTATCTGATCTATATCACTCTCTCTTACTACGAATACATATCTGTAGATATATATACGAGTCTAACTCGTCATCCTTTTCAAAATACATTGAACTATTTACAAGAGTAATATACAAAAGAAACATTTCTGATTCTATTCTCTTCCTTTGAAAATAATCTTCATCCTTCCACATATCTTTTCACTTTTGGTCTTCATGTAATCACTTATTGATGATTGCTCTGCTCCAACAGCTCCCCCTCAATCTTCAATTGTGATTACCTGCATCTTCTTTATTCCTTCCATATCTTTAAACCTCTGCAACTTAGGTCCATCCAAACTTTTAGTCATCATATCTGCAAGTTGATCTTTTGTAGGGGTGTGTATGACTTCAATTTCCTTCTCAATGACCTTCTCTCTCAGGAAATGATACTGTATTTCAATATGCTTAGTTCTAGCATGAAACACAGGATTAGCTGCCAAGTATAAAGAACTCATGTTGTCTCCACAAACAATAGGAGTACTTTGAACAACATCAAAAACTTTCATAAGTGTCTTTAGCCATATTACCTCCTTTGCAGCTTCCACCATACCTTTATATTCTGCCTCTGTAGATGACAAAGCAACTGTATGTTGCTTCTTAGAACACCATGAAATCAATTTGTCTCCTACATAGCACAAGTATCCATGTGTTGATCTTCTATCATCCACATTACCTGCCCAATCTGCATCACTATATATCTTCACTCTTGTATCAGAAGTAAATCCATAGTACAACCCTTCTCTGAGTGTACCCTTGATGTACCTAAGTACTCTTTGTCCTGCAATCCAATGTTCCTTTCTAGGACAATGCATAAATTGTGAAAGCACACCAACTGCATATGACAAATCAGGCCTTGTCAATGTAGCATAAATCAAGCTACCAACTAAACTTTGATAGAGTTTCATGTCTCTGAACTCTTCTCCTCCAAACCTAGACAATTTATGGTTCACTTCCAAAGGTGTAGGTGCAACCCTGCAATCTTCCATTTTAAATTTGGTTAGCAAATTTTTAAGATACCTTTCTTGGGTCAGATATACTCCATGTTGAGTATAAGAAATCTCCATTCCCAAGAAGAATGATAGGTTCCCCAAATCACTGATTTTGAACTCTTTCTCCATCTGCTTCTTGATCATTTGTATTCCTTTATCATCTGTTCCTGTAAGTATTATGTCATCAACATAAATACAAACATAAATGAACCCATCTTCACTTGCTTTGACTAGCAAGCTACTATCTGCCTTTGATGCTTGGAATCCAAGATCATTTAAGAATTTTACAAGCCTGTAATTCCATGCCCTTGGGGCTTGCTTTAATCCATACAAAGCTCTCTTGAGCTTACACACATAATTTGGACTCACTTGATCTTTGAACCCATCTTGTTGCTCCATGTAGACTTCATCTGAAATGTAACCATTCAAGAAGGCATTTTTAACATCTAATTGAGACAACTTCCAACCTTTACAAGCAGCAATTGCTATGAGTGTCCTGATGGTTGTCATCTTTGCCACAGGACTATAAGTCTCATCATAATCCACTCCATATGTCTGTGCATATCCTTTCACAACAAGTCTAGCTTTGTATCTAGACACACTTCCATCTGCAAATCTTTTAGTCTTGTAAACCCACTTACAACCAATGATTTTCTGACTATTAGGTTTAGGAACCAAATCCCATGTTTGATTCTCTATCAATGCATCATACTCCTCTTGCATAGCATCTTCCCAATTCTTCTTCCCTTTGGCCTCTTCATATGTAGAAGGGTCTTCATCTGCTTTTACCAAATAAGCATAATCTTTAGTAGTTAAGAATGAAGTGTCATAGCTATACCTTGTAGGTTGCCATTTGTGCCTAGATGATCTCCTAACTTCTGCACTTCTTGAGGTCTCTGGTTCATTACATTCTGGATCAAACCTTGGCCTCTCTTCAACTTCAATCTGCACTTCATTACTCTCACTTTCATCAAGTAATTGAATCTTTGCTTTACCTTTTCTTTGATCCACTACTTCTTCATCATCTGCATGTACATTATATTTACCTGCATACCAAGTACCTTGCTCATCAAATGTAACATCCTTGGATACAATAAATTGCTTTGTGGATGGACTCCACAACCTGTATCCCATTTGCTTATCATCATAACCAATGAATACATACTTTTCTGCCTTAGGCTCCAACTTATGCCTCAATTGAGATGGCACATATGCATATGCCAAGCATCCAAATATTCTGCAATGATCCAAGGTAGGTTTCTTACCCCACCAAGCTTCATATGGTGTCATACCCTGCAAAGCTTTACAAGGCAATCTATTAACCAAATATGTAGCTGTATTAACAGCCTCAGCCCACAAATAATTTGGGCAATTCTTCTCTTTCATCATGGACCTTGCAAACTCAACAAGAGTCCTATTTCTTCTTTCTGCTACCCCATTTTGTTGAGGAGAGTACCTGCAAGTAACTTCTCTCTTTATACCTGCATTCCACAAATAATCATTGAACTCATTTGAAAAATACTCTCCCCCTCCATCTGACCTTAGTCTCTTCAATTTTTGACCTGTAATCCTTTCTGCATATGCATGATAGTGTTTAAATGTATTAAACACTTCTGACTTTTCTTTAACCACATAAATTGTGATCCACCTGGTAGCATCATCAACATATATGACATAATATCTTGAACCATTTATACTAAAGTCCTTTGAAGGACCCCACACATCTGTATGCACCAATTCAAGTCTTTCTGAATACATAAACCCATGCTTGGAATAGGATTGCTTATGAGCCTTACCTAACTGACATGCCTCACATCTGTATGTCATGTGTTGACCTGCAATGTTAGGCAACCCAAGCACTGAATCATTGTTAATCATTTCTTTGATACCTCTTTCATTAAAGTGTCCAAGTCTTTTGTGCCAAAGATCCAATTCTGACACCTTCTGCTCTCCATATGTGAACATAGCATGTCCAACATTTCCTTGTACCTTCAATGTGAAAAGCCTTCCTTCTTTCTTTCCTGCAATAACTTGTTTAGACCCTTGACTAGGGTCTTCAACATAAACTCCATCATTGGTGAACCTTACCTCATATCCTTTTTCCACAATTTGACCTACACTGATCAAATTCTTTGGAATTGTGGGAACATAAAGTACCTTACTCAGAAGAGTGCTCCCATCCTTAGCTTTGACTGAACCAATTGACTTTACCTTATGCTTTGTATTATCACCTGTCTGAACTGTATGATTAATTGCATTATGATCTAGGTCAGTCATCAAAGCAATATTTCCACTTAAATGATTACTACATCCTGAATCAATATAGAACACTCTCATGTCCTCATGTGAGGTTTCACATGTATTCATAATGAGAGTCGAGTCCTCCTTCTGATCTGATGCATAGTTGTAGTAGGTGTTATTATAGGATTGATTTTGGAAGTTTCTTCCACCACCTCTTCCAAAAGAATTCCTACCACCTCTACCTCTGAAGTTTCCTCTCTGAAATCTACCACCTCTTCCTCTTTGATTAAAGTTCTGATAATTACCATTGTTTTGATTATTGTGCCAACAATCATGAGATAGATGATTGGTCTTACCACATATCCAACAAGCTCTTGCATTATCTTTGTTGTTTCTGCCTCTTCCTCTACTTCTGCCATTTCCTCTTCCTCTTATGAAATTTGCTTGGTTTGATGTACCTTCTTCTTCACCTGATTGTTGCTTCCCTTTGTTAGCTTTCTTCTTGTCTTTAGAGTACATTGCATGACCTGCACTCTTATCAACATCTCCTTTGACATCATTCTCAAAAGTTAGCATATGACCTAACAATTGATTCAAATCAGGAGTAAAGTGATCTAATGAAAGTTCTGTAGATAAAATGAAGGGCTTCCACTTCTCATCTCCTCTTAGCCCTGTGAGTATTTGTCTTACCAATTTGTCTTCTTCAATGTCTTCATCCACTGCACCTAGAGAATCTGCAATGTCCTTCATCTTTGTCACATAATCAGAGATTGATTGTGAGGCCTTCTTCTTGAAAGTAGTAAATTCTGCCCATAGTGAAGCCTTCCTTGATTTGGTTGTATTTTGGAAATGCTCCTCCAAAGCATTCCAAATGTCACATGCACTTTCAAGTCCTCTAATGTGAGGAAGCAAATAGTCATTGACTGCCATGTAGATTATGCTCCTTGCTTGAGCATCCTTCTTCATCCAATTCTTCAAGTCTGCAAGCTCCTCCCTAGTTGGAACACTAGGATCTCTGAATTCTGGCTTTTCTTCATCTCCTGTGATGTATCCTATCAGATCTTTGCTCATAAGATGAGCTTCCATCCTCATAGACCAAGCTGGATAGTTTTCTCTATCCAACTTTTCAATTTGGAGACTATCTCCCATCCTTGCTTCACCTGTAGTCTCAAAACTTTAGACTTTACAAGGAATAAATGTACCTTTACTTCGAGTCTTGCTTCTTCTGATCCTTCTGATAGCTTCAATGTGTTTTCCTTCAAGTTTTCTTCAACCTTTATCCTTCTGCACCTTCAAAATGTAAAGATTTGTACTTCTGCAATAGTCGGAGTCTTCTTCACTTCAATTTTGACACAACCTGCTCTGATACCACTGATGGAGAGTGTTAATCTCCAAAAGAACAAGTTGACCTTGAATTTAGATCACCTCTATATCAAGATCAACTTTAGACTCCACCTAATTTAGAGAATCTTCACCAAATTATCAGAAAATTGATTATTATGAAAAATTCAATTTCTCAGAAAAGTCTGCTGCAGATTAATCACTCATTGACTAATCAATTCTGTAAAGTTTTTGATAAAACTTTGTACAACACTTCGCCTTGAGATTGCGCAACTTTATCAAGTTAAATTTCTCAAAATGATTGAGTATATTTTGAGAAATCATACAAACAAGTTACCTATGTGTAAAACACCTTCTCTGCAGTAGCGACTTTGACACCTGTAACTTCTTAGCACTGGTTCTCACAATGTCGAACCCGTTTGATCAAGATCTTTTAGCCATAGATGGCTTACCTTCCAACTTAGATTTTAAGCCCTCACTTGTGTAAAACTTTACACCACACACTGAGAAATCTTCATTTCTCTGAACATGAAATCTGCGCCAGTTTTGTCGACTCTCAGAACATCTTCACATATGAATGTTCCTAAACAAAATTCTCTCAGCCTGATTGCAATTAACCTCTCAAATTCTAGCCATAGATAGATTAGCTATGGACTTAGATAAGTGCAAAAGGATTCCTCAAAAGATTAAACACAGAAGGAGAATGGGAGAGAAGATCGACGCGCAGAAATCTACAACATTTTCTTCTTCATTACTTTTCATGCATATGGTTGATGATACATACAATGTTCATCACCTATCACCTATTGTCTTCTCTATCTGATCTATATCACTCTCTCTTACTACGAATACATATCTGTAGATATATATACGAGTCTAACTCGTCATCCTTTTCAAAATACATTGAACTATTTACAAGAGTAATATACAAAAGAAACATTTCTGATTCTATTCTCTTCCTTTGAAAATAATCTTCATCCTTCCACATATCTTTTCACTTTTGGTCTTCATGTAATCACTTATTGATGATTGCTCTGCTCCAACAGTTTTGTAGCTCCTCTTTTGCTTTTCTTTAAATCCAACTCTGTTGATGAAGCTTAGGCACCAAGTTTTCTCTGATACCAATTCTGGAGAATGAGTTCTCCTATGCGCAACAAAAATGTGTAGTGAACCCTTGTATGTCTAGCTCTTGGACAAACAATTGCACCTTAGATAGGTTGCTGCTCTCAATAAAAAACTCAAATGGACTTGCACCTTTTGTTGACAGGATGCGGGAAGAAGCAAGTATGGACACACATGCAGATCTAGCACTGAGGCTACCCTTCATTTTTTTCAAAACCCCAACATCATTCTAAAGTGATTCTCATCACTACAAACCCTTGTAAATATCATTTCACCTTTTTGTGGCTCCATTTTGTACAAGCCGAGGAGTCCTCGAGCTTGGGGAGCCTTAGATGTAGTTGCCTGCCAATTTTCATAATTTTTAGATCTCGTTTGGGCCCTCAAATAAGCCCCGGAACCTAATTTTTAACTAGGCCGGACACTAGGTCTGAACAGGGCCAAAGTTAGTCAAAAACTATAAATAGTGCTAGAGAGCTCATTTTTGGGGTTGGCTTCTTGTAGTTGGAACTTGTATGAGAGCTTTCTTGCAATAGAAGTGATTCCATTGTCTTCCTCTCTTTGTCCTTACTGTGTGTGCGCGTGTGTGTGTATGTGTGTGCATGCTTGTGTGCTTCTCACTCACGCACTTGTGCTTCCACTTGCTCGTGGTCTTCATACCATCCTCATGTCTTCCCGGATTGACATTAAAGGAGGTGCTACTCATCACTGAGCTACACCAAATTTTGGCGCCGTTGCCGGGGATCGAGCTTTGAGGACGAGCGTGTGATGGTAAGACGTAGAGAGGACGCGTTGGAATGGTAAGTAGTAGGTAAATTTCTGATTTTTTCTCCATCTCCATCTCCATCTCCATCTCCACCTTCATCTCCTTCTCCACTATACATTCCCTCTTCCTTTCCATTCTCTTCATTTCTTGTGTGCGAGTTTGTGAGAGAGTGAGAGTGCCTTGTTGCTTTGTGTGTTTGTTTTGCATGTTTCTTGCAGGTACCAGCTCCATCATCATCTCCAGCAAGCTCAGCAGGTACGGAATTTGTCTGCACAGTCCCCGAGGCGTCAAGCTCGAGCTATCGCGACACTTCGGAAACTTCACCCTATCGCTAATCTGAGTGCACCACGACACTGCGCAGGCCTAGGGCTCCTAGAATCACTAGACAGAACAGAAAAATTCGCCATATCCCGAGCTATCGCGACACCTCGGTGTATCGCGACACCTCACGAGCTATCGCGACACCTCGGTGTATCGCGACACCTCACGAGCTATCGCGACACCTCGGTGTATCGCGACACTTGGCGAGCTATCGCGACACTTTGAGCCGACCTATCGCGACACTTGGGGGTATCGCGACACTTCACGAGCTATCGCGACACTTGGGGGTATCGCGACACCTCACGAGCTATCGCGACACTTGGGGGTATCGCGACACCTCACGAGCTATCGCGACACTTCACGAGCTATCGCGACACTTGGGGGTATCGCGACACTTCGAGCCGACCTATCGCGACACTTGGGGGTATCGCGACACTTCACGAGCTATCGCGACACTTGGGGGTATCGCGACACTTCACGAGCTATCGCGACACTTGGGGGTATCGCGACACTTCGAGCCGACCTATCGCGACACTTGGGGGTATCGCGACACTTCACGAGCTATCGCGACACTTGGGGGTATCGCGACACTTCGACCCGACCTATCGCGATACATGGCCTTAACGCACGAAATTTTAGAGTGAATTTTTGGAGTAAATTGAGGTACAATTGAGCCTAGTTTTGGTCACATTGGAGTAACATTAGAGCCTTAGAAGTGGGACAAGACCTAGGAACCTGTGAGGAATTCCCTGAACCCTGAGAGCCTGTTTTGACCCCTATCTGCCTGAATGGTCATAACTTGACCATACGAACTCCGATTGATGAGATTTTGGTCTTGTTGGAAAGCTCGTTGAGAATCCTACGTGGATCTTGACTGGTTTTTGTAAGAATCATACGCGGAGTTTCAGATCATGCATTTTTAAGTTGACCTTTAGGTGAAACTAAGTTGTTCTCAGATTCAGGGGGTACAGTGAGTTACTCCAGGGGGACTAAAATTATTGAAGTGTGTCTTTCAAATACTGGTGACAATAAAGCTATACTAACTGGTGAGTTTTTGCAGGAACTTTGTGGGCACTCAAGGCAATCCAAAGCAAGCTAGCAAGGGTGAGTACCGAGCTTGGGAGAAGGCTTCCTGGGCTTGTGTAGCAGTTTGGTCAACCAGCTAATTGAGGTTGGAAGATCTCTCAACCCTCCTTTGTCAATTCCTAGCCTAGGCTAAGTACGACTTAGGTGTGGTAATTAACTAGGGCAACATTAGGCACGAATCAAGTCCAAGAGAATTAATCAACCAAGTGCAAGAAAATAAATAGGTCTTAAGTGCGAAAACACTAAGGGACAAAAAGGTAAACGGGAATCGATCACTCATCAAGTGCGGAAATTCACTTAAGTACCCCTGACGACGCAATTTCAGACAAGACCATAAACATAATATTCAACTAAAAAGAACGAAGTGATTGATGCAAAATCAACCTGCAACGAGAGCGTGCTTGGGTTCCAGGGGGTAAATAAATCAGGCATATGAACCTTAGATCAGGCAGACATTTAGGCCGAGACAGACGAAGCCTCAGATCTTCTGAAGCTAGTGTCAATCACACTGCCAGGTCTTGGGCCCAGCAGTTGAGTGATTACCCATACACTCCCAGATCAGAAACCAGTGATTCTGAAATGTCCTATCACATGGAGAGACCCGTAGGGAGTTCAGGGTTGGCTTATCTAGAAAAGCCAGAGGGGCCTTATAAGACTCAATTGGAATATATCAGGACGAATTGTCTAGGTGCTCGCATCTACGAAGACGGACTGAGAAGATCAGTGGTCCAGATTAAGAACCCCGACCAACCCCATGGAATAGACTACCCGGTAGTCAAGTTTGAGAATGAAGCATACCTAGATAAAGAGGGGACTATATATGTAGTCACCACTCTTCCCGATAGAACTGATGAGTTTGGAAATGTGATTGCGGAGACCGACATGGGAGATATAGAGCAAGGGAACTTAGAGAGAGAGCCAAGAACTCCCCGTGGTAAGTCTGTCTTGACCAGAATCATGACTCCTGAGTGGATTCCACAAGATAATAAAAGCATAGATCTGCTTTTAAACCGAGAAACCGATGAGGTTTTTTGGAGATATAAATCTCCTCAATCTCAGGAAGTGAGTGCCCTCACGATCTATGAGTTTAAAGACCCGGATAGCCCAGGTCAAGTAACCTACCTAGACAATGCATCAGAGAGAATCTTCGTGGTCACTGAGCTTGGCAGACATGCCTACACATGGAAGGGAGAATTGGTGTTTCCCCAACCAAGGTCTACTGTGTCCTTTGGTCACCAAGGAGCTGGGACCTCCCAAGCTCATGGAGCCCAAAGAGATAGAGGTAGAGACAAACCTGAGGTAAGTTTTGCCAACTCCCTGGGAAGAGAAAGAACGGGAACAGAAAGGAATAGAGTAGAACCTGAGAGACATAGGACCCCATGGAATCACCGGGACATTGATGATTTTCCTTTGCCAAGGCCAAGAGAACACACTAGGACCCTGCGACCAACTCAACTGGTGAAGTCCATGAAGAACTATTTCGATGGCACGGGAGACCCTTATGACCATGTGGCAGAATTTCGACAGGTGTTGAAAGCTGAACAGGTGGAGGACCTATTCACACAATATAATGCTTTCGGTCTAACCCTTAGGAACACTGCCCTTACGTGGTTCCAACCACTGAATGAGAGGCATTTCAGAAACATAGACCAACTCTTAGAGGCATTTATTGTCGAGTTTTCTAAGAGTGGAATCAGGCATAACACCTCCTCACTAATTCATAGTTTCAAACAAACACCTCAAGAGACGGTCAGACTAGCTGGAAGAAGATTTAGACAGTACCTGGAGAGATGCCCTATGCCAGAGTTACCCACACCAGCCAAACAAGTGGCCTTGTTCCTAGATGGATTGTTGAGCACTAAGCTCAGGTCATATGTGTACCTGAAGGACCCTAGAACGATAGAGGAGTGCGTGCGCATGTGCATAGACATTGAGGACAATCTAGGTGAAGAGTTAGAACTATCAAAAATCTATAAGGATTCTGATAGCTCTAGTAAACAGACATCTGGTCAATCCACATCCATCGAGGAACTTGCAGAGAAGGTAGCCCAAAAACTAGGTGTCTCTAGTAAGCAAATTCCTAGATTTGCCCCAGTTAAGCGGTGTTACAATTGTGGCGGCGAACATATGGCAAGTGTATGCCCCATTATGGCCCAACCTCAGGTGAATCCTAGTAGCCAGTACTGCACCATAGAGCGCAGGTACACCAATCACACGGCACAAGACTGCCCATATAACAAACAAACTGTTAGGCAAAATTATCCTCAGCCATATCCACAACAGGGTAGATACCAGAATCAGTATCCATCACCACAATACAACAGACCACAACAAACTTATCAGCCACCTTATCAAGGGCAGCAGAGACCCCAACCAGTCCTAGTGCAGCAACCCCCCACTCCAACCAATGTGATCCCAGTGAAGTATGCATCTACTGAAGAAAATCCGAACAGAGCCATAGTCCCAGTCACCCCATTGCTATCAGACAGTGACCCCAGTGACCATAGTTTTGACTCCGCACATATTGATAGCCCACAGGCTTACTACATGCAGTCACCCGAGCATAACGAGTCATACTACTATGAGGACCCAAGTGAAAATAGTGGGGAACCGGAGTATTCTAATGTCATGTACACAAACCCCAACTCTAGACCTCAACCTAGGCAGGTACGACCCCCATTTCCTAGAGGGCCATGTTTCAGATGTCAGGGAGATCACCTTGTACGTGATTGTCCATTACCTATCCCTACACTACCTCAGCCAGTAACCATTCAGGGCTTTTGTCAAGACTGCGGGAAAGAGCATCTCCTACGAGACTGCCCAAAAAACCCCAATAACATGCCTAAGATCACTCCTATCAATGTTGTGGGGTTAGTTGTAGACTCCATAGGAAGCGTGACTTCCACTGCACCTGTGCAGGTGATCACAAGAGCCCAGGCACTTCAACAACACCAAGGTGTTGGTCCCGAAAAGAGCCCCGAGGTGAGTGAAACAGAGAGCGTACCCAAAAAGAGGACTAGCGCCTGGAAGGATAGTCGTGAAAGAATGAAGAGACAATGGGCAAAAAAGATAAACGAACTTGAAGAAAGCGTGAGAGAAACCAAGGCAAAAATCACAGAAATCACATCTCAACCACACTCCCGCACACTTCCACCACTACCATCCCCATCACCCTCCATTTCTCCACCCTCTAACACACCCCTCGTAACCCACCCACCACCCCGAGTAGGATCAGTATTAGCTGACCCCACTCCTGAAGGCTTGGACATGATGTTTAAAGCCTACCAGGCTCGACTTCAAGAAGGGCCAACAGCTGCAAACCTAGACAGGAGTTACCCTAGAGCCGACTTAGAGATGGAACGGATGAAGATGTGCATGAAAATGGTAGAACAAGCTCAAGCTATACTTGAGACTAGCCAAAAGTTCAATCAGACGAACGCTGTCAAGCCGGATTTGCATTTCCAAGGCTTACTAGAAAGATTAGAGCAGTTGGTAAACAAATCACAAGTTTCTTTACCTCCACAGGCTCAACCAGTTGTTGAAAGAGGAAGCTCACCACAAATGGTAGCTTATGTTCCTAATTCTACGGATGCTGGAATACCTCCTTCAATACAACAGTACTCTCCAGAGTTCTTGCGGGAAATACAAGAAGAGAAATGGGCCAAAGAGAAGGGTGATTCCCCTCCTATTCCTGAGATTGATGATCTTCGTGATCAATTTCCCCAAGACATTCCCTCTATCTATGGGGATCAAGCAGAGCAACAAGAGGATGAGAGATTAGATTTTGAATCTAATTCTTTACAAGAGTTGCCTCATTTCACAGGCCCATGGGAATCTGAATCTCTCCAGATCAGAGCGCCCACGATATTGGTAAGAAATGAAGACTCAGTGATTCCCAGGAACACTGATGTTGTGAAAAACACTAAGGTTCAATGTCACCTCACTGTAGAGGAGCTGCTCAAGGCAAAACCGGAGCTCTGGAATCATGTGAAGGATCAGGTCCCAAAACTTGAATCCAATGCAACAAAAATAGGCTCTAAACAAAAAATACCCGAGGTACCTCTCGACAAGATAGGAGACATGAGCGAAGGTGAAGAAGGTAACACTTATCTTCCGATCACCTATCAAGGTTACACAACCAAAGCAATTGTGGATTCGGGTGCGGGAGTTGCTATTGCAACTACCTCCTTGTGGAAACGATGGGGCAAACCCACCTTAAGGCCAACAAGAATGAAACTTCAAATGGCAGATGGTCATTTTGAAAGACCTCTCGGATTGCTTGAAGGGATAACTCTAACCACTTGTGGTGTAGAGTTTGAACATACGTTTGCCATATGTGACTTTGAGAAGAATAATGTTTACGAGATGATCCTAGGAAGACCCTTCCTACGACAATTACAAATAGTACAAGATTGGGGAACCAACTCCTTGTACTTACAGCACTTAGGGGTCACCACCAAGGTCAATCTGAAGGATCACACCTTCAGAGATGTACCACCCCTACAGTGGAATCCTATCCACAAAGCGAACGAAGACTCTATCTCCGTGCATTCTGGAAGTTCACCTGAACCATCCTGGCTGCATGAAGATACTCACTTGTGGATGTGCAAGGTCGCGGAGGAAGAGGAAAAGCGCCGGAAAGCGAGAGAAGAAGGAACTTCCCCAGGAGATAGACCAATAAAAGACCCAGCCTATACACCGATGATATTTCCAGATGAGGAATTTGAGCCTCATGGTTGGGCAGAAATCTTAGCTACCATGGACATTGCAGTCAATGAGGAACAATGGACACCCCATTGTGATGAGGAGGGTTATGATATTTCAGTATTCATGTGTCAGCCCTTGTTGGAAGAGTGTGATCCTAGTGAGTTCATAGAAGGAGAAGAGAGTGATGATGATCTAGAATCCATTGTGATGGATACTTACTTTGACTTAGAGGAACACTACTTAGAAGACATAGGAGTGTTAACCCAAAAAGAAGAAGAACCTCTTGCAAGTATTAAAACGATAAGTTCAAAGAAAGGAAGTGAAGGAGGTCTAAAGAAAAAGAAAAGAAAAGCAGTAAGACAAGAAGAGGAAGAATCATTGTTTGAAGTACCAGAAAATTTCAAGAAATATGAAGTGGAAGACCGGAAAATTTTGGTACGAATGCCTAAGAGAGAGGCCATTATAGGAGAAGCATATGACAATAAAGAAAAGACCAAAAAAATTGTAGTGACCATTGAAGGGAACGAAGAGAGATGTACGTACATAGGTGATGACCTAAGTGCAGAAGAAGAAGCAGAGCTTGTAGCTCTATTAAGGGAATATAGGGATGTGTTCGCATGGCATTATAGAGACTTGAAAGGAGTAGATCCAGAGATCTGCTCTCATACGATTCCGATGACCGCTGATGCTAAGCCCACCAAACAAAAACCCTACACATATAATGACAATTATGCGGCCAAAATAAAAGAGGAAATTGACAGGCTGATTGAAGCCGGATTCATCTATGAGATTGAGCACACTGAATGGGTGTCCCCTATTGTAGTGGTGCCCAAGAAGAATGGGAAATTGCGAGTGTGCATTAACCTTAAAAAAGTTAATGCCGCTACGATTAGAGATAGTTATCCACTGCCCATCACCGAACATCTTTTGGAGCGTGTTGCAGGCAAGGAAGTTTACAGCTTCCTTGATGGATTTTCAGGTTACAACCAAGTAGCCATTGCCCCCGAAGATCAACACAAAACGGCCTTTGCCACAGAATGGGGAATCTTTGCATTCCGTGTGATGCCATTTGGGCTCACCAATGCACCTGCAACATTCCAAAGACTCATGTGTCATGTCTTCAAAGAGTTCTTGCGAAAGAGCTTAGAAGTATATGTGGATGATTTGTGCGCTCATTCCCAAGAGAGAAGTTACCACATCCCTGAACTCAGGCAAATCTTCAACAAGTGTAGAGATTATCGAGTGTGTCTGAATCCAGAAAAGTGTGTGTTTATGGTACGCCAAGGTAAGATCTTAGGTCACATTGTTTCGAAGAATGGAATATCAACAGACGAAGACAAGGTAAGAGCAATAGCAGAGTTGGCCAGACCAAGAAATGTGAAAGAGGTACAAGCCTTTATGGGCCATTGTGGATATTACCGTAGATTTATCCACATGTATGCCATCATAGCTAAACCTCTTTATGGGCTGTTAACGAATTTTGAATGGAATGAGGAATGCGAGACTTCCTTCAATGAGCTGAAGAGACGTTTGTGCACAGCACCAATATTGACTACTCCGGATTGGAGCAAACCCTTTCATGTCCATGTAGATGCCTCCAATCATGCAATAGGATGTGTGCTAGCGCAACCCACAGGTGAAGGAAACCTAGATTTGCCGATAGCATATGCTAGTAGGCAATTAAATGCAGCTGAACGAAATTACACCACAACGGAGAGAGAAGGCTTAGGCATGATATATGCTGTGAAGAAGTTTAGACACTATCTATTGGCCAATAAGTTCAAATTTTTCACTGATCATCAAGCGTTACTATATTTGGTCAATAAACCTTGCAATACAGGTCGCTTAGTAAGATGGTTCCTCTTACTAATGGAATACGACTTTGAAGTTGTTGTCAGGAAAGGTAGAACCCATCTTAGGGCAGACCATCTTTCTCGCATCACTTCAGGAGAGCCACAGCAAGGAGTGTCTGACGAATTGCCTGATGCTTATCTGTTCAATTTAGAAGTTGTTCCTAAATGGGCAAATAAGTTGGTACCAGTCCTAACCTTCGGGCCTGCAAATAAAAATGTTAAGACAAGCAAAGAGGAAATTGTAAAATCGCTAAAGTATCAAATATTAGCCGGAAGCATGTACAAGCAAGATAACGAGGGCGTATTAGCTTGTTGTGTCGAGGATGATGAACATGCTAGTTGGTTGCAACAAGCCCATGAGGGACTGCTAGGGAATCACTACTCTAAACAACGAACCTTGCAGAATCTAAAACGCTTAGGAGTGTATTGGCCTAGCATGGACAAAGAAATACAAGAGTGGATCCATAGCTGTCCAGGGTGCCAGGAGAGACCCCCAGTGGAGCATGCCACTCTTTATCACATGTCATTAATCCCAGATTGGAGTGCTCCACTGGTCGAGTTCATGAGAACAGGAACATTACCCAATCAAGCTAGTCTTGCAAGAAAACGGAGCATGGAGCAAGAGGCTCAAGACTATGCTTTAGTAGGAGACAACCTGTATCGAAGAGGCAAGGATGGTTACCTAAGACTGTGCGTACATGAATCAGACTACTTGAAAGTCTTAGACACGGCACACAGCGGTGCTGCAGGTGGACACTTTGGGCCTGACAGAGTAATTAAGACCATTCTATTCTCAGGACTGTGGTGGCCCACTCTTCATATGGATGCACATACTTATGTGAAGAGTTGCGACACATGCCAACGTGCCCAATATCCGACAAGAAAAGATGAAATGCCCTTGAGGCCAATGATGGGAGGACGTGCATTTTCAAAGTGGGGTATAGACTTTGTAGGTCCCATCAACCCCCCAGCTAGGAACTCCCATGCAGAATACATTATTGTAGCCACAGATTACCTTACAAAGTGGGTGGAAGTAAAAGCCACGACAAAGAATGATGCTCAAACGACGGCTAAATTCTTATTCGAAAATGTGTTCACTAGATATGGGTTACCAATAGAGTTGGTTAGTGATAGAGGTACGCACTTCTTGAATGAGGTCATTGAAAATCTCCTTCAAGAATTCATGGTGATACATAAGAAATCTGCACCCTATCATCCACAGGCTAACGGACAAGCCGAGAGCACGAATAAGATCCTGTGTAATGTATTGACGAAACTTGTAAATAATAAACGCTCTGATTGGGACAAACAACTTCATCATGCTGTTTGGGCATACCGAGTTGCTTACAAAACGGTACTCAATGCCACCCCATTTCAGATGGTCTTCGGACAAAATGCGGTGCTACCCTTAGATTTCCTAATTCCAGCTTTAAGAGTAGCACAAGAGCATGAGTGGAATGGACACGAGTTGTCCTCTAGGATCTTTGATCTAGAGCGTTTAGGTGAGACGAGGCTACGAGCAGCAGCAGGCATCTATGCTGCAAAGAAACGGCAAAAGGCATACTTTGATGCCCATGTGAAGGATAAGGGCTTGAAGGCAGGAGATCTAGTGTTAGTCTACACATTGAAACAACACGCAAGAAAGCTAGAAAAGAGAGGCTATGGACCTATGATCATTAATAGGATCTCCACAAGTGGAGCAGTACAACTAGCCACTTTAGAGGGGGATGTCCTCCCAAACTATATTAGCGGATGCAGAGTCAAACTGTATCAGGAACCCCTCACGGAGGAGATGCTAAGCCGACTCAATATTGCTAAGCAACGTAAAGAGGAGGAAAAACGAATTCGGGAAGAAGCACAGGCAGAGGCCTTAGAGCGTATCAGAAGAATGAAGTTGAGGAGACGAGGAAGGGACCAGCCTATGACTGACACTCAAGAGTCTCCAGGCTACCACATGGCCATGTGTGAGGCTTCAGGTGGACGCACCCATAAGATAGTAGACCGACGACCTTTTGTGACCCTAGAAATAGGACAAAAGGACAGCACAACAAGCGTGAGGGCTTTAATTGATTCAGGAGCAGCCACAAGTGCAGTTCGGCTTTCTTATTGCCAGCAGCTGCAGTTGGAGGTAAAACCCATAGAAGCATATCTGATAGGATTAGGAGGTGTTGAAACCCCTTGTATGGGAGAGGTGGATCTTCCCCTCTACATACAAGAGGTCCTCATGCCAGCAAAAGTGCTAGTGTGTGAAGACGAGGGTCTGACCGAACCTCTTGTCTTAGGCCAAGACTGGATCTATGATCACGCAGTCAACCTCAACCTAAGAAGTGGACTTCTTCAGGCTTGGGTAGGCCAAAGTCGTCTCACGGTTGAATTAGAAAAGCAAGCGCTCAAACCAATAGAACAGGCACCAACTCCTGGTCCCTCCAGGAATCCACACGAAGATAACCATGTTGTGCTTGTCCAAACTTCTATGGTGCAGAGGAATGTCAATCTTACTGAAGGTTCAGGAGCCAAGAAGGAGTTCCTAAATGAGTCCAAGAAGATGCTAAACGAATGGACCGAACATCACGCTACACGAAGGAGGCCGCTAATCAAGAGGCAGGAGCGCCAACCCGCGCAATATGGAGCATCTCATGGTGTGAAGCAGATCTGGATGCGCAAGGATGGAAAACCCACAGATCCAATAGCAGATTCTCAAAGAAACAAGAAACGAGCCTCACCATCAAGGAACAAAGTGAAGAAGTCCCCTAGGATAACCCCTAGGCGTACCATTTCTATTTGGATTCCTAAGCGGTCAATGAAGGCCACCCCTAATGCTAGACAGATATGGGTGCCCAAGGCTAGCTTACAAGCCCAAATTACTTCACCTACAGGCACGAGGATGAAGCAGCTTTCACAAGCACTCTTGGCCAACAACGCAGAAAGTGATAAGATACCTACACCTCTCACTGCCCCCACTCCCATCAACCCCAGGAATGTCTGGAAATGGGTACCCACAAGGTCCCACATACATCACACTCTCAGACCGAAATCTTCACCTGTCCTTAGCTCTAAGAGCTACGACTCCTGTATCAAAGTGTGGAGAATTAAACGGTGTACTAAACCCCCTGACCCTATTCTATAAATCCGTCCACACTAACATAGAAGCATTCCGAGCCCATTGCATAACCAAAGTATGCATCTAGGATGACACTGACCTTTAATCACCACTCACACATATCATAAACACCTCACCACTAATCACTGACCTCCGGGATTGTCGTGTTAGTATTGTGAAGGGAACACCATTACATCCTGTTTCCTATGCAACACTAATGTGCCTTTCGTCTTCCAGCAGATAAGCAACCTACTCTCATGGCAACAGCGGCAGGCACAAGCTCTCAGGTAGGATCTGGTGCTCCTATCAATTGGGATGCCATGCCAGTGGAAGCTCCACCAACGGCTAGGCCTGAAGAATTCTTGAATGTGCGAAGGATTCCTATTCCAGATCCACCCAGTGGGCTAACCGAAAGAGTAAAAGGGCACTCCCATTGGTTCAATGAAATGCCAGGGGATTTGGGAGACGCAGATCACATCTGGGAGTCCAAGATGGAGTGTGGAGGGGTTTGGTGGACGTTCCAATTCTTTTCAAGAGAATTTGAGACCTTGCAAAATGCAGCTCCACTTCAAGAGATCTGGCAAAAGGCAGGACTTCAAACTTACTTCAGTGCAGCTCTACCAAAACCTGACTTCCTCAGGTGTTACTACTTGATTGCTACGTTGAAACCTACCGGGGATAAAGATCATTCAGGCACATTCTGGGTGCCCTCCTTATCTAATCTGGAGGAGATGAGGAAGTTTGAATTAAATGTAACATTAATCAGGGAAGCCCTTCAAATGTATGGCACTCATGTGCCTTCAGATCGCGACCCCTTGATACCAGAATCAATGAAAAGCAATAGAGTCAAGAAGCTCAAAGACATGTGCGCCCTCATACCCAACATCGCCATACCCCTGCGAATGTGCCTCCAGCACTTCGCATTTCCAGCTCAGGACCGCTTCACTCAGCCTCACAAGAAGATATGGTACGGATTGTATTTAGCAGAGACCGGAAGCTTGCCCATTAAGATGCCGGTATGGATCTTAGATCAGGCGTATGAGGCAGGCAAGCGGGGGGTGAGGAAGCCCACTCTACATGGTTGCTGTGCGTTGACGAGAATCATCCACAGATGTCTGGCGTATGATGTGCCAGTTGCTCGAGCCCTAAAGTATGCACACCTGGAGCTGTTTAAAGGGCGAAAGTCAGGGAGTCAGCCTGCAAAAAGAATGCGTGGATCCCTTTCACAAGTCCTGATCCCTCCAACAACCACTGCCGAAGTCTCCACTAGAGAGGAAGCCCCGGTGGCACCAATCACAATCCATCTCTAGGAGTCTCAACCAAGAGAGGTGGTACAACCCACTCCTTCTGCCCCTCCGCTACCTACCGATGCGGAATTTGCAGCGATGGCCACCTTCACCGAGGACCCAAACTTTGATTTTGAAACATTTCTGTAGACGGCTCATCTATCAGACAGTGAAGGTTGCCCTGACAACGTCGATCCGGGGGCATCAACCCAAAGAGAACATGCACGAGGCGAGACAAGTAGTGTACAGGAGATAGGAGTGGCACAACCTCCTCAAAGACTAAGCACACAAGCTCAGGAGAAGGCACCAAGAGATAACCCTGAAGAGAGTGAAGACGAAGCCCCTGCATATACGGCACAGCTCAAACGACTATACCAAACAATCAAGCAGGTACAAAGGCGCCATAAAATGTCAGAAGAAGCAAATAGGGCCCTAGTAAACCAGATGTTACAGTCAGAGCATATCGACCCCCAGTTTGTAGAATCACTAAATCTGTTGGCGGACACCTGTGGCATCAGTGAAGCAATGAGAACCATGGTCTATCAAGAGAACCCTGCTTATGATCAAAGAAGAATTGATACACGGCTGCGACAAGGAAAGATGATTCAGATGGAAGTATCTACCGCGTTAGCTACGTCCACATCAGAAGATGTGCACATGATTAGCCCTAGGCACAATGATGAACCGGAGGAAATTACGCATGCCCCATCTTCCCCATCATCTCCTATCCCACCCTCAGAGCCTCTCTCCACGTGTCTTTCTACACAAACATTCTCCTCCTATAGTGAGACCATTGTACACACCCCCGTTTCCACTCTCCTCCCTTCACTCTCATCCATCTCTGTCACTCAGGTTTTTGAACCTCAATTAGGTCACCCTTTCTTCCCCCATGCCTTTGGACAACCATCTGTCACTAGTCAGACTCTTTCCATCTCTTTACCCTCCACCCCTCCATTTCCTCCCCCCCAAACTCTACCTACCCCGTCCCTTGTAACTGCCTCGAGCACCACACTAACCACCCAACCCTCCTTCTGGACCTACCTTGTAAACATTCTTCAACAGGTTGAGGAACATAAGAAAAAGTCCCTTCCCCAAATTCACTCCCCCACATTCACGGCCACCACTATCACACCACCCACCGTCCCGGTGTTCACATTTCACGAATCACACTCACTCATGTCCGATCCCATGGACATCTCACCATCCGCTGGATCACCCACCACCACTGTTCTCACACCACCATCACAGGTTATTACACTCACATCACCACTTCCACACACGGTAGGCACAACATCCACTTTTCCCATTCCCACTTCCCAACCCCCTGCATCTTCCACCTCATTTAGTCTTGCACTCAACACGATGCTTGAAGCGGCCACTCAGCTTAAGCAAGAATATACATTATTGGAAGAAAATAACAAAGGGCTTTGCACCCTCTCAGCAACACTCCAAGAGCGTGTCAATGCTTTGGAGTTCATTCATACGGAGTCACAAAGCAAGATCTCCGCCCTCGAACAGGCAAATGCGCAACTCAAAGCGAGACATATGGAAGAGAGCAAAGCCATGGAGGAACAGCTGCGAGATCAAATGGGCCGCAATGCACGGCTTCAACGAAACATGGCTTTGCTACGATGACATCTGGCAGCAGCGCAAGAAGAGAATAGACGGCTTCAACAACAAAACCAAGAGAACCTCGAGGCTGCCATGGAGAACACCCCGGGAGCACCCATAGACCCGGTCAAATTTCAAGCTGTCCCCTCAAAAAGCATACAACAAATCTTGGAAACGTATGCCAATCTTTTAGAAGCACATGATCAGCTTGCCGACCAGCTAAAGGACTTACAGAGACCCCAAGAGTCTACACCACACCGACAGGAACCTAAAGAAATGACAGACGCTGCTACTTCAACCGAACCTGAACATTCAACGACCAACGACGTGCTGGAGTTACGGCAGCAGATCGCAGAACTAAAACTGAAGTTGATGCAGTACGAACGACCCCCTTCCCCACCAGAGCAACCGTTAGAAGAAGAAGCAGTTACCATCCCAGTGGAGGAAGCATTCGACGACGCCTACGAGCCTCAACCATTCCCAGGAGGACGCGTAACAGAAGAAGGTCAAGATACCTATGAGGAACCCCCATCAACATGGATGAAACAAGTAGAGGAAATGGGGCAAACTCATCAGGAGCGGATATCCACGCAGATGCTGGCAATGAAGGCCATTGAGGACATCATCCTTCACTCAGAATACTTCAGGCACATCGCCCCTAGACGCCTTATCACTAGTTCAGAACTGCAATACAAGCCCTATTTTGTATTGTTGGCCGATTACAATGCAGAAATCAAACGGGTCACCAACAAGTGCCCAACATTTGCCACACAGTTCGAACCAGAAGACATACCAGAAGCGGCACGAAAAGGGGCCATATTCCAACCAACGTGGAGGCAAAAGTTACTCGAAACTTACCCAGAAATGCTTCGAACATGGGATCATGCCCCCATGCATTTGAAGTACAATCCGTGTTTTGGGCCAGTGCAAAGACGCAGATCATGGAAAGCTTTTGCCATCAAGGTTCAGAATAACGCAAACTGTAAAGAATGGCTCAATTACCCCGCTATCGCCCCCTCAACCGGTACTCCTACAGTGTCATACATGATTGCAACCATCAGACATTGGATACCACGCCTCCACCCTATGCCAGATGTCGCTGCCCAGATGATGCTCAAGATCTTCGACATGATGCAGGTCGTACTCAAAACTTTTCGCAATGTATGCCGTATTCAACCTCCTATTCCCGGGTTTATTAATGGTAATTACGACCTGCTATATGATATGAGCACAACCCCGAGCATACGAGTGGCTTACGCATGGCATGCACGCATAAGATATCTCCCTGCCTGCTACAAGCAAACATTTGATGATATGTTCACCACGGGGTTTTGGGAAGCACATTCAGAGGTATTCGCGCCACGGCCTACGCATCTACTCCATCTCTTTGCATGCGAGCAAACGATGCATTCCGAGCTTTACACAATGCCACAACCTGACATGCCTGGTACAGTAGATTGGGAGGCCTTGCAACGAGATCTAATTAGAGGTTTAAGAATCAAAGAACAAGAATTGGCAACCGACCTCCTGCAAAAATACATTGATCAAACGGCGGAAAAGAGGTCTGTCAGAGGCGACAGACCCTAAGGGGGGGAGAGTCTTGACAGGATGCGGGAAGAAGCAAGTATGGACACACATGCAGATCTAGCACTGAGGCTACCCTTCATTTTTTTCAAAACCCCAACATCATTCTAAAGTGATTCTCATCACTACAAACCCTTGTAAATATCATTTCACCTTTTTGTAGCTCCATTTTGTACAAGCCGAGGAGTCCTCGAGCTTGGGGAGCCTTAGATGTAGTTGCCTGCCAATTTTCATAATTTTTAGATCTCGTTTGGGCCCTCAAATAAGCCCCGGAACCTAATTTTTAACTAGGCCGGACACTAGGTCTGAACAGGGCCAAAGTTAGTCAAAAACTATAAATAGTGCTAGAGAGCTCATTTTTGGGGTTGGCTTCTTGTAGTTGGAACTTGTATGAGAGCTTTCTTGCAATAGAAGTGATTCCATTGTCTTCCTCTCTTTGTCCTTACTGTGTGTGCGCGTGTGTGTGTATGTGTGTGCATGCTTGTGTGCTTCTCACTCACGCACTTGTGCTTCCACTTGCTCGTGGTCTTCATACCATCCTCATGTCTTCCCGGATTGACATTAAAGGAGGTGCTACTCATCACTGAGCTACACCTTTAGTCAATCAAATTAGACACAAAGAGCTTTCCAACAAGCTATAAATAACTTAATTTGGACACGTTTTGACTAGGAAACGCAACTAACAAAGATCAACTACCTGTCCACACAAGTATGCTGAAGAATTGAACTTCACTCTCGGATTGATAACTCCTTGAATATATAACCTTTGAAAAGATATTTTGGATAGAGAAAATACACACAAATAGCTTTCTAACAAGCTAAAAATCATGTAATTTGGATGAGCTTTGGGTAGGAAGCTCAACTGACCAAAATAGACCACCTCAACACACAAGTATACTAAAAACCTAGACTTCAATCTTTGATAGATATCTCACTGAATATAAATCTTTTGAATGAGATGTATGGGAGAGATAAAATACATGAAAAGATATTTCCAACAAGCCAAAAATCAAGCAATTTGGATACTTTTTAGTCAGGAAAGTTAACTGATCAAAATAGACTACATGTCTACACAAGTATGCTAAAAAATTGGACTTCACTCTTTGACTGATATCTCACAGAATATATAATCTTTGAAGGATATTTGTGAAAATGAAACTACACAAGATAAGATTTCCAATGAGTGTTCAAACACAAGAAATGGTTACATATACACTAAGATATGAGCTTCACAACATAGCTGTGTTTTCCTTTCTTTTTTTCTTTTCTCTTCTTTTCCTTTATCTTTATATTTGGTAAATTTATCCAAGCATAGCTCATGTGAAAATGAGCTTGTACATTTATCTTCAACATCTCAGACCCATGGTTTGTGCGAGAGCCCTTTCCAAATGGGATATTGATTTCATAGGACCTATTAACCCACCAGCAAAAGGATCACACACGGAGTACATAATAGTGGCATCAGACTATCTAACTAAATGGGTAGAAGCAAAAGCAACAAGAAAGAACAATGTTCAAACCACCGCGAAGTTTCTTTTTGAGAAAATCTTTACTCACTTTGGACCACCTATAGAGATAGTAAGTGATAGAGGAACGCACTTCATTAATGAGGTGACAGAGTCCTTGATGAATGAATCCCTAGTGTTTCATAAAAAATCAGCCCCTTATCACCCTCAAGCGAATGGTCAAGCAGAGAGTTCCAATAAAGTGTTGTGTACAGTGTTGACAAAAATAGTTAACAATGGAAGGTCATATTGGGATAAGCAATTGCACCATGCAATTTGGGCCTTCCCTGTGGCTTACAATAGCCATTGGAACTACCATTTAACAGACAAAATGCAATCTTACCAATTGACTTTTTGGAACCCACTTTACAAGTAGCACAACAATATGAGTGGACAGGGCATGAACTATCTAAGCAACTAGAGCAGATTGAGAAGTTACACGAAACAAGAATACAAGAAGTTGCAGGAATTCATGCAGCCAAAAGGAGATAGAAAGCGTATTAGGATGCCCATATCAAAGATAAAGGCTTGAAAGAAGGAGATTTAGTTCTTGTATATACATTGAAACAACATGCCAAGAAACTGCAAAAATGTGGATACGGACCATTGTTGATTAATAGAATCTCAACGAGCAAAGCGGTGAATCTAGCCACTTTAGACGGAGAAATACTTCCTAACTACATAAGTGGATGTAGAGTAAAATGATATATGGAAACATTAATAGACCAGACGTTAGCACGACTTGTAGGAGTGCAAAATTGGAAGAAGGAAGAGGAGAGGATTCGAGAAGAAGCACACCAAGAAGCCTTAGAGTGTATCAAGAAATGGAAAGAGTGGATACGACAAAGGGATGAACGATATTTACAGGGAGAAAAACCAATACCTTTGGCTAACTACCAAGTCAATACGGCAAATAACGAGAACATTAGTATCTCCCAACCATACTTAAACCTAGGAATTGGAAACCAGGAGTATCAGCTAATAGATGCGCTAATTGATTGAGAAGCTTCCCTAAGCTGTATATGAAAGGCGTTAATCACACACCTTCAAACAAACATGAGTCCCACTAATTCTTGGATGATAGGAATTGGAGGTCAAGTTATAGAATGTGTTGGAGAAGCCCAAATATCCCTTCACCTAGGAAATTCCACCATGGAGCAAAGAGTTTTGTTATGCAAGGATGAAGACCTAATTGAATATCTGATCCTAGGGCAAGACTGGATTATTGAGAATGAAGTGAGCATCCATCTAGCACAAGGATACATATCAGCCAAAATAGGACATAAGGAAATCATCAGCTTGTTGGAACAAAGGCCTTCTCACGTTCATGAGGTTATCAAGCCTAAGGAAGAAAACTTAGGAAAGGAGTTAGAAAATGAATCAATAGAGTGCACATCCAATGATGGTCCTAATCTAGAATTTCTTGCAAATAAGCTTAAACAATGATTGTACTTAACCCCAATCCTAATGACTCTTGACTAGAACAAACCCTTTCATGTCCTTGTCAATGCCTCCAATTTTGTTATCGGATGTGTGCTAGCATAGCTCACTGATGACGTAAATATAGATCTACCCATAGCTTCTGCGAGTAGACAATTGAATGTGGCAAAAAGGAATTACAGTATGATTGAACATGAAGGGTTAGGCATGGTTTACATAGTAAAGAAATTCTAACATTATCTATTGGCCAATAAGTTTGAATTCTTTACAGACCATCAAGCCCTTATGTATTTTTTCAACAAGTAATACAAGGATATTAGTAAGATGGTTTCTCTTACTAATGGAATATGATTTTGAGGTAGTGGTGAGAAAAGGGAAAACTTATTTAAGGGCTAATCACCTCTGATGAGTTATTTCAAAAGAATCTCCATAAGGAGTGATAGATGAACTTCTCGATGCATACTATTCAACCTAGAGGTGGCTCTGAATTGGGCAAAGCAAATTGTGCCAATCTTAAATTTTGGACCTTTGAATCTTGAGATAAGAACAAATGAGAGTGAAGTTATAAAATCACAAAAGTATCATATATTAGTATGAATTATCTATAAGCAGATTGAAAGAACTTGGAGAAGCTTGTAGGAGGTAGAAAAGTGTGTTTCAAAGTGACGAAGTTTGGTCCAGCCAACCGGCACAAGACCAAACCTTGAGCTTATGGAGACTAAAATAGACCTTATAGGCATGCAATAAGTGCAAAGAAATGAACTATGTACTTTGGAGCATCAAGGAGAAGAAGTCGATACAAAACAGATAGGTTGGCGTGTCGACTAGCTCATAAAACTTACTATCTATGGAAGAGACTATGAACTTCAAATGCCCATAGAGACCAACATGATTACAATTAGAAACAATCCTTCTATGGGAGTGATACACATAGGGTTGAGTGTATATAATGCAAAAAAGTATAAAGAATAAGCAAAATATGCTATAGGAATGAATCAGACACTCAAATGGTGGTACCTCCTATTTTTTAGGAATATGTAGAGATTGACCTCAAGACAAACAAGTGGGAATTTCTCCCAATTTACGAACCCAAATTCTATGAAACTTTACAAGCATAAATTAGACATTAATACCTTTTGAATGGCCCATCTTACACTTAATTTGGAGTTATGTGGAGAGAGCAACAACCTCTGTAAGGTTACCATTGGTGAAGAAGATGATGCAAAAAATTGAAGGAGCAAGACTATGATGGTCACAAGTGTATGTATATTGCTTCCATGTATTTTTTTACAAGTGATTTCAAGTCTTTATATAGACTCTAGAAGTGCTCCACGGCTTCTAAAGATGGATTTTGGATTCAAATGAAGGTGTTAATGGTTGTTGGAGGGAATCAATTCACTTTCCTACAATCTAGGAAAAGTAAAGATCTAGTTTGATCTACTTTTAGGTGATTGATTGCTTGATTGAATACGACTCAACCACCACAAATTCATGGGATTTGGGTTCTATCTTTCTACATCTACATGTGTAATGATCAAGGCTTTTACAATGGTAAAATATCCATGATTTAAAAAAAAAAAATACAATAAGTGAGCATAAGAAAAAGAACTCTCCAATGGATATTATTTTGTCGTAATCCAAGCGATAGTTTTTGACGTAGATCAAATCCACCTCAAGCATAGTGTAAGCTTGATGTTCCAACGGCTCCCCCTCAAGCTAAAGTATGCTTGATTCTTCATTCTCTGATAGGTTGAACACCTGCCATAGCTTTGAATCTACAAAGTTTTATTCCATCAAGTGCCTTTGTCATCATATCTGCTACTTTCTTTTCAGTTAGAACAAAAGAAATGTAAATCTCATTTGCCATGAGCTTCTCCTTGATGAAGTGGTAATGCACCTCTATGTGTTTGGTTCTTGCATGGAAAATATGATTTGCCGCTAGATGCATGGAACTTCATTATCCCCAAATATGTGAGGTTTGAAACTCACAAGTCCCAAATATGTACACAATGCCTTCAACCATATTGCCTCTTGAGTTGCTATGGTCAAGCCTCTGTACTCTGCTTGAGTCAAGGATAAATCAATTGTTGGTTGCTTCTTGGAACTCCATGACACTAGGTTTGAACCTGCAAATGCTAAGTAACCAAAAGTACTTCTTCTACCATCCTTTGCTCTTGTCCAATCTGCAACTGAATAGATTTTGATATCCAAATCTGAAGAGTAAGGATAGAATATACCTTTGTTGATTGTACCTTTGAGATACTTGAGTACTCTCTTAGCTGCATCCATGTGTGGTCTTCTTGGTGAGTGCATGAACTGATTAAGCACTCCCACACTATATGAGATGTCTGCCCTTGTATGAGTAACATATATCAAGCTACCTACCAAGCTTTGATACTCTTTAATGTCTTCAATTTTCTCACCTTCATAAACATTAAGTTTATAATTCATCTCCAAAGGTGTACCTGCAAGTTTTGTGTTCTCCATTTTGAACTTGAGAAGAAGATCTTGAATGTATCTTCTCTGAGTCAAATACATTCCTTCATCTGTGTATATCGCCTAATACCTAGGAAATATGTGAGCTCACCTAGGTCACTGATTTTGAAATCCTCTTGCATGTGTCTCTTGATCCTTTGGATGCCATTTAGATCATCACCTATCACAATAATATCATCTACATATACACATAGATAGATAGCCTCATTGGGATCCCTTTTGATGAATATAGAAGGATCTAAGCTACTAGCTTTGAACCCTTGATCTTGAAGGTATGTAACCAACCTGTAATTCCAAGCTCTAGGAGCTTGTTTCAATCCATACAATGCTTTCTTAAGTCTGCAAACATAAGATGGATGATTAGGGTTTTCAAAACCTGGTGGTTGTCACATGTATACCTCTTCACTTATCAAACCATTTAAGAATGCATTTTTCACCTCAAGTTGGAGGAGTCTCCAATTCCTTGCAGCAGCTACACTTATCAATGTTATGATTGTAGTGTTCTTTGCAACTAGTGAGAATGTTTCCTCATATTCTATACCATCAGTTTCGTGATCATCCTTTGGCAACTTATCTTGCCTTGTACCTGCAAACTAATCCATCTGAATTTCTTTTAACTTTATACACCCATTTGCAACCAATTACATTTTGATATGGTGACTTTGGAACCAAATCCCAAGTGTCCATCTCCTTCAATGCATCTATTTCTTCTTTCATGGCTTTTTCCCAATTAGGGTTTCCCTTTGCCTCTTCATACGTTGATGGTTCTTTTGAAATTCAATCTTTTGCCAAGTAGATTGAATGCTTTATAAAAAATGTAGAATCATATCCATACATTTCTAGTTGTTTCTTCTCTCTTGCTGATCTTCTAGGTACTTGTTTGGAGCATTCTCCAACCTCTTGCATCTTTGCTTTGCCTCTTGACTTCCATAGTTTGTAATCCCTTTCTCTTTCATCTTATTCATCATTTGTATCACTTCTTGGATCCTGGATATGTGTATCATGCTTGCTTCCTAATTGATGAGAATCAGAATCAAGATCATATGGTAGAGTTACCTTTTGTTTATCTTCATCATACCAAGACCTATGTTCTTCAAAGACAACATCTCTACTTGTAGTGAATTGCTTGGTTGAAGGATTATAGAACTTGTAACCCATCTAAATTGAATCATATCCAATAAACACTACCTTTTTTTCCCTTTCATCTAGCTTACCTCTTATTTGTGATGGTACATGAACATAAGCTAAACAACCAAAAACCTTGCAATGCTTGGTTGAAGGATTATAGAACTTGTAACCCATCTAAATTGAATCATATCCAATAAATACTACCTTTTTTTCCCTTTCATCTAGCTTACCTCTTATTTGTGATGGTACATGAACATGAGCTAAACAACCAAGACTAGGTTTTTTTCCATGCCATGCTTCATAAGGAGTCATACCTTGAAGTAATTTGGATGGTAGTCTATTGACAAGACACACAGCAGTTGAAATAGCTTCTGCCCATAGATAATGTGGCAACTTCTTCTCTTCAAGCATTGTTTGGGCTGATCCAACCAATGTATTGTTTCTCCTCTTTGCAATTCCATTTAGTTGAAGAGAGTACCTGGTAGTCACTTCCCTTTTGATACCTTTGTCCTACAAGAACTCATCAAACTCTTTGGAGAAGTATTCCCCTCCTCCATCAGATCTGAGCTTCTTGAGTGATCTACCAGTCCAATAAGTTTTTGTGGATGTAGCCTTTGTGTTTGAATGGTTGTCTTTGTGCCTTCCCAATCTGGCATGCATCACACATGTTGATTGTGTTGCTTTGATATGTTCGATAGTCCTAGAACACTTTGATCCCTGCATATATCCTTCAAGGTTCTTTCATTCACATGAGCAAGTCTCTTATGCCACACTTCAAGCTCACTTAGGGTTTGAGACCCAAAGTTGAATAAAGCTATGTTCCTGGTTTCTCCTACTTCAAAAGTAAAGAGCCTACTATGCTTCTCACCTCTGGCTATCTTCTTGAAGCCTTGACATGGATCTTCCACAAAAGCTCCATGTTGGGTGAACCTAATTTGCAAGCCTTTTTCAACTATTTGGCCTACACTTATTAGGTTTTTAGTGATAGTGGGTACGTAGAGAACCGTACTCAAAATGTTTTTCGTGCCATTGGAAGCTTTGACATTACTTCTCCACATTGTGTTTTGTGTCATCCCCTGAATGCACTTCATGTCTATGCTTTGGACTTTCCAAATCAGATAGATTCATGAGAAGCAATGAGTCTTCATGTGGTTGATCTTCTGAATAATTGTTGTAGTCCCTTTTATTATAGCTTCTATTGTTATTGTTGAAGTTGTGTCCACCTCTTCCTCTATTGTTGCCATATCCACCTCTTCCACTTCCTTTCTGGGTCTTCCCATTGAACCAACAATGATGAGTGGTGTGGTTGGTCTTATCGCAGATGGCATGAGGTCGAACATTCTGACCTTTGGCTTTGTCTTGCTTTGGTACTTTCTTCTTCCCTTTCCACTTGCTTTTGCTTGTGAAGTTGGCTTGGGAAGTCTCTTCTTCATCTTCTTCCTTCTTCTTGCCTTTCTGCTTCTTATCCTTCTTATCTACATATAGAGCACTAGTTGAACTACCATGATAGGAGTTACCTTCCTTTATGCTATTGTTGGCCTCTTGATTGAAGATTTGTCCAAGAAAGATGTTGAAGTCTTGAGTCTGCACATCCATGATGAGATCATAAGACGTCGTGAAGGATTGCCATTGCTTATCACTTGGAATGCCATTGAGAATTTGCCTCATGATAGCCTCTTCTTAAATCAGCTCTCCAATGGATGCTAACTGATATGCAACCTCCTTGACCTTGGTAACAAACTCTGTGATGGTTTGTTTAGGTGTTTTCTTCATTTGGTTGAACTCGTTCCAAAGATGATTCTTTCTTGCTTTGGTACTAGCAGAAAAGAAATTCTCGAGGGCATCCCAAGTCTTTTGAGATGT
Source organism: Ceratopteris richardii (assembly GCA_020310875.1). Lineage (NCBI taxonomy): Eukaryota > Viridiplantae > Streptophyta > Polypodiopsida > Polypodiales > Pteridaceae > Ceratopteris > Ceratopteris richardii. The sequence continues at coordinate 28,513,940 of CM035427.1, read as the reverse complement.
CTTGCGTCCTCTAATATGTGAAAATAGAAAGTCAGAGATAGAGTTTAGTATGTACAACCTTGCTTGAGCATCCCTTTCACACCAAAGTGTGAGCTTATCTGTCTCCTCTTGTGTAGGTCCTCCTTTGGATCTTGGAAGAGGCATAGCTTCATCACCTGCTATAATTCCATAAAGATTTCTACCTTGAAAATAGGCCTCCATTCTGATTTGCCAAGCCGCATAGTTGTGTCGATCAAGCTTCTCGATCATTGAGGGAAAGCCATCACCCATCTTGATCAAGCTCTAATACCATTGAAAGAACTTGGAGAAGCTTGTAGGAGGTAGAAAAGTGTCTTTCGAAGCGACGAAGTTTGGTATAGCCAACCGGCACAAGACCAGCCCTTAAGCTTATGGAGACTCAAATAGACCTTATAGGCATGTGATAAGTGCAAATAAATTCATTATGTACTTTGGAGCATCAAGGACAAGGAGTTGATACAAAACAGATAGGTTTGCGTGTACTATCTATGGAAGAGACGATGAACTTCAAATGCCCATAGTGACCAGCGTGATTACAATTAGAAAAAATCCTTTTATGGTAGTGATACACATAATGCAAAAAATTATAAGGAATAAAAAAAATATTCTATAGGAATTAATCAGACACTCAATGGTGGTACCTCCTATTTTCAGGAATACGTAGAGATTGACCTCGAGGTAGAAAAATGGAGATTTCTCCCAATATAGTGAACCAAATGCTATGAAAATTTAGAAGCATAAACTAGACACTAATATCTTTCCAATGAGTGATCTAACACTCAATTTGGAGCTCTGTAGAGAGAGAAACAACCTCTGGAAGATTACTATTGGCAAAGAAGATGATGCAGAAAATTGAAGGAGCAAGACAATGATGGTCACAAGTGTATGTATGTTGCTTCCATGTATTGCAAAAGTGATTTCAAGTCTTTACATAGAATCTAGAAGTGCTCCAAAGCTTCTAAAAGTGGTTTTTGAATTCAAATGAAGGTGGGAATCATTGTTGGAGGGAATCAATTCACTTTCCTACAATCTAGGAAAAGTGAAGATCTAGTTTGATCTACTTTTAAGTGATTGATTGCTTGATTGAATACAACTCAACCACCACAAATTTGTGGGATTTGGGCTCTATCTTTCTACTTTTACGTGTGTAAAGCTCAAGGCTTTTACAATGGTAAAAGATCCATGAAAAATGTTCTTTAAATACAATAAGTGAGCATAAGAAAAAGAACTCTCCAACGGATAATTTTTTGCCGTAATCCAAGCGATAGTTTTTGATGTAGATCAAATCCACCTCAAGCATAGTGTAAGCTTGATGTTCCAACAAAGATGACCAAGGAATTTTATCCTCATGTGTGGATTAGGAAGAACACAAGTGGCTACAACTTGCACACAAACACAAGTGGCTACAACTTGCAAAGAACTCTACAAACATTAAGGCACTTAGGAGTGTATTGGCACTGATGGATTGCAACATGCATATAATGATTAAGTAGTGCTCAACCTATATTAGTACATCCCTAGTAGAGCATGCAACGTTATATGAAGTCTCACTCATACCTGATTATAGCAACCTTTTAGTTAGTTTCTTGGATACGAAAACCTTTCTAAAGGAAATGAAACTCGATAGACAATAAAGTCTACCTCCAGAAGCTTAGGAGTACTCTTTAATTTGAGAAAACATGTACAAAAATGGGAGACACATATCTACGATTATATGTCCATGAGAAAACTTATTTGAGAATCCTAAAAACCACACACAAATGTTTTAGGTGGGTGCTTTGGGCATGACCATGTCTAAATCCATTCTATTTTCAGGACATTGGTGACCAAACTTCACATGGATGTTCATACATATGTGATACATTGCAACATTTATCAAAGAGTTCAATACCCCATAAGAAAAGTTGAGATGCCTCTACGACCCATGATGGGAGGATGTACATTCTCTAAGTGGGGCATAGATTTTGTAGGACTAATTAATCATCTTGCAACAAACTCTCATGTTGAGTACATCATAGTTGCTATAGACTACCTAACCAAGTGAGTAGAGGTAAAAGTCACACAGAAGAATGATGGAAAAACCACAATTTAGGTTCTTATTTGAGAATGTTTTCACGAGAAATGGACTTTCTATAGAACTAGTCAGAAACAGGGTCTACATCGAGATGTCGCAAGTCTTAGGCTCAATTCCAATATTCTTCAATTCAGTGCTTGGAGTCTTTGGTACCCCTGGGCCATCTCAGTGGCCAGGTAGCTTGGAGCCACACAGTGTCATTGACTATGGTAACTCTAGCTTTTTGACCCAAGTGGTCTGGTCTTGCCCAGGTGCCTATTTTGCAAATTTAGTGATAATTTAAATCTCGACTTTCTCCCACGACACTTGGCATTGTTCATCATATTAACTACTTTTGTCCTTCATGCCGCTAACCATATGCCCCCACCTACAACACCCTTTTTGGAGTCCAAACCTGATATTAGCGTATCTCCCTCCCATGCAAATTGGTCTTTCCTGAGCTTCAAGTTGTGAAAATCATAGTGCAGCATGGTGATGCAGCGAAGGAGGAACTTGGAGTGTCATGATGGGCAAAGAAAATCGACTATATAATGATCATGTGGGAAGCCAAGAAGGGCCAATAAGTTCATGTAGAAATTACATAGAGGAGAGAGAGGAAATATTGTTGATATATGTAGGTAGTGATGTGTGTGAACACACTAGGACCGCCGGGGCACTTTTTTCCCTCTTTAGGAGGTTTTTTCCCCTCGGCTTGTATATACGCCTATTGCCCTAATGGGCTACTTATCTTTGTACATTCTCTAGTAATACATTCAGTATTGTGTGTTGTCCTCCAAGCTTCTTCTTCTTCCTTGTGCTGTTTGCGTGCTTCCATAGACGTCTAACTCCAACAATTGGTATTAGAGCAGGTCGTCGCTTCATCTAGGGTGCTGTCGACACTCCTCCGGTTGTAGTCTCAGAATCACACGAATTTTGGTGAGCATACTCAGCGTGTTTTTGAGATCAAAACACCTTCGCTAAGTGGTGCCGAAATCACGATTTGAGCTCGTTTTGGCCTCCGAACGCACTATCGCAACGCTTGTGCATGCTATTTCATCTTTTTGTGCCAAAGGTATATACCAGTTTTTGTTCGCCAGTATAAGTGTTTCGAAGTCTGCTATAGGAAATTCGTATGGGCAGTTCTGTTCAAATTTTTGAGATACAGTCAATTTTTTGCATCAAGGTATTTTAGTCACCAGCCATGGCTGAAAGCAGTGATGTATTTCGTATGTTGGCTGTTGAGGATTTGTTGGATGGTACCAACTACCCGTTATGGGCTTATAATGCGACATGTGTTGGTTGCAAAAGGACTATGGCACATTGTGTAGGGTGTCGAAAAACGTCCTATCACACCTGCAACTGTTACAACTGCAGGTATTGAAGCTGATGCAGAAGGTGTCGAAGATGATGATATTCTACATATTCATGTTCGTGTTGCAGTTTCTGCTGCATCTACTCTAGAGCACATTCATTGGGATGGCAGAGATGCCCATGCACATGCATTGATATCTTTTTCTATCAAACGTGCCATTATTCCTCACATTCGCTCTTGCAAAACAGCTAAGGATGCTTGGGATACACTTACCACATTGTACCAAGCTAGGAATGAGGCTCGTGTTGCTTACCTCCAAAAATAGTTGGAGAGTGAGCACATGAATGAAGGTGATTCTATGGACAGTTTCCTAATGAAGATCAAAGATTTGAAGGAACAGTTGATTTTTGCTGATGAGGTTATACCAGATAGCTCACTTGTGCAGACCGTTCTCAATGGTCTTCCTGATTCATATCAGAGTTTTTCTTCTACTCTTCGGTTGATGATGAAAGGAAATCCAAATGCCTTATCATTTGACGAGTTAGTCTATGTTCTATTGCAAGAAGATCAGTCCAGGCAGAACAGGTCCATTATGCAAGTTGCAGATCAAGATTTCCTGGCTAGTCAGAAGGGCAAAGGAAAATGGAGCTCTTCAATTAGTAAGTAGAAATATGCTAATTCTGCATATTCAAAGAAGGAAGATAAAGATGAGAAGAAATCAGAAAAGCAAAAATTGTTTTGTAAGTATTGTAAAGAGAATGATCATATCATAAAGAACTGTCCAAAATTAGCTGCTAAAGAGGCAAAGAAGAAAGAGGCTGGAATGGTTGTTGCAGAGGCCTCTGCACCAAAAAAAGAGTCTCCTAATCTTGTGTAGGAAGAAGAATGGGCATTTACTACTGTCTGTAGTTTTGACCCATCTTCTCATGAGCAGTGCATGTCTGTAGTAGACTCAGATGTTTAGTATTTTGATAGTGGGGCGACCAAACATATTACCTCGCAGCACAGTTTCTTCTCTTCACTCAAGCCTGCCCCTATAGGGAATACTGTTACATGCGTCAACAACTCCTCTTATCCTGTTATGGGAGTTGGTAAGATCATTTTGACTACTGCTGATGGTAGTTCTTTCACTTTGTCAGATGCTTTATTTGTGCCAGGGATCAAGAAGAACCTATTATCAGTTTGTGTATTAGCCAAGATTGGCTTGGTTGTGAAATTTGTTGATGACAGGTGTACAATTCATGATCTGTCAAATGGGTGAGGCTATCATGTGTGCAACATATGTACTAAACAGGTGTCCCACTAAAGCACTGCAGTCTATCACTCCATATAAGGCTTGGCATGAACGCAAGCCATCTGTTGCTCATCTGCGTGTTTTTGGTTGTTTGGCATATGCATTAGTGCCTGAACAACATCGCAAAAAATTTGATGATAAAGCAATAAAATGTATTTTTATTGGGTACAATTCTGAAAGTAAAGGCTATCGTCTGTATCATCCACAGACTAAACGCATTATGGTTAGCCGTGATGTTTTTGTGGAAGATGCTATTCAGCCATTGCTTTCATGTACTAAGGAGACATATGTTAGCTCCAAAGACATGTATGATACTTTGCTGCCTCTTTTTACAGGTGGACACTCTAGTGCTGGTCCTAATGAGGCAAGTTCTCAACCTTTGCAGATTTCATGTGATGATGCAGATAATTCCATTTCTAATGCAGATGTAGTGATGCACTTATTGATGAGAGAGCTGATATTGAGCAGGCAAGAACTATGCCAAAATGGCTGGTGCAGACTTTGCGTGATAGCAAATTTGATGCACCTCTGTCATATCGTACTCGTTCAGGCTCTCATAGTGCCTCTTTTTCATCAGATTGCTATGATATGGCTGCATCTAGTCTTTGTGATGAGAATGAGCCTGTTTTGTTTGATGAAGCACAAAATTCAGAAAATTGGATGGCTGCTATTCAATCTGAATATAATGCTATAATGAAGAATGGTACTTGGTCTTTATGTGACTTGCCTCCTGGCAAGAATGCCATTGGCACTAAGTGGGTATACAAGTTGAAGCATAAACCGGATGGTACAGTTGATAGGTATAAGGCTAGGCTTGTTGCAAAGGGTTATGCACAGGAAAGAGGCATTGATTTTGATGAGACCTTTGCACCTACATGCCGTATGACTACTATTCGGAGCATCTGTGTACTTGCAACTCATCATGGTTGGAATGTACATCAGTTGGACATTAAAACAACAATTCTAAATGGTGACTTGCATGAAGAAGTGTATGTTTTTCAGCCCCGTGGCTTTGTGCAGAAAGGGCATGAAAACCAGGTGTGCAGGTTAAAGAAGGCATTATATGGTTTAAAGCAAGCACCACGTGCTTAGTATGAGAAGATACATGCCTATCTGATTGCACATGGTTTTGAGAACAGTCCAACTGAAAGCACCTTATATGCTAAGCGTGTTAATGATGTGCTTCTGGTTATTGTTATCTATGTTGACGATATGTTGCTCACTGGTCCTATTGAGAAGCATATTTCTGATTTTAAGGTTGATTTGCATGCTTCATTTGAGATGTCTGATTTGGGGCATTTGCATCACTATTTGGGCATTCAGTTTATGCAAGTTGATGGTGGAATGGCTTTGTGTCGAACAAAATATATTGACACATTATTGCAGCGTTTTGGCCTTGAAGATTGTAAGCCTATTGCCACTCCTATGGAGACAGGTTTACGATTGAGTCTTCATGATGCTGGAGATGCATTTGATGTTGTTCTCTATCAACAAGCTGTTGGATGCTTGATTTACTTATGCATTACTCTACGAGATAATCAGTTTGTTGTCTCACAGATGAGCAGGTTTATGCATTGTCGAGGAGTCAAGCATTGGCAAGCACTTAAGCGCATCTTTCGCTATTTGAGTGGTACTCGGCTACTTGGGTTGTTTTATCCCAAGGGAGGATCACTACCACCAGATTTGCATGCTTTTTTTGACTTTGATTGGGCTGGTTGCTATGACACTCGTGTGTCCACTAGTGGCTTTTGCTTCATGCTTGGTAGCTCATGTATATCTTGGTTGAGCAAGAAGAAGCCTACTATGGCCACTTCCAGTTGTGAGGTTGAGTATAGGGTAACTTTCACATCGATTGTTGAGTGTGTGTGGCTCAAACGCCTTATGGCTAATTTGGGTGTTGGTCAGACTTCTGCCACCACCATCTTCACTGACACTCAGAGCGCATTGGCAGTTGCGAGGAACCCTGTGCTCCATGCTCGCACTAAGCACATTGAGGTGCATTATCACTATGTCAGGGAGAGGTTCTCTGCTGGGGAGATCAGCTTGGCATATGTGCCCACGCAGGAGAACATTGCAAACCTTTTCACGAAGGCTCTACCTAGGGAGGAGTTTGAAGCTTTCCGCAAAGCTTTGGGCTTACTTCCTTTGTGGAGTGATTTCCACATAGCTTGGCACTTCCTTATACATGAGTGCCAGCTCCTTGTTCACCGCATCACTCCCAAGGGGGATTTGTTGATATATTTAGGTAGTGATGTGTGTGAACACACTAGGACCGCTGGGGCACATTTTTCCCTCTTTAGGAGGTTTTTTTCCCTCGGCTTGTATATACGCCTATTGCCCTAATGGGCTACTTATCTTTGTACATTCTCTAGTAATACATTCAGTATTGTGTGCTGTGCTCCAAGCTTCGTCTTCTTCCTTGTGTTGTTCACGTGCTTCCACAGACGTCTAATTCTAACAAATATGAGAAAGAATAATGAAATAGATTACACATATAGATCTGCATAAACGGAAGATACATGCAAGAAGGTAGTGAGTGTGGTAGATAGAGGTTATTAGGGTAGAGATTGAAAAGAAGCATCAGTAGAGAAGAGCATCATGTGCGATAAGTAGAAGATGGGCTGGCTATCAGGAGGATTGAGGCTTGCATGAGGAACGAGGAAAAGTCCTAGAAAAATAGGCATAGTAAAGAAGACCAAGAGTAGAAGCAATAGATGGTTTGAAGTTTCAAGATGAGTCTTAGTAGGAAATTTGTGGGGTGGACGTGGAAGACATCAAGGATTATTTTGGTGATTAATGAGTGTTCTCTAAGATGGCCAAATGATGCATGCTCGTGAATTAGAGAATGTTCAGTGAGAAATGTGGTAGTTAACAAGGTTCAATGCATCAACGTTGGCAAGAAGAAGTTTTGAGGCCGTGATCCATGTCTCGAAAGTGTAGTGACTAAGGCCCTAAGTAATCTACACATGGGGTACCAGTTTGTCGCTAGGGAGTCGTGTGTTGGTAAGTTGGTGACACTGCAAAAGATCTACATTAGGGGTAATTTTTCAGAAGACCAAGCATTAGGTCCAACTCTTTTGCCTCTTCTTCTTTTGTACTAGAACCTCCTCCTTCTTCCTTGCTTGGTGTTTGAGGTTGCAAGATTCTTGTGAAGCTGTGAGAAAAGATTAAATGCTTCATAGGACCTTGGGTTTGTAGTATCACTAAGACCACAGGAAAGTGTTTATTTGTGACATCACATCCACATTGGGTTTAAGTAGTTGTATCATTCTATTATACTCTGTATTCGGAAGGAATTCACTCTATATTCAAAAGGCATTATGTGGAAATCATTGGCAAGATCAGTGATATAGCTCCTTGAGTCTATCAACAACATTCTACAATAATACAAATCACCTGCATTTTGTCTACTACATTCTTGTAAAAACGTGTTGAGCTGGATTTTGTTTAACATTAGTCATTAGAGATTAACTATTACGATGACGACCTAAGGCACTCAATGATCAAGCTTACGTTAAGATTCTATTTTCTTTTTTCATCATAATCAAACAATGACCAGGTTACCAATCCCTAGTCAAGTATTGAAAAACCTATGAAACAGTATCGACTCTGTATAATTGCGGACCAAGTTGTGCAATTTTGGCTTGCTTGATGGGACCTAGGACTTGGTATGCAATCCTCAAAGTATCCAACCCATCTATGACCAGAACTCATTCATGACCTACATCATCTACTCCGAAACATAGCATCATCATTTGCATCAAGTCTAGAGGAAAGTATCGACTCTTAGAAAAACTAAAGATGGCTCAAGGGGACCTAGCTTCACTCCCTTTCTCAAATTAACATCAATTTTTCCATCTTCAAAGGAGCCTCCATAGATGAACCAAGCATTTTCTTACATTGTGCAAGAGTCATGGATTGGACGGCCATATTGATGCCTTCATGGCCCTATTTCGAGCAACCCTAGATGGGTTGGCTGACATGTGGTTCAATCAATTCGAAGAATATCAATTCACAACATGGAAAGCTATGAAGAATAAGTTCTCCTCTACATTATGACTGGGGAACTCAACTGCACAAGTGTTAGATGGGCTTGAGAATCTGCAATTAAGGAATGGAGTCTCATCTCTATAATTATTGACTAGGACCAAGGGCTTGTGGAGAAACTATTAGAGGATCCATACAAATTCTTGATTAAAAAGTGTCTAGAAAAAGCAATTCCACTTAGTACAACACATAAGCTATGAGATTTGTTGGCACTAACTACCCTGTTAGAAGACTTCATGGCTATAGCTACAAGGATTGAGCAGGCCCGAGTGCAATTTTATGATTTTTCTTCTTGTTTTGAGTGATGGAATGAAACCCCAATGCAACAATGATTTACGAACACCGAAGAAGATACAGTAGCAAAGTTCAAGTAGGAAATCGAAGAACATTTAGAGTGAAAGACAAAGGCGAGCCTCTAGTGTATGATTTTTCATCAACAAGGGAACCTATAAGCAGAATGTCTTAACAAGGTGGTCTGTGAGTGTTGTGGTAAGCACAGACAAGAAGCTCCCAAATGTTACGATTTAAAGGGGATGGCACAAAGCCACAACCATCAACATATTGGGGCCAACCAACTATGACACCATAGCCCTTGGTTCCCATGATTCAAACAATGGTAGCAACAATAAGCCCCATTCATGGTAACATTCCTACAGTTCCATCATTTAATTCCTCTCCTTCTAATGTTGGTATGAACAGTAATATTGGTGATCAAGAAGAGTAATGTTGGTGATTGTAGCTCAAGCGTAAGCACCACCTCCTTTACTTGTCAATCCGCGGAGACGTGAGGACCGGTATGAAGACCACGAGCAAGTGAAGGCACAAGTGCGTGAGTGAAAGCACACAAACATGCACACACATACACACACACGCGCACACGGTAAGATCAAAGAGAGGAACAATGGAAGGATTTTGATTACAAAAAGAAATCTATTACAAAACTGAAATCTACAAGAAGCTAACCTCAAAAATGAGCTCTCTAGCTCTTTTTATAGTTTTTTGACTAGTTTTGGCCCTGTCCAGACCTAGTGTCCGGCCTAGTTAAAAATTAGGTTCCAGGTCTTATTTGAGGGCTCAAACGGAGTCTAAAAATTATGAAATTTGGTACGATGGTACTTCTAATGCTCCTCAAGCTCGAGGACTCCTCGGCTTGCACAAAATGGAGCTACCAAAATAGAAAATGGTATTTACAATGATTTTAGTGATGGAAATCACTATTTTTGTAGGGGATTCTTATGAAAAGTTGACAGTTACTTCATGGAGCTCCCTACGTGCTCCTTCTTCTTGTGTGTTTCCACCTTTCTGATGTGCTTCCATGCTTGTGCTTGACTTTGAGTTCCAACACTCCCCCCCCTCTCGAGTCTGTCGTCCCTGACAGACCCGTGTTGTAGTGGTTGTTCCATGTAGTGCTTTGAGGGGTAGTAGCCATTCTGTATGAACGAGAGCCGTCTATCTTCCAAATTTGATAGTGTTGGTTGTCCGGTTCTTCATGTGTCACTGCAAGCCTTTACAAGTCGTCGTCCTTTGGTATGTGCTTCTTTCATGAATTGCAGCATGAATGCGTCGTTGTGAGCTCTCAAAAATCGCGAGTTGCTCAAAAGAGGTTGTCAAGATCGAGTTAGAGCAACTACTAGCTTCGAATTGCTTCCTAGGTATGGATGTTGTTCCCAACCGCTAGCTCTTCCAAAGATGATGTTGAGAGCAGTCATGCCAACTACTCATAACCCATAATGAATGATGGGTAAGTGTGTTCGTGCCTGGGTTGAAAAAAGTATGTGCCTTGTGCACGGCCTTGTAATGTAGCCCTACGCATGCTTACTTGGAAAATGCATTGGAAGAAGTATGGTGCAAAAATTGCAGTTCTTGAGCTAAGTGCTCAAGGGTATGCTGACGAAGAGGTTTCCTAAACTATCATGGTTATGTTGTTTCCAGAGTAAAGATACTTACCATGGAGAAGGTTGATGGATGCTTTGTCTCTTCGTGTTGTACTCTCGGCCTTTGGGATGGAACCTTGTTGATGAATGTCCATGTTGATTGTCCACTGATGAGATCTTTTGAGTGGTGAATCCCCTTTCCTCTTTTCAAAGCAACATTTGTCACTAACAATGTGCATTTCTGAGCTTGGGCTCATGCACGTTCACTTCCCTATATTGACACTCAGAGGAATATTGGACACGTGCCGGTTTCTAAGAGATTACCATGCTGATTGACATAGACCATTCACCAGTGCTACTGTTCCATACTGGTTCAGGAAATATTGAGAATTGAATTGCTTTATATTCGTTGGCAAGCAACATCGGGTAACTACACCAAGCTGAGTTTCACATATTCTCTTTAGCTTCCCATATACAGGAGTCTTCTCCTCTAGAACTACCTTTTGCAGATATCTCCTTGGCTGCTCTGGTACATACAGTAGTTAAGCATCACTCAAGTTGTGGACCTTCAAGCTCTTCACTCCCACCATAGTAAGAGGAAACCTTAGTTGTGGATGCCCTGCTCATGCTAAGTTCTTGACATTTATGAGATAAGGCAGCAATTAAATCATCTGCAAGCCAAGACACACTTCTATCCAAACTGATAAATGCCCAGTAATCGATGGTTCAATCTTCAACTAAGCATGACTCATTCATGTTCCATGAGCGAAACCTGGGAACAAGTTCTTCCTCGTTTTTTTTTTTTTTTTTTTTTTTTGTGGGAAAAATTATCACAAAACAAGAACACAAAAGTTAGTATCAGTAGAAAAAATTTGACATATGTCAATGTGCTCTTGTGCTTAGGATTCTCAAGTGTGTCTATGCACGACCATGTAATGTGGCCCTATAATGATGCATACTTGGGAAATGCATGACCTGAATGGTGCATAAGACAGGGTTGTGCAAAGGGCACATGGTTGTCGCTCGTCGAGGTTTTCAATGTTATTTGCAGATATTGATGCCATCTTTGTTGGAGGTATCCATTGTATCTCGAGAGGACAACTGATCATTCCTCCTTGTAGGGATCCATTTGAGAATGGTCTGCGATTGGGTAGAGATCACCTTTGGCCACTTCATGTTTGAATGATTTCCTAAGGGTTTGATCCATTGTGGCTGGCTCTTTATTTTGGTGGATGCTATCGGTGCTTTCGTCTTCCATATCCTTGCAGAAGAGGTTCTTTGATCTGTATTGGAGCTCTGTGCTTGATTCAGTTCTTTACCTCGCCTTGGTGTCTTTGTTGTGCAGGTTGGTGCCTTGAAGTCCCTCCTTGGATTTTGTCTGAGCTTAGGCTTGATTGCTTGGGATCCTTTGATTGGAAGTGGTCTTTCTTGAGGATAAGTCGTGGTAGGCCTAGACCATAGATTTTGAAGTCTAGTGTGAGGGGACTGATTTTGTGCCAGGGCTTTCTTTGGTACCCATATCATAGTGCGATTGGGTTGGGCTCTAAGTAATTTCTTGGCCACCCAAATTTGCTTGACATTACCAAGAAAATGTGATTTCTGTTTCTTGCTGTAAGGGTCTTTTGGGCCTTCTATGTGAGTTTTTTGAGAAAACTCATCTTTACATGGGGAGTGCAACAAGGGTTGATCTTCTATACCTACATCAGACTTATGCAAGGGATCAATGGGCTGTGTGGTTTGAGATTGATCTAGAGATTCATCGAGACATTTATCCTTATTACACATAGAATCCCTAGGTGTACAAATGGGTGATGGATTGTCATGATTCACCCTAGAGTCGACCTCCTTTTCCACATCAGTGATACACAACAGTGGTTGATCATCTCCTTCTTGACCATCTGAGTGCAGATCATCCCTACTTATGGCTTCATGAGGGGAATCCAAATTTACAGGAAGAGAGGGTCCTTCCACATCCCCCAAACACTTGGAGTCCTCCATATCTCCATTCTCTAAGGTTTCCTGTGATTTACTCAAAGAAGGATCAGATTCAAAAACATGAGTAGAAAGAAAAATTTTCTCATTAAAAGCAAGCTCTGTGAAAAGATGATTTTGCCCCCAATCATCATAAGGTGGATAGTCATTAGGATTTTCCATAGACATATATGTAGAAGCATGGATGATAGGTGGAGAAGGCACCTCAAATTCTTGATGATTTTGTTTAATGAACCTTTGGGTGCCAATGATCAAGCCTTCATCTATACAATCCATGACAAAGAATGTTTCCGAAAATTGCATATCACCCACCATAACAGGCAACACAACTTGACCCATGCATTCATAATGTTCATCCTCCATGAGGATAGAAGAATGAGTTGTTGGTTGTATGTTCTCAAAAAGAATGGTCAAGAAGTCAATATGAATCAAATTCCACTCACAATGAGGATTGATATATGCACTCAACCTTCTACAGTCATATCCTATTCTTATATCCACCAACATATTGTGATATTCTCTTGTTGCAAATATGGATCCGACCCCCCTAGACATTTCCCCCGTTTCCTCGATTCCTTGCAATTTTTCTCTAAATGTTTCATCTTGACGTGATATTATCTCATGTATTTCATGTTTATCGCCCTCCGTTTTTTCGATCTTAGCCCCTTTTCTTCTATCTTTTGCTTTTTTCTTTCCCATGACACAATTTTCTCCCCCTTTGTATTGCTCAAAAATCCTTGGGAGTCCCCCTGGTTCCCTAGTCCCACTTGAGAGTCAACTTCAAATTATCCTATCTCAAAATCAATGCATTATTCTTGAAAAAAACAGTTGAGATCGTGTAGGATTTGAAACGAGCTTTCCAACGAGCTATAGAGCTCAAAAAATGGACTTTGGATGAGAAAGTTATGTCAAATCAGGCTCCTGGGGGTCAAAACAGGTAAACAGGACCTTTGGAGAAAATCGCGATTTTGTGAACTTTCTGAAAAGCGCGATGCTGTGAAGTCAAAAAAAATCGCGATGTTGAGCACAAAATCGTGTTTTTGAAAATCGCGATTTTGAGCAGAAAATCGTGATTTGAAAATCGCGATGTTGATCACCAAATCGTGTTTCAGAGAATCGCGATGTTGATCACAAAATCGTGTTTCTGAAAATCGCGATGTTGATCACAAAATCGTGTTTCAGAGAATCGCGATGTTGATCACAAAATCGTGTTTCTGAAAATCGCGATGTTGATCACAAAATCGTGTTTCAGAGAATCGCGATGTTGATCACAAAATCGTGTTTCTGAAAATCGCGATGTTGATCACAAAATCGTGTTTCAGAGAATCGCGATGTTGATCACAAAATCGTGTTTCTGAAAATCGCGATTTTGACTCAGAGAATCGTGATTCACAAAATCGTGTTTTTGACTGAAAATCGTGTTTTCTCAGAATCGTGTTTTTGACATGAAAATCGCGATTTTGAGCAGAAAATCGTGAATTGAAAATCGCGATTTTGAGCAAAAATTCGTGTTTTCTCAAAATCGTGTTTTTGACTTGAAAATCGCGATTTTGTCCCAGAGAATCGTGTTTTTCTCAAAATCGTATTTTTGGCTGAAAATCGTGATTTGTGAGAATCGCGATTTTGAGCAGAAAGTCGTGTTTTTCACAAAATCGTGTTTTTTGCTGAAAATCGTGATTGGTGAGAATCGCGATTTTGAGCAGAGAATCGTGTTTTTTTTTTTTTTTGAAAATCGTATTTTCACATGAAAATCGCGATTTTGAGCAGAGAATCGTGTTTTTTTTTTTTTTTGAAAATCGTATTTTCACATGAAAATCGCGATTTTGAGCAAAAAATCGTGTTTTCACAGAATCGCCTTTTTCACAAAATCGTGTTTTTGCTGAAAATCGTGATTGGTGAGAATCGCGATTTTGAGCAGAGAATCGTGTTTTTTTTTGAGAATCGCGATTTTGAGCAGAGAATCGTGTTTTTTTTTTTTTTTTTTGAGAAAAACACAGAATCGCGATTTTTTTCAACCAACTTTTAGGCGGGAAAACTGAAAATCGTGATTTTTCAAAAAATTTTGAATTTTCACAGAATCGCGATTTTCATCACAGAATCGCGTTTTTTGGCGGGAAATTCAAATTTCTGAGCGCCGGCTATGGCGAGCTCCGTATGAGCAGAAAATCATAAAAAAAATGCAGCGCTTGCTCTCCCTTGCACCTCCTAACTCCTTCCCACACAATAATGCATGAAAAATGGTATGAAAATGGTGAAAATGCACTAAAAACAAGAAATTTCTGTGAAGAAGAAGATGGAAGAAGGTGGAGATGATGATGATGATGAAGATGAAGAGGAAAAAACAGAAAATGAACTGAAATGACAGTTTTTTTACCTTCCAACGTCGCAAATCTACGATCTCACCATCACAACGCTCGTCCTCGAAGCTCTCTCCCCGGCAACGGCGCCAAAATTTGGTGTAGCTCAAGCGTAAGCACCACCTCCTTTACTTGTCAATCCGCGGAGACGTGAGGACCGGTATGAAGACCACGAGCAAGTGAAGGCACAAGTGCGTGAGTGAAAGCACACAAACATGCACACACATACACACACACGCGCACACGGTAAGATCAAAGAGAGGAACAATGGAAGGATTTTGATTACAAAAAGAAATCTATTACAAAACTGAAATCTACAAGAAGCTAACCTCAAAAATGAGCTCTCTAGCTCTTTTTATAGTTTTTTGACTAGTTTTGGCCCTGTCCAGACCTAGTGTCCGGCCTAGTTAAAAATTAGGTTCCAGGGCTTATTTGAGGGCTCAAACGGAGTCTAAAAATTATGAAATTTGGTACGATGGTACTTCTAATGCTCCTCAAGCTCGAGGACTCCTCGGCTTGCACAAAATGGAGCTACCAAAATAGAAAATGGTATTTACAATGATTTTAGTGATGGAAATCACTATTTTTGTAGGGGATTCTTATGAAAAGTTGACAGTTACTTCATGGAGCTCCCTACGTGCTCCTTCTTCTTGTGTGTTTCCACCTTTCTGATGTGCTTCCATGCTTGTGCTTGACTTTGAGTTCCAACAGTGATCAAGCATCAACATTTAGGAATCGGTCACAAAGACACATAATGTGCTATAGGTGCAAAGAATATGGCCATGTGCAAAGAATATGGCCATGTGCAAACTCATTGTCTCCTGCTAGAAAATGCACCTCCTTGCTCTAACTATCTGGAGTTAAGGACCATTATAGAAGGACTTATTGAAGTTGACTACCATAGACCAAGTGAATAACGCTTTTTACATCTTGATAGAATCGTTTCCTACTCGAAGTACACCACTTTAGTCACCAATAACCAATATGGTACAAATCAAAGAGATCTCTCTACTGAGAGTACGTACTAGGGTTCAAAAAATGGTGGAAGAAGAGTATAGGGTAGCAAAAAATAAGAGCAATAGCTCACTTAGGATTGATTCTCATAAATTATCTAGTTTAGAGAAAACAATCCTATCGTGCTCGAAGAAGGAGGAGACAAGCACCAACAAAGGGTCCGACTTGGAACAAGATTCTACTAGAGCACAAAAGGCACTAAGCACAACAAAAGAGCCTCTTGCCCTAACAGAAAGGGACCCACCAATCGATTCTAAACCATAATTATGAAGAATAGATATTAGGATGCCTAGCTAAATTACAAAATCATCAAAGGATCAAGAAGAACAAAAGAAAGAGAGAACAATTGAACATGCTTTTCGAATGACCTAGCAAGAATAACCATGATATTTACAAAGAAATGTATCAAAATACAAGGTGTTTTTATGAATTCTTATTCTCTTTAATTTATTCATTCACCATTCTTCCCATCCTAGTCCTTTTGATGTCCTCATTAACATTTTGTATCACTCTCTTTTGGGTCTTTACATTCTTTGTCTTCTACTATAAACCTATTGAATTTTTGCAAATCTTTGCCTTTCTTCTAAATTAATGTCATTCATCAATTCTATCATGGCTTTTCTCCATTTCTCTACTTCATCTGTTGCATCTTATGTGTTCCTACTTTGATTTTCCAAATGAATGGCTTCATATGTAGTTCGTCTTGCCTCAAGACCCAGAGAAACTCTTCCAAAAATCTTTGATTCCTTTTCAAAAACGATTGTAGTGAAAACATCCCCAAAACTATATAAATGTAGACTTTGCATGAAAATAACTTCACTAGATTATAACATTAATCATTGACACTTTGGAGATTCACTCATATAAAAAAGAAGTGACTCTGTTCAAGAACAAAATCCCAAAACTTTCATTGATCTGATATTTATTTCCAAGAATATCTCTAGGCAGGCTTTTATCATCTTCAAAGTTCTTATTTGTACAATGTAGGTATAATCATGAACATCTATCTATGATAAAAGTATCACATATGTTGATCATATAAGATTTCCTTGGCCATCCTCCTCTTGGTAGACCTACTAATTTGGAAAATTCCACCAGTTTTTAGGTATATCTCCATTTTCTCTTTTTTCCCAAAGTTTGACCAACTCCTTGCATAAGGATAGTATGTTAGATCCAACCTTAGGCTCACTAGTGCCTTTGTCCATACTGATCTGCATTCCATATGGGTTGACAGAAAGTTTATTCTCCAAGCAAGATTGACCTTGTGAAAGAACTTAGTTAAAATAAAATGGATATCTGAATATTCTAAAAATTTTCTAATTCTTTGCCTAAAATATCGATTCAATAGTCTCTACTGTAGTCGCAAAGGTAGGGTAGTGATAAATCTAGAATATCAAAACTGCTAAATCATTGAATAGGTTTCTTTATTTTTTGGACTAAATGTTTAATGAGTTTTACCTCATATCTATGATACAAGTCCCGAAGGTATGCTAATCTAGCTTTCCTATCTTTCATTAGTGAGTTTAGATTTCCTTCAGCATCATGATCTATTTTATTATATTGACATAATTTTCTGATTATTTCTCTGTTGTGTTTTTCATATTCTCTTCCTACTATAGGGTTCTCCTACTTATTTCTATTCATTTCCTTTTCAAGTACCTGGATGTTTTCTTTCATTTATTCTAGCTTCTTCATTTGTTCTTTTGTATGCCTTTGTTCTCTTTCTATTGTTCTTGTTACTACTTACATATTATGCTTTAATTCTTCTTTGAGTTCCTCTACTTGCTTCCTCATACATAACTAATATTGTTCATACTCTTTTGACAAATTCTGAAGTTGTTGTGCTAATTGCACTTGCTCTTGATCTTGCTCTTTCTTGCCTTGAACCTATTCTCTTAATCTTTGGTTTTCTTTTATGAGTTTTTCTATTTCGCTTTCCATTTCTTCCTTTCTTTTACTATCTGTATCTTCTTGAATTGTAGTATTATTTTCTATCCATTATTGATAGTAGTTCTTCATTGTTCTCTTTGAATTTCTTGAAAGATGCATACAAAAAATTATATTTCCTTCTCCAATTATCCTCTTTATCCTTATTTTTCAACTCTTCATCATGCTTCTGGATCTACTCCATCTTATTTATATGTCTTCTTCTCACTTCTATATTATGTGAGTTTTTATCCACTTCCATTTCCAATTTTTCTTTTGCATATGTAAGTATTCTGACTTGTTTTGTGTACTCACTACTTCTTGGGTCATTTTGATAACCTCATCTTAGAGATAGGAATTATCCTCGAAGAGAGTTTTATTATCATCTTGTAACTGTTATATTCCCTTTTATTTTGTTTTTTTTCCCTTTAATTTTTTTCTATGCTCTTCCTCCATGACTCCCAAAATCACAAATAATTATGTTCCTTCCAAAAATGTTTCTAAATATTCCTTAAGCACATTTTTCATTAGAACAATGTGCTCAAGGAATATTCCTTGATCTAATTTTGTTCCTTCAAAAAATGTTTCTAAATATTCTTTCCACACTATGTGTGTTCAAGCATGCCTTTGGCTGTCATATTTTTTTGTTTCTGAATGATTCTCTACACACATCTTGAGGTGGCAATTCCTCTGCTTTCTCTCACATGCGCCATAGCCACCATGATGGAGATGATGAAACTTCCCCCTCAAAGGAAGATAAGATAACCTTGCATATGAAGAAGATCATCTCATGTTCATGAGACTCCTCCATCTTCATATCTACCTTGCCCTCCATTCTCTCCACCATGCTCTAATACCAAATGGGAGAAGTTGAAGAATGACATACCTGAGACTCACCTAACATCCTATTTATAGCCCTCGCATAGTCATCATCTAGAGTTCTCTTTAAGGTTCCTCTACTCATTTGGCCATCACGAGTAGGCATCTCATTTGAACTCTCTAGATTTTGACTTTAGCTATCCTGCAAGCAAGGAACTTCTTGTTCCTCCAAGCATGTACATCTTTGGAATATAACACTAGGCTTAAGTGGAGCATCACTAGTGAGGGTAAGGAAACATCATTTCCCTTACTTGAGAAAGGATTCCTTGCTTGAATAGACAACTATCCTTGTTGGGTAGGAATAGTTTGAGGTGGATGAAGCATACCTACAACATCTAATGAAGCTCTCAAGGTTCCCTTCTAGATTCATATCTCTAAAACTATAGACATATCCACTTTGATATTATTTATTCTCTTCTAACCTATCTATTTCTTGATAAACATCTATCTCATGCAATTTCTCTTTCCTATTTTCCCCTTTTCCCTATGTATACTCTATCACCTTTACCCCTTCCATTTAATACTTTGGAGTAAAAGAACAGTGTAATTTCCTTTCCTAATTCAAAAGAGAGATGTGAAAACCAAATAGAGTACTTCTGGTGATTTTCCAAAGCTTTGTTTCTAGGTTGTCTTGGGCTTCCTTTGGATGAAATTGTGGCTCCCTTTGATCTCACACAAAGCTCCTTTGAAGCAACACAAGCTTCCTTGAAGAACCATAAACCTCCAAAGTATTTCTTGAAGATGTTGAAGAGGATAAAAAGTTACTTTGATGAAGCTTAGAACTACCTTTGGAAAGTCTTTGTTGCCTACAAATGATGGGAAAACACTCTTGGAACATAGTATGATATGTGAACTCTCAACATCTAGGAGTTTTCTTAAGTATGTACCGCGAGAGTCACTCCAAAAGGCTCTCAAATACACCCTTCAAGCTCTCGTGTTTGGTAGAGAAGGTAGATATAGAGGAAATGAGCAATAAACCAAATCATATATCCACATATATGAGTTTCAACTTACTCAAAGAGCGCTATAAGAACAAAGCTGATGCTCCATTCTAGAATCACTCAAGAGAAAGAGAGGATTTTTTATTGGTTGTTGGGTTCACACCTCAATGGGCATGTGGGTGAGCAAGGGGTGCCCTCTTGGTGCAATAGGAGGGTGGAGCGGGAGGAGGAGGGGGGAGCTCGTCTTGGTAGGCTATAAAGGGAGGGGGAGGGGCCCAATGGAACCTCTCAAACCTTCAAAGGGAGAAGAATAGTGATATCCAAGAAACCTTTGAGTGATATTTTTTTGCAGAGAGAGGATAGACAGTCCTTTGCCCAAGCACGACTCTCCAAGCTCGAACCAAGGGTTTCTCTACAAACAAATCAAGAAGACATATTCAAGATATGAACGATAGCTCTTAATATCAATTTAGTGAAGGATTTTGCATGGTTCTATACAATGATGAAGGTAGGGATTTTAATGATGAAATAGAGTTGTCCTTATGATGAAAGTAATGGCTTGTTTAATAAAGAAACCAGGATGAGTCATGAGGCTACACATACCTTCTCAATGATTGAACACCTCTCATTATGGGGTATTCCTATGCCTTGCCTCTCGATCTCATCATGATGAGTTAAAAAGTTGGCATTTGAATTTTATGAATGAAGATGAAAGATAGAAACGCCTATGCAAAACGATGAGGATGAGTTAGTAGTGATGAATGACAAGGCGAATTAATACAAGTGATGAAGATTTAAGTTGAGAATAATAAGCTAATGAGAAGAAACAACAAGACAAAGGAATGAGAAAGTAGTAAGTGAATAAAGGATGAGAAAAGTGGTGCTCACCAATTTAATCGATGATCTAATCACCATTTGCATAATCAATGATAAGATGATACCTAATCGCAATCACATGATACATGATGGGTGATGAGTGTTGGAAAATCAAGCTTACACTATGTTTGAGGTGGATTTGTTCTACATCAAAGGTGATCACGTCGAAAGAATATCCGTTGGAGAGTTCTTTTTTCTTATGCTCACTTATTGTATTTTTTAAAAAAGATTTTTCATGGATCTTTTACCATTGTAAAAGACTTGAGCTTTACACATGTAAAAGTAGAAAGATAGAGCATAAATTCCACGAATCTGTGGTTGCTGAGTTGCATTCAATCAAGCAATCAATCACCTAAAAGTAGATCAAACTTTTTCCTAGATTGTAGGAAAGTGAATTTATTCCCTCCAACAACCATTCCCACCTTCATTTGAATTTAAATTCCACTTGTAGAAGTAGTGGAGCACTTCTAGAGTCTATATAAAGACTTGAAATCACTTGTACAATACATGGAAGCAATATACATAGACTTGTGACCATCAATATCTTGCTCCTTCAATTTTCTGCATCATCTTCTTCGCCAACAGTAATCTTGCAGAGGCTGCTGCTCTCTCTCCAGAGCTCTAAATTGAGTGCAAGATGGCTCATTGGAAAGGTATTAGTGTCTAGTTTATGCTTAAAATTTTCATAGCATAGATGGGGAGAAAGATTAGTTGTTCTGTCTCCGGGTCAATCTCTATGTATTCCTAAAAAATAGGAGGTACCACCGTTGAGTGTCTGATTCATTCCTATAGCATATTTTGCCTATTCCTTATACTTTTGTGCATTATATACACTCAACCCTATTTTTATCACTCCCATAAAAGGATTTTTTCTAATTGTAATCACAATGGTCACAATGTATCACTTCTCATGAATCTAAGCCATAAAGAAGGTAAAGAAGATGATCATTTGTTCTACGTAGATTCAGGATGTTCGAATCATGTTGCAAGCAACATTGCTCTTCTATCTGATTTGGAAAGTCCAAAGCATAGACATGAAGTGCAAACAGGGGATGACACAAAGCACAATATGGAGAAGATTGGTAATGTCAAAGCTTCCAATGAAGGTCAAACATTCTGAGTAAGGTTCTCTATGTACCCACTATCACTAAAAACCTAATAAATGTAGGCAAAATAGTTGAAAAAGGCTTGCAAGTTAGGTTCACCCGGCATGGAGCTTTTGTGGAAGATCCATATCAAGGCTTCAAGAAGATAGCCAGAGGTGAGAAGCATGGTAGGCTCTTTACTTTTGAAGTAGGAGAAACCAGGAACATAGCTCTATTCACTTTTGGGTCTCAAACCCTAAGTGAGCTTGAAGTGTGGCATAAGAGACTTGCTCATTTGAATGAAAGAACCTTGAAGGATATATGCAGGGATCAAAGTGTTCTAGGACTACCGAACATATCAAACCAACACATGATCAACAGGTGTGATGCATGTCAGATTGCTACATCCACAACAACTTATTGGACTAAGTACATACAGATTTATGGGGACCGACTCAAGAACCTTCATTGGCAGGATCAAGGTATTATGTCTCATTTATTCACAACCATAGTAGATGGATTGTTCTATACTTTATCAAGAGTAAGAATGAAGTGTTTGATTGCTTCAAAAAATATCTTGCACATGTGGAGAATCATACAGGTAAATCACTTAAGAAGCTCAGATCTGATGGAGGGGGAGAACACTTCTCCAAAGAGTTTGATGAGTTCATGCAGGACAAAGGTATCAAAAGGGAAGTGACTACCAGGTACTCTCCTCAACTAAATGGAATCCCTGAGAGGAGAAACAAGACATTGGTTGGATCAGCCAGAACAATTCTTGAAGAGAAGAAGTTGCCACATTATCTATGGGTAGAGGCTATTTCAACTGCTATGTACCTTGTCAATAGACTACCATCCAAATCACTTCAAGGCATGACTCCTTATGAAGTATGGCATGGAAGAAAACATAGTCTTGGACATTGCAAGGTGTTTGGTTGTTTAGCTTATGTTCATGTACCATCACAAATAAGAGGTAAGCTAGTGAAAGGGCAACAAAGGAAGTGTTTATTGGATACGATTCAACTCAGATGAGTTACAGGTTCTATAATCCTTCAACCAAGCAATTCACTACAAGCAGAGATGTTGTGCTTGAAGAACACAGGTCTTGGAGATGAAGACAAACAAAAGGTAACTCTACCATATGATCTTGATTCTGATTCTCATCAATTAGGAAGCAAGCATGATACACAGGTCCAGGATCCAAGAAGTGATACAGACGATGACCAAGATGAAAGGGAAAGGGATTACAAGCTATGGAAGTCAAGAGGCAAAGCAAAGATGCAAGACGTTGGAGAATGCTCCAAACAAGCACCTTAAGATCAACAAGAGAGACGAAACAACCAGAAAGGTATGGATATGATTCCACATTTGTTACAAAGCATTCAATCTACTTGGCAAAAGACTCTATTTCAGAGGAACCCTCAACCTATGAAGAGGAAAAGAGAAACCCTAATTGGGCAAAGGCCATGAAAGAAGAAATAGATACATTGAAGGAGATGGACACTTGGGATTTGGTTCCAATGTCACCAAATCAAAAGGTAATTGGTTGCAGATGGGTGTATAAAGTTAAAAGAAATTTAGATGGATCAGTTTGCAGGTACAAGGCAAGATTAGTTGCCAAAGGATGCTCTCAAACTCATAGTATAGAATATGAGGAAACATTCTCACCAGTTGCAAAGATGACTATAGTCAGGACATTGATAAGTGTAGCTGCTACAAGGAATTGGAGAGTCCTCCAACTTGATGTGAAAAATGCATTCTTAAATGGTTGGTTAAGTGAAGAGGTATACATGTCACAACCACCAGGTTTTGAAAACCCTAATAATCCATCTTATGTTTGCAGACTTAAGAAGCATTGTATGGATTGAAGCAAGCTCCTAGAGCTTGGAATTACAGGTTGGTTACATATCTTCAAGATCAAGGGTTCAAAGCTAGCAGCTCGGATCCTTCTCTATTCACCAAAAGGGATCATGATGAGGTTATCTATCTATATGTATATGTAGATGATATTATTGTGATAGGTGATGATCTAAATGGCATTCAAAGGATCAAGGGACACATGCAAGAGGAGTTCAAAATCAGTGACCTAGGTGAGCTCACATATTTCCTAGGTATGCAGGTGATATACACAGATGAACGAATGCATTTGACTCAGAGAAGATACATTCAAGATCTACTTCTCAAGTTCAAAATGGAGAACACTAAACTTGCAAGTACACCTTTGGAGAGGAATCATAAACCTAGTGTTTATGAAGGTGAGAAAATTGAAGACATTAAAGAGTATCAAAGCTTGGTAGGTAGCTTGATATATGCTACTCATACAAGGGTAGACATCTCATATAGTGTGGGAGTGCTTAGCGAGTTCATGCACTCGCCAAGAAGACCACACGTGGATGCAGCCAAGAGAGTACTTAAGTAGCTAAGAGAGTACTTAACTATCTCAAAGGTACAATCAATGAAGGTATATTCTATCCTTACTCTTCAGATTTGGGTATTAAAATCTATTCATATGCAGATTGGGCAGGAGCTAAGGATGATATAAGAAGTTCTGGCTACTTAGCATTTCCAGGTTCAAAGCTAGTATCATGGAGTTCCAAGAAGCAACCAACAATTGCTTTATCCTCAATGAAAGTAGAGTACAGAGGCCTGATCATAGCAACTCAAGAGGCAATATGGTTAAAGGCATTGTATACAGATTTGGGACTTGGAGTTCCAAACCTCACATATTTAGAGATAATGTAAGTTCCACGCATATAGCGGCAAAACCTATTTTCCATGCAAGAACCAAACACATAGAGGTTCATTACCACTTCATCAGGGAGAAGCTCATGGCAAAGGAGATTGACATTTCTTTTGTTCCAACTGAAAAGCAAGTAGCAAATATGATGACGAAGGCACTTGATGGAATAAAGCTTTGTAGATTCAAAGCTATGGCAGGTAGTCAACCTATCAGAGAATGAAGACTCAAGCATACTTTAGCTTGAGGGGGAGTTGTTGGAACATCAAGCTTACACTATGCTTGAGGTGGATTTGTTCTACATCAAAGGCTATCGCATTGAAAGAATATCCATTGGAGAGTTCTTTTTTCTTATGCTTAGATAGAGCATAAATCCCACGAATTTGTGGTGGTTGAGTTGCATTCAATCAAGCAATCAGTCACCTAAAAGTAGATCAAACTAGATCTTCACTTTTCCTAGATTGTAGGAAAGTGAATTGATTCCCTCCAACAACCATTCCCACCTTCATTTGAATTCAAATTCCACTTTTAGAAGTCGTTTTCTAGAGTCTATATAAAGACTTGTAATCACTTGTACAATAAATGGAAGCAATATACATACACTTTCGACCATCATTGTCTTGCTCCAATTTTCTGCATCATCTTCTTCGCCGACAGTAACCTTGCAGAGGCTGCTGCTCTCTCTCCAGAGCTCCAAATTGAGTGAAACATGGCTCATTGGAAAGATATTAGTGTCGAGTTTATTTGTAAATTTTCATAGCATTTGGTTCAGTAGATTGGGAGAAATCTCAATTGTTCTGTCTCGAGGTCAACCTCTATGTATTCCTGAAAAATAGGAGGTACCACCATTGAATGTCTGATTCATTCCTATAACATATTTTGCATATTCCTTATACTTTTGTGCATTATATATGCTCAACCCTATGTGTATCACTCCCATAAAAGGATGTTTTCTAATTTTAATCACGCTGGTCGCTATGGACATTTGAAGTTCATTGTCTCTTCCATAGATAGTAAATTTTTTGAGCTAGTCGATGCATGAACCTATCTGGTTTGTATTGACTCATTCTCCTTGATGTTCCAAAGTACATAGTGCATTTCTTTGAACTTATTGCCTGCTTGTAAGGTCTATTTGAGTCTCCATAAGCTCAAGGGTTGGTCTTGTGCCGGTTGGCTAGACCAAACATCATCGCTTCGAAACGTACTTTTCTACCTCCTACAAGCTTCTCCAAGTTCTTTCAATGAGATCACAAAATATCAATGATCAATGATCTCCCTTTCCAATAGAAAGTCCGTGCTCGCTCAAATGATAGGATGGAAAACATCCAATCAATAAAATGGTCATATCTTGCTTTTTATCCAAGTCACGTGTATGACTATTGAAATCCAAGCTAACGAAAAGGCAAATTACAAATGCAAAAAACAAGCAAAAGGGATTCATTGTTGTACACAATAAAAAAGATGTTGTAATTTTCATAACCATAAGTAGTTTGCACCAAAACTCAAAATCGTAAGAGACAACCACAAACAGTTAACCTCAAAATGGAAAACACATCAAGCAACAAGTATAGAGTATGATATGTCATAAAACACGAAGAAATCACACATCAAATGAGAATAAACTTATGAACCGATTTCACAAAAAAAAAAGAGCTCTCTACTCACACTATCATAAAATCTTCCAATAGTGAGAGACTTTGGTATTTCTATAGTGATCCTCTCAGGTATCACTTAACATGAATTTTAAAAAGAAAACAAAAATACACAATTATGTTCAAATTTAACTATTTTCTTGCAAATTTTCTAGGGAAGACTCTTTTTGTCACTACAAAAGCTATTTCGCTCATATCTACAACTTTTCAAAACTACCAAATTTTGCTAAAAATTTGAGAAATTTTGATGCCATTACCATAGATTATAACACAAATCACAAATAACTTAACTGTCAACTATTGATATATTTAGGTAGTGATGTGTGTGAACACTCTAGGACCACCAGGGCACTTTTTTCCCTCTTTAGGAGGTTCTTTTCCCCTGGATTGTATATACTTCTATTGCCCTAATGGACTACTTATCTTTGTACATTCTAGTGGTAATACATTCAGTATTGTGTGTTGTGCTCCAAACTTCTTCTTCTTCCTTGTGTTGTTCACGTGCTTTCGCAAACATCTAGCTCCAACAATTGGTATCAGAGTAGGTCACCGCCTCATCTAGGGCATCATCGACACTCTCCGGTCACAGTCTTATAATCGCACGAAATGTGGTGCCGAAATCGCGATCTAAGCTCATTTCAACCTCCAAATGCACTATCGTAGTGCTTGTGCATGCTATTTTGTCTATCTGTGCCAAAGATATATACCAGTTTCGGTTCGCCAATATAAGCGTCTCAAAGTTTCTTACAGGTCTAGCAGAACTCGTTTGGGTAGTTCTGCTCAACTTCTTCAAATACAGCCATTTTTCTGCATCAAGTTATTTTAGGTAGTGGCCATGGCTGAAAGTAGTGATGTATTCCGTATTTTGGTTTTTGAGGATAATTTGGATGGTACCAATTATCCATTATGATCTTATATGATGTGTCATGTATTGATCACAAAAGGACTATGGAATATTGTGCAGGGTCTTAAAAAACGTCTTATTACACCTGTGAACATAGGTACTGCAAGTATAGGTACTGAAGCTGATGCAAATGGTGTCGAAGATGGTGATATTCTATAGATTCTTGTTCATGCTACTGTTTCTCTTGCACCTACTCCAGAGAAAATTCGTTGGGATGACAGAGATGCTTAGGCACATGCATTGATAGGTTTGTCTATCAAACGTGCCATTATTCCTCACATTCGCTCTTGTAGGATAGTTAAGGATGCTTGGGATACACTTACCACATTGTGCTAGGCTAGGAATGAGGCTCGCGTTGCTTACCTCCAAGAATAGTTGGAGAGTGAGCACATGAATGAAGGTGATTCTATGGACAGTTTTTTGACAAAGATCAAGGATTTGAAGGAATAGTTGATTTTTGTAGATGAAGTCCTTCCTGATAGTTCACTTGTGTAGAATGTTCTGAATGGTCTTCCTGACTCATATAAGAGTTTTGCTTCTACTCTTCATTTGATGATGAAAGGCAATCCAAATGCCTTAACATTTGAAGATTTAGTTTCAGTTTTGTTGTAGGAAGACCAGTCTAGGCAGAACAGGTCTATTATGTGTGTTGCAAATCAATCTTTCCCAGCTAGTCAGAAGGGCAAAGGAAAATGCAGCTAGTCTACTAGGAAGTAGAAATCTGCAGATGGTGCACATTCGAAAAAGGAAGACAAAGATGAGAAGAAATCACAAACACAAAAATTGTTTTGCAAATACTATAAAGCAAATGATCATGTTATTATAAGATGTCCAAAAGTGGTTGCTAAAGAGGCAAAGAAGAAGGAGGCTGTAATGGTTGTTGCAGAGGCCTCCACATCGAAAATAGAGTCTGCTAATCTAGTGCATAATGAAGAATGGGTGTTTACTATTGTTTATAGTTTTGACCCATCTTCTCATGAGCAGTGTATGTCTACAATACACTCAGATGCTTGGTACTTTGATAGTGGGGCAACCAAACATATTACTTTGTAGCGCATTTTCTTCACTTCACTCGAGCCTGCCCCTACAAGGAATACTATCACATGCACCAACAACTCCTCTTATCCTATCATGGGAGTTGGTAAGATCATTCTGACTACTGCTGATGGTAGTTCTTTCACTTTGTCAGATGCTTTATTTGTGTTAAGGATCAAGAAGAATCTGTTGTCAGTTTCAGCTTTAGCCAAGATTGGCTTGGTTGTGAAATTTATTGATGACGGGTGTATAGTTCATGATCTATCAAATGGCAACGTGATTATTGCTTTTGGCATTTTATGTCGTGGGCTATATAAGCTCATAGACTATGAAAGATTCATGAATGATTCAGCATTTGCAGTACATGATTCTCAGGCTATGTCAGATGCAAAGCTTTGGCATGCACGCTTTGGTCATCTGAATTTTGCTAGTTTACTACACCTACAAAAATCTGAAATGATGTCCTCTTTGCCCAAACTTGAGGCAACTGATAAACATGTATGTGAAGACTGTATTTTGGGCAAAATGCAGCACTCCTCCTTTCCAAAAGATGGTTCACTTTGAGCTGCTCAAAAATTGAAGCTTATTCACAGTGATGTCTGTGGTCCATGCAGACACCCTCTTTTGGAAATTATCTTTACTTCGTGACTTTCATTGATAATTTTTCTAGGCATGCATGGGTATATCGATTGAAAGCAAAGTCCAAAGTGTTTATGTGCTTCAAACAGTTTCTGGTTTCGGCTAAAAATCTGTTAACATGTAAAATGGGCACCCTCCATTCTTATCGAGGGGGGAATATATGTCTTCTGACTTTAATGCATTTCTCGCTGAACGCGGGATAAAAAATTAGTGTACAGTGCCATATACACCTCAATAGAATGGAGTTGCTAAATGGAAGAACAGGTCACTCATGGAGATGGCGAGGTGTATGGTCAAGAGTGAGGCTTTACCATATAGTTTTTGGCTTGAGGTTGTTATGTGTGCAACATATCTACTTAATAGGTGTCCCACTAAAGCACTACAGTCTATCACTCCATATGAGGCTGGGCATGGTCGCAAGCCATCTGTTGCTCATCTTCATGTTTTTGGTTGTTTGGCATATGCATTAGTGCATGAACAACATAGTAGAAAATTGGATGATAAAGCAGTAAAATGTATTTTTGTTGGGTATAATTCTAAAAGAAAAGGCTATCGTTTGTATCATCCACACAATAAATGCATTCTAGTTAGCCGTGATGTTGATTTTGTGGAAGATGTTATTAAGCCCTTACTTTCACATATGAAGGAGACATTTCTTAGCTCAGAAGGCATGTATAGTACTTTGCTGCCTCTTTTACAAGTGGACAGTCTAGTGCTGGTCCTAATGAGGCAACTTCTCAGCCTTAACAAGTTTCATATGATGATGCAGATCATTCCATTTCTGATGTAGATTTACATGATGCACTTGTTGATGTGAGAGCTGACATTGAGCAAGCAAAAACTATGCCAAAATGGCTAGTGCAGACTTTGCATGACAGTAAATTAGATGCATCTTTGTAATATCGTACTTGTTCAGGCTCTCGTAGTGCCTCTTTTGCATCAGATTGCTATGCTATGGTTGCATCTAGTCTCTGTGATGAGACTGAGCCTGTTTCGTTTGATGAAGCACAAAATTCTGAACATTGGATGGCTGCAATGTAATCTGAATATGATCCTATCATGAAGAATTGTATGTGGTCTTTATGTGACTTGCCTCCTGGCAAGAAGGCCATTGGCACTAAGTGGGTATACAAGCTGAAGCATAAACCTAATGGAACATTTGACAAGTATAAGGCTAGGCTTGTTGTAAAGGGCTATGCACTAGAAAGAGGCATTGATTTTGATGAGACCTTTGCACCTACATGCCGAACGACTACTGTTCATAGCATCTATGCACTTGCAGCTCATCATGGTTGGAATGTACATCAGCTGGACATTAAAATAGCATTTCTGAATGGTGACTTGCATGAAGAAGTGTATGTTTTTCAGCCCCGTGGCTTTGTGCAGAAAGGGCATGAAAACCAAGTATGCAGGTTAAAGAAAGCACCTTATATGTTAAGCGTGCTAATGATGTGCTTCTGATCATTGTTGTATATGTTGATGACATGTTGTTCACTAGTCCTGATGACATGCATATTGCTGATTTTAAGGTTGATTTGCATGCCTCATTTGAGATGTCCGATTTGGGTCATTTGCATCACTATTTGGGCATTCAGTTTATGTAAGTTGATGGTGGAATGGCTTTGTGTCAAACAAAATATATTGACACATTATTGCAACATTTTGGCCTTGAAGACTGTAAGCCTGTTGCCACTCCTATGGAGACAAGTTTATGATTGAGTCTTCATGATGCTGGAGATGCATTTCATGTTGTTCTCTATTAGGAGGTTGTTGGATGCTTGATTTACTTATGCACTACTTGGCCAGATATTCAGTTTGCTGTCTCAAATGAGCAGGTTTATGCATTGCCCAGGTGTCTGACAGTTAGAGGGCATTGGCAGTTGTGAGGAACCATGTGTTCCATGCTCGCACTAAGCACATTGAGGTGCATTATCATTATGTCCAGGAGGGGTTCTCTGTTGGGGAGATCATCTTAGCATATGTGCCCACGTAGGAGAACATTGCAGACCTTTTTACAAAGGCTCTACCTAGGGAGAAGTTTTAAGCTTTTCGCAAAGCTTTGGGCATACTTCCTTCTTGTGGATTGATTCCACGTAGCTTGGCACTTCCTTATACATGAGTGCCAACTCCTTGTTCACGGCATCACTCCTAGGGGTGATTTGTTGATATATTTAGGTAGTGATGTGTGTGAACACTCTAGGACCATTGGGGCACTGTTTTCCCTCTTTAGGAGGTTTTTCCCCCGGCTTGTATATATGCATATTGCCCTTATGGGCTACGTATCTTTGTACATTCTAGTGGTAGTACATTCAATATTGTGTGTTGTGCTCCAAGCTTCTTCTTCTTCTTCCTTGCGTTGTTTGCATGCTTTCACAGATGTCTAACTCCAACATCAACCTCAAAGAAATCCTCCTCAATTATATCTCCTCCCATAGAAGGTTTACCATTCAATGCATTAATGCTTTGTATAGAAAAAAAAATCATTTTTTCTAGAAATTTTCCTAACATAAGTTTCGATATGTACCTCATTTGGGCATACATATCACATAATTCTTGGTCTCTCTCTTTGTACATGTTTTTTTCTCAGAAGGTGTTCCTCATTCACAAGCCTTTTAATGAATATTTGCTTCATCATCATGCTCACCATTCAACTAGAAAAGTAAGTTTATTTCCTCATGATGATCATTTGCATGAATTGTATTAGTATTCATGTTGTTTTCATGAGGTAATAAAATACCTTGAGGAAGCGCAATACTAAGAGACTCCATTTCTACCACTAGAAGTCATGTGCATCTCACAATTGGCTTGCAGAAGCTTTCTTTTTTAGCCTAGTGTACTTGTAGTACAAACTTTTGAGATTTTTCAACAATGACTTAAAACTTTTGATTTCTCTTCTTTAGTATATTAGATACATAAGTTGGATGCTAAAACCTATTAATACTAGTATTATACCAAAACGAGACACCATAGTGTTCTTTTTGTAACAAAATAAAAGAAATCACATGTAATAACCAAATAAAATTTTGAAAAAACAAGAAAACCTTCATATCAAACAAAATATTTCTATAGACATTATAAACTACTTTACAAATAATAAACTAACATATTGACCTTAATCATGTAGCTTACACAATCTTTGCTCATCAAATGAACTTTTCTTAGCATAGAAAAACAATAGTATTATCTAATTTGAAAGCATGACAAACATTTGGCTCTTAAGCTTGTCAAAAATAGATCATTGTAGAATCTTCAATAGTATTTTTTATGATATATTTTATTCATATTTATATCATCACTTTGCAATATAATTCATAGATGACAACACTATCATGACACATATGAGATATGATTTTTTCCCTAAACGTGATTAAAATCATTTCAAATCCCTAGTTTGAATAGAAAAGTATTTAAGTACATAAAATAAGAGATTTTGTTGCATTTGCAATAACAAAAATGGAGAGATCATGATTTTGATAAAAAATCAACACTTCTAGATATCACTATAATTTTTGCACGAATACTAAAATTAACATCATAAAAATCATGAATAGATCTTATTGTTTTCGATCATTTAAGAAAAAATATATTTTTCTAGAAAAATTAGACTTTTGTGCTAACATTGTTGATATATTTAGGTCGTGATGTGTGTGAAGACACTAGGACTGCTGGGGCACTTTTTTTCCTCTTTAGGAGGTTTTTTCCCCCAGCTTGTATATATGCCTATAACCCTAATGGGTCACTTATCTTTGTATATTCTAGTGGTAATACATTCAGTATTGTGTGTTGTGCTCCAAGCTTCTTCTTCTTCTTCCTTGTCTGGTTCGCATGCTTCCATAGACCTTGAACTCCAACAATCAGTATCAGAGTAGGTCACCACTCATCTAGAGCATCATCGATACCCCTCCGGTCATGGTCTCAGAATCACACAAAATTTGGTGAGCATACTCAGGGTGGTTCCAAAATTGTGATTTGAGCTCGTTTCAGCCTCTGAATGCACTATCGCAGTGCCTGTGCAAGCCATTTCATCTTTTTGTGCCAAAGATATATACATGTTTCGATTCGCGAGTATAAGCATCTCAAAGTTTGCTACATGTTTAGCAGAAATTGACAGGGTATTTCTGTTCAACTTTTTGAGATACAGTCATTTTTTTACATCAAGGTAGTTTAATCAGTGGCCATGGCTAAAAGCAGTGATGTATTTTGTATTTTGGATATTGAGGATAAATTGGATGGTACCAATTACCCATTATGGGCTTATATGATGCGTCATGTATTGGTTGCAAGTGAGCACATGAATGAAGGTGATTCCATGGACAGATTTCTGACAAAGATCAAAGATTTGAAAGAACGGTTGATTTCTGTTGATGAAGTCTTGCTTGACAATTCAATTGTGCAGACTGTTCTGAATGGTCTTCCTAATTCATATCAAAATTTTGTTTCTACTCCTCATTTGATGATGAAAGGCAATCCAAATGCCTTAACATTTGAGTTAGTCTCTGTTTTATTGCATGAATATCAGTCTAGGCAGAACAGGTCCATTATGTGTGTTGCAGATCAAGCTTTCCTAGCTAGTCAGAAGGGCAAAGATAAATGGAGCTCTTCTACTAGTAAGCAAAAATCTGCTAATTTTGCACTATCAAAGAAGGATGACAGAGACGAGAAGAAAACAAAAAAACACATTTTTTTTGCAAATATTGTAAAGCAAATGATCATGTAATAAAGAGTTGTCCAAAATTGGCTCCTAAAGAGGCAAGGAAGAAAGAGGCTGGAATGGTTGTTGTAGAGGCCTAAACCCAAAACAAAGTCTGCTAATTTAATGTAGAATGAAGAATGGGTATGTACTATTGTTTGCAGCTTTTACCCATCTTCACATGAACAGTGTATGTCTATAGTAGACTCAGATGTTTGGTACTTTGATAGTGAGGCAACCAAACATCTTCACTTCACTTCAGCCTATCCCTACAGGGAATACTGTCACATGCGCCAACAAATCCTCTTATCCTATTATGGGAGTTGCTAAGATCATTCTGACTACGACTAATAATAGTTCTTTTACATTGTCAGATGCTTTATTTGTGCCATGGATTAAGAAGAATCTGTTATTAGTTTTATCTTTATCCAAGATTGGCTTGGTTGTGAAAATTGTTGATGATAGATGTATAGTTCATGATCTATCAAATGGCAATGTCATTATTGCTTCTATCGTTTTATGTCGTGGGCTGTATAAGCTCATAGACTATGAAAAAACTATGAATGATTTAGCATGTCAGTATGAAGTATTCTGAAGGCAATGCACCATGTTGCACTCTCCTTCTTTAGATCTCCAGGACGATATCCTCAGAGTAGAAAATTGAGCTCCAAGCACCGCACACGGTACTCTATACAAAGGTTGTAGAATACGCAAAAAAACACAGTACACAGGGAGCAGGAACACCGACTTCTTAGGTATTAAAAATATGGTCGAACTTATAGTCCATGGCTGACCAGGCCACTATATGTTTTATTAAAGAACATATACAAAGAAGTGACTAGTGGCCATTTGGCCTTTCACATGGACATTAACCGTAACAATCTCCCACTAAAGGCTAATATGGCCAAAGCAACTATGGTAGAAAAATGAAGAATGATACAAAATACATGAGTGTAAGTATACAAACTATACCTCCCACTTGATGGGCATGTTACATAGTATACAAGTGATTGTGTACGATCATGAATCAAGTAACCCCCATCAAGTGACAACAGTGTCAAAAGCTATCATGTGGTAGAGCTTTAGTCAAAGCATCTGCAACATTATCTCAAGTGTGAACCTTCTCAAGAATAATGCACTCTATGGCTAAGAAATCTCTAATGAAGTGATACCTCACCTCAATGTGCTTGGTCTTTGCAAGATAGATTGGATTCTTAGCCAAAACAATGGCACTCTGACTATCACTGAGCAAATGAGGTACATGATGAGGTAAACCCATATCACAAGGAAGACGAGAAAGCCACAGTGCTTCCTTACATGCCTCACTTGTTGCAACATACTCTGCTTCTTTGATGGAAACAGATGTACATTCTTGAAGATGAGATCTGTTTGGGGATTCTTAGACAAGAAGGAGTTTGAGGGTTTGTAGGAGAAAAGGAAAAGAACAGGAGAGGAAATACACCTTGGAAGCTTCTGCCGATTGATTACAGTAAGACAATTACAATGTTTGAAGCACAATACAACCAATACTTCTGTGCACAATCCCACAGAGTGCTCAATGACAAAATACCAAATACCCCAAAGTCTTCTTGCCGCCAGCCTCCTCTGCACCAGACCTCCACCTGCTTCAAGCTTATCCTTGTGCACACCTTGCACTAAGCTTCCACTAAGGGGGAGGAATGAATAATGTTGGCACGCGCACACTGCAAGGAGACCTTGAGATCCTTGGGGGACTAGCTTAGCACTCTCTGCACAATCCCTTAGTCACTCTCCATGCACTCCTTCAACTCCACTTCTCTGCATCGCACACTGGTGACTCTTGCACTTCCCTCTCTTGCTTCACTTAGACTATGCTCTCTTGCTTGCTCTAGAATTGGTCCAAGAATAGTCCTTGCCTTGATTTGAGTGTGTCGATCAAGTACGCTCCTAACTGCAATAGTATCTTGGTGCTCACTTTGATGTCCCAAGATTGTCTTTACAAGTGGCATCCAACGACTCCCTATTTTGTCTTGTAGTGACTTTAGAGTAAAACCAAAAAATTTAATTGGGGGAGCCATATTTTCACCTGTGCGTACGTTGCCGCTTCACATACCTTCACATTTCCCTTTTAACTCTTCAAATGTGCACATAAGGGAGGGTTCACCTGAACCTTCCAAAACACTTTAAAAAACACTTTGAACCTTAGGGAAATTAGAGAAAATACCTCTGCAACCTACAACCCACTTTCTCCAATTTACCCTTTGTGGACAATTAATTGTGCACTACCTGTGCACTTTGACACCTGCACCTCAGCACTTTGACTTTGCACCAGTTGACTTTGACCTTGACCTTGTTGACTTTGACCATTTGACTTTGACCTTTTGACTTTGACTATAGTTGACTTTGACCAACATGACTTTTATGGGCTCAACAGTTGCCCACCACCTAATGTGCTCTTTGTCCCGGAGAGCTACAGCCAAAACTCTGAGCATATAGGACACCATGATAATGGAGCGGCAAAAAGTGGAAGAGGACATCTGAGCAGCAACCAATTCCACCAGAACAAGCACCAGAGAAGAACCAGAAGTGGGATTTTGTTATGGAAAAGCAAAAAGGGGGCAATGGGAGGGTAGAAAGGAAGGGGAAGGGAGGTATGAGGGTGCGGAGATGGATGGGGCAGGGAGAGGTAAGGATGTAGCTGGGCAGATTGGTAAAGGGAGGGATTGGGAGTAGGAATCAGGGGTCTGGAGGGGGTTAAAATAATCAAAATGGAGGGCCACAGAGGGTACATAAGGGAAATATAAAACCAAATGTAGGATGAGGTGAGAATAGACCATGTGGACAATGTGGTGAAATAAAAACATGTGATAAATGTGCTCAAAACTTGAGGGTTTTGACCAAAAGTCAGAGAAAAAGTTGGAATTTGGAAAAATAAAGCTAAAAACTGAGTTCAGAGGTGCCAAAAAACATGAAAATGGCTCCATTTTTGTAAAAAATGGCCAACCGAGGCACGATCCGGAGCCAAAAGCTTTGAGCCATAAAAATTAAATATATATATATATATATATATATATATATATATATATATATATATATATATATATATATATATATATATATATATATATATATATATATATATATATATATATATATATATATATATATATATATATATATATATATATATATATATATATATATATTGTTTTTTTTTTCGAGCGCCCATACAAGAAAAATAAAAAGAAAAATAAAGAAAATAAATAATAAAATAAAATAAAAAATAAAAATAATAAAATAAAAAATAATAAGATAAACAAAAGAAAATAAAAAAAATAAATAAATTTGGGGGGGGGGAAGAGGGGGGGGGGGAAAGGTGGGGGGGGGGGGGGGGAGGCTGGTCGGTGGGGGGAGGGGGGGAGATGGAGAGTTTTTTTTTTTTTCAACCCGAAAATCCTGGGGGGCCCTTTTTTTTTAAATGGAAAATAACCCAAAAATAGAGAAAATTGAAGGAAAAATCCAAAAAAATGCCAAAAAAATTTCTGAAAAAATTCTCATGAAATTTTCTACAGGGCTAGGCCCAATTTCCTTCATCAAACCACAGAGAGCCTCCTTTTATTCCTCCTATTTGGCAAGAAAATGATATCAGAAAAGGATAAAAAATGCTAGAAAAATTTCCAAAAATACCCAAAATTTTTTACTTTTGCAGAGGTTATGAAATGCCTTCTAGGTTTGCTAAAAACTCAAGGAACAAGAATGAAATTGATAAAGAAAACTACTAAAACTGAGCAAAATGAGATGAGAAAGCTATGTACAACCTGGACAGATTTTGCAGTTCCAGGTGATCCATACTTCTTCAAGTGTGTTGATGGTAGGCCTTGAGCCTTGATATGTTGACCAATGGCAAGGCCTCTCCTTTCAGCGTCTCTAACTCCACAGCACCCCAATTTAGCATTGTTTTGACTCGATAAGGTCCTTCCCAATGTGGAAGCCATTTTCCTCTCAATTGTGTATGAAGATGAGGTCTATGGAGAAGAACTAACATGCCTGGTTCTATGTTTTTGTTCCACAGATGTCGATCATGTGCCTCCTTCCTCTTCATCTGAGTCTCTATCAATTGTTTTGTTGCTAGTAGACGAATCTCCTCCACTTTATGTAGTGCTCCGAGCCTCTGAGAGACATCACAATCTTTCTTGCCCTGCATGAATGCTATCTTAAGTGATCCATGTAAAAATTCAAAGGGCTCAATGGGAAATATGCCATAAACCAGTTGGAATGGAGAATATCCCGTGGCCTCTTTGTAAGCTAACCAGTATGCCCATAGGGTACCTTGATAAGCAATGCCCCAGGAAGTGGGCTGTAACATACACTCCTTCCTTAACATTGAGATTAGAACCTTACTTGTCGATTCAGCCTGTCCATTGGCTCTTGGATAGTAAGCACAAGAGGTCCTATGTAGAATTCTATACCTGTTGAAAATTTCCTGCAGGACCTTATTGAAAAAATGGGTACCCTGATCTGTACAAATTTCAAGTGGACATCCAAACCTGCAAATGATGCTACTGTAAATGAAATCAACAACAGTTTGGGCAGTGCAGTCGGGGGAGGCAATAGCTTCAGCCCACTTTGTCACATAATCTGTAGCTATCAAGAGATATTTCTCTCTTTTTGGAATCGCAGGAGGGTAGATGGGCCCTACAAAATCTAGCCCCCACTTCTCAAATGGTTGCCAGGAAGTGGAAACAATCAAGGGGCTATGCCTCTGCTTTGTTGGCTTAGGACCACACCTCTGGCAAACGTCACATGCCTTACCCCATTCATCTGCATCCTTAAATAGTGTAGGCCACCATAGACCAGCATCCAGTATCCTCTGACTCATAATATGCCCTGGAAGGTGCCCACCACCTGTTCCTTCATGTGCAGAGTGAAGGACTTCCCTCACTTCTTCTTCTTCCAAACACTTCCTAAACCTGTCATCCTTGCCCTGTCTATATAATTTATCTTCAAGAAGGTATATGGTCTACTCTTGATTAGTAGTCTCTTCCTTTGCACAGCACTAGCCTTTTCTGGATACAAACCAGTTTCAATGAAATTCTTGATATCATAATACCAACCTTGAGCTTGTACAGCAAACAGATGAGCATCTGGAAAATCATCATTGATTCCACTAGCTTGATTCATCATATTGATTCTCGATAGATGATCCACCATAACATTTTCTTTACCTGGTATGTGGACTATAGAAAAATCAAACTCTTGGAACAACAATAACCACCTCCATATTCTACCAGTGGCTTGTGGCTTGTTGAGCAAGTATTTTAGTGGTTGGTGATATGTTATAATAATAAATTTTACTCCCAGTAAGTAATGATGAAATTTTTGGACAGCAAAAACCACTGCTAGGGCTTCCCTTTCTATAGAACTGTAATTCCTTTCAGCCTTGGTCAAGATTCTACTGGCATATTGAATTGGTCTGTCCACTTTAAATTCTTCACTGGGTTGGGTCAAAACTGCCCCCACTGCTTAGGCACTGGCATCTACATGTATATGAAAGATTTTTGACCACTCAGGTGTGATCAAAATAGGAGCAGACACTAACCTTGACCGTAATGTTTGATATGTTGTTTCCTCATCTTCTTCCCATTTAAAAGGTACTTCCTTACCTGTAAGTCTAGCCAGTGGTCTGGCTATCTCTGCATACATTTTTATAAACCTTCTATGGTATCCAGTATGCCCCAAGAAACTCTGAATCTCTTTAGGAGATTTAGGTTTAGGCAACTTTAATATAGAAATGATTTTGTCAGGATCTGGGGCCATACCTTTAGCCGACACCACATGTCCTAAGAGAGTTCCTTCTGTCACAAGGAAATCACATTTGTTTGGATTGAGCTTTAGCTTAGTCTCCCTGCATCTCTTGAAAACATTCTGCAGCTGCCTCAAGTGATGGTCCAAACAATCTAGAGGAGTTTCTTTGTGAGAACCTGAAAACGAGGAAAAGTCATCCATGAAGATTCTAAGTGATTCCAGCAATAGGGGGCCAAAAATGAGATTGACCGTTCTGTTAAAGGTGGCTGGAGCATTTCTGAGCCCAAATGGCATTTTTACATACACATATGTTCCCCAAGGTGTGATAAAAGTAGTCTTTTCACGATCCTCTGGGTGTATTGATATTTGATTATAGCCACTAAATCCATCCATAAAGCTATATAATGCATGCCGAGCCACTTCTTCAATGACCTGCTCTGCAAAAGGCATTGGGAAACCATCTAGAATGGTCACCTTGTTGAGTGCTCTAAAGTCAACACAAATTTTGATTTTATTAGTATTCTTCTTTGGTACTATGACCATAGGTGAGAGCCACTCTGAGTGTTCCACAGGAATGATGATTCCTACATCCTCCATCTTCTGTATTTCCACATAAACAGCTTCAGCATATTTTGGATTAAGTCTATAACTCTTCCCTCTTATGGGTTTGGATCCATCAACCAGAGGGATTCTATGCTCTCCATAAGTCGCAGGCACTCCTTCTAAGTCTTTATAATGCCAGGCAAAAATATCTATGTAATGGGTCAAGAATGATCTTACCTTTTCAAGGAGCCCTGGGTGACTCCACAACCAAGTGGCCACCAAAACTGGCCGATTATTGTCTTGAGTGCCTAATTGTATTTCTTTGACAGGATTTCTCTCTACCATATTATCTTCGTGCTCATCTCCTTCCTTGTCTTCTTCCACTAGCTTTTCGTGCATTGCTTCATAAGCAGGTGTATTTTGGATTTAAATGTGTTCCTCCTTGTCCTGCATCCATCTTGCAGGGACTTCTTGAATTGGGAAAGAACACTCTTCACTAGAATCTTTTACCTTGCCTTTAGCTTTAGTAACTTCCTTATCTGTGGTTGTCATATCCTCCTCCAAGTTGTATTTGAGGGGTGTCTTCCTGCCCCTTCTGTGGTCTGTGATGGGCTCTCCCAATCCATCAACCTGGACTTTCTCCTCATCTTCATCATAACCTTCAGTCGTGCAAGAATTATTAAGAAAAATTCCAAAGCAAGAGGAAGAGTTGCCTGCTTGAAGCCAATTTAGAATATCCTCTTCTTCCTCGAAATCTATTTGGGGTTGATCCTCCGATTCTGGTTCCATGCATATGCCAACTGTTTGCATCATGCTAGTGTTTCCTTGATTATCTGGGCCCTCTTCTAAATGAATCTGTGTCAGCTCTTGCCCTTTCTTTTGTACCCACATAGTTTCCTTGGCCCAATCATGAATGACACTTGCATGCCGCAGCCATGGTCGTCCAATTAAGAGGAGAAATCCTCCTTCAACATGGGGCAATGTTAAAAGCACAAAATCCAGAATGAATAGATTACCTTGTACTTCAAGTGGAACTTTTGGGATCACTCCCAAGGGCCTTACTTTGCTCTGATATGACAAAGTAACAGTGAAATTTGCAGGCCTTGAAGGGTGGAGTCCAATCTTTTCCATTGTATGTTCAGGCATCAAGTTAATGCCAGAACCACCATCCACAATAACTCCTTGAAATTCATGACCTTTGATAGATACTGTCAGCCGAGGACTTTTATAATCTGTAAGGGGTGCTTCCCCTACAATTTTTCCTTTATGTAAAACAGCAGACTTTGCCACCAAACTTGTAGTGGAAGTTTCATCAATTATCTGCAATAACTCTGACCTGAATTTCCCATCCATCTTTATTAAATAAAAAATACTAACCTCCTTTTTCATGGACCTGAGTAGTTTTGAAGCCTTTGATTCCTTGAGAGCATGGGCTCCAGTTGACTTATCAAACTCCTCATGGGCCCTGTTGAAGGCATGCCCAATGGCATCACTGGTGCATATGAGATCTCCTTTTTGACTTGTATCTGCACCTGTGGTGGCTTTATCTTCAGATGGTTCTCTATCTTGATTCCATTCCTTAATCTTTGATCCTTGTCCTATGTCTGCTTGAACCTTCCCCTTGCTTCTTGTCTGCACAGTCAAAGATTCTATTTCTTCTAATTGCACCACCCTGGTAGATGGTGATGGCTCATTGACTAGATCACACATTTCTTCTTTGTGCACAGAAATCATTTGAATATGGGGCCCGGATGAAGAGGCTTGATTCTTAGGACAACAATTTGTATAATGGTCTCTGGCCTCAGGGCAGTTCCTGCAAGGAGGGGCATTTTCTGGTAGGGTGCACCTACTTTGATAGTGCCCACATTCTCCACATCTAAAACAGATGATTGGCCTCCTAGGCCCATTTCCAAAGTTATTCCTCTATCTAGGATTATAGTTGTTACCTTGATTCGGTGCAACAGCCATCACATTTGTGGTTGGTAAGGATCCTCCTTGTGTCCAGTATGTCGTTGCAGGCATTCCCCTTGATTGGCATTCATGGGCCTCATGACCAACTTTCCTGCATAATTGGCAAGTTACACTTAACAGAGGACACTCACTTACTATATGCCCTTGCTTGCTGCACATGGAACACCAAAGTCCATTCTTGATGCCACCTCCTTTGAGCTCCTGCAACTCCTGTCGCAGCTGAGCCAGTTCCTCTGCCTGGGCCTCCTCCTCCTTCTGGAGCTTTAGTGCTTCAATCTCCCTTCTCAACTGAGCAACAGCATTCTCCTCCTCTTTGTAGGACTTATTTCTTTTTAAGCCCTCCAACTCCTTCCTTAGCTGGATCACTAGATCCTCCATTTCTGTACCATATGTTGGTTGGGAAGAAGTTGCACCATACTGGTGCCTTATCTGCTCTAAGTGTGTGGCTGTGTTGATGAACTCCTCTATGGAGGTTGTAGGTAACACTAATTCCTTTATTTTGCATTGGGTGGCCACTGGTACGGGCTTAGCTAACCATTTCTTAACGAAAAATCATGTGGTGGATCTGGCAATTTAGCCATTAGTGCTTTGGCCCTAGTCACAAACTCTGGGAACTTTTCTCCTGGACCCAATCTCAAATTTTCTAGTTCTTCTATGATGATCTCTGCAGTGTTGCCATGCTGGAATTGATGTTTAAATGCATCTTTCATCACATCCCAAGTGCTAAAATGGTTTTCAACAAACTGGCTGAACCACTTATCTGCTAATCCCTCTAATGTGGCAGGGAAGAGAATAAAAAAGGCATCCTCCCTACCCATTAAGCCTCTAGTCTTACATAGTGCCAAAAACCTTCTAATGTGTTCATCCGGATCCTCCTCAGCTAGGCCTTTGAAAGAAGGAAACTTTATATTTAATCTTGAGAGTAAGATTTCCAAGTCTACCTGCCCCGCCATGCTCTTTACTGTTGAGGTTGAAGATAGTGAACTGGAGGATCTTCTAACAACCTTCCTTCTTGTTTGCTTGCAGGTGACCCTCAATGTTTGGGACCGGGTTGCGGTCATGAGCTGCTCATAGTCCACTTAATGTGAGACACTTGATAAGAATATTTACCTTTTGGATGATGAAGTAGCACTATAGTAGCACTGTAGACACGTGACCTCTCCTATACTTTGCACTTGGTTTCTCCTAAGCTCAAATCTCCTTGGATGTCCCACCGGGCGTGCCAAATTTTGTTGGGGGATTATTAGACAAGAAGGAGTTTGAGGGTTTGTAGGAGAAAAGGAAAAGAACAGGAGAGGAAATACACCTTGGAAGCTTCTGCCGATTGATTACAGTAAGACAATTACAATGTTTGAAGCACAATACAACCAATACTTCTGTGCACAATCCCACAGAGTGCTCAATGACAAAATACCAAATACCCCAAAGTCTTCTTGCCGCCAGCCTCTTCTGCACCAGACCTCCACATGCTTCAAGCTTATCCTTGTGCACACCTTGCACTAAGCTTCCACTAAGGGGGAGGAATGAATACCTTCTGTTGGCACGGGCACACTGCAAGGAGACCTTGAGATCCTTCGGGGACTAGCTTAGCACTCTCTGCACAATCCTGATGGAGAGTGTTAATCTCCAAAAGAACAACCTACTCTTGAATTTAGAACACCTCTATATCAAGAGTAAGTTAAAACCTTCACCAATTTAAGAGATCAATGACCAAATATCAATTTCTTGACTAAACTGTGAAAAAGGAAATTCCTCAGAAAGTCTGTTGCATAGATCTTGCTCATTGACTGAGTAAATGTGTAAATTTTTTGATGAAACTTTGCACAAGGTGTCACCTAAGGATTGCGCACCTTCTCCAAGTCAAATCACTCCAAAAGATTCAATAGATCTTGAGAAATCTACTTATCAAGTTACCTATGTCTAAATCTGCACTTCTGAGAAGTCGATTTGGACACCCCTAACTTCTTAACTTTAATTCTCTCAGTATAGAATCCGTTTAAGCAAATGCTTTTAGCCACGAGTAGCTTACCTTCCAACTTAAAGATTAAGTGCTTAGTTGCACAAAACTTTAAACTGTGGAGTGAGAAATGATCAAATCATTAAGATCAAAATTTGCGCCTGTTTCAGGAACTAGTGAGTACTTTCTCACATGTAAATGTTCCTACACACAATTCTCTTAACCTGATCACAATTAGACTCTCAAACTCTAGCCATAGATTGATTAACTATGGACTTAGATATCTCCAAAAGGAATTCACAAAAGATCTATCACACA
Organism: Ceratopteris richardii; assembly: GCA_020310875.1. Taxonomy (NCBI): domain Eukaryota; kingdom Viridiplantae; phylum Streptophyta; class Polypodiopsida; order Polypodiales; family Pteridaceae; genus Ceratopteris; species Ceratopteris richardii. Next base: position 28,470,042 of record CM035427.1, on the reverse strand, counting down.
GGGAGAAAACACAGAAACATCGGGCGCAATTTTTCCTTCTATTTCTCAGAAATTTACAACTGAGTGAGGATGGAGAATTCAACTCACTTCTCATGTGTCTAATGACATTCTCTACTTCTCAATACACTATTCTCATGATCTCCTATTGTCTCCTCTATTGCCCCGACATTTTTTCCAAGTATTTATAGGCAAATATGTACAAGTTTATGACTATTCAAAAACTCTAAGTGATCTATGTCTTCACTAATGTACATATGTGTACAAATCATTCATCCTGTGAATGTGTCCACCTTCTTTGCTTCAAGAATTGTTCTTATCTCCATTCTTTGTCCTTCAAATCTTCAATTGGTGATTGGTCTGCACCAACAAATCCCAATCAATCATCAATTGAGGTTTCTCTTGTCTTCTTTATACCTGCCATGTCTTTAAACTTCTGTAGCTTTGGTCCATCCAAGCTCTTTGTAAGCATATCAGCTATCTGATCTTTTGTTGAAGTATGTATGACTTCAATCTCCTTATCCATCACCTTCTCTCTTAAAGTGATACTGTATCTCAATGTGTTTAGTCCTGGCATGAAAAATAGGATTAGCAGCTAGATATAATGAACTCATGTTATCACCATAAATGATAGGTATGCTCTGTATAGTGTCAAAACTCTTCATTAGAGTCTTAAGCCATATCACTTCTTTTGCAGCTTCAACCATGCCTTTGTATTCTGCTTCTGTAGATGACAAAGCAACTGTATGTTGCTTCTTTGAGCACCAGGAGATTAACTTATCTCCCACATAACACATGTATCCATAGGTTGACCTTCTATCATCTGGATTACCTGCCCAATCTGCATCACTATAGATCTTAGTATTTGTATCTGATGTAAAACCATAATACAAACCTTCTTTGAGTGTACCCTTAATGTACCTCAACACTCTTTGACCTGCAATCCAATGCTCTTTCCTAGGACAATGCATGAATTGAGACAAAACCCCTACTGCATATGATAAATCAGGTCTAGTCAAAGTAGCATAGATAAGACTACCAACCAAACTCTGATATTGTCTCATGTCCTTGAATTCTTCACCTCCAAATTTACTCAATTTGAGATTCACCTCCATTGGTGTAGGTGCTACCCTGCAATCATTCATTTTAAACTTGATTAACAAGTTCTTCAAATACCTTTCTTGGGTCACAAATACTCCATGTTGAGTATATGTAATCTCCATGCCCAAGAAGTATGACAAGTCTCCTAAGTCACTTATTTTGAACTCCTTTTCCATTTGCTTCTTTAGTCTTTGTATTCCTTCCTCATCTGTACCTGTAAGGATTATATCATCAACATATATGCACATGTATATGAAACCATTATCACTTGCTTTGATAAGCAAGCTACTATCTGCTTTAGACACCTGAAATCCAAGTTCTTTCAAGAACTTTACAAGTCTATAATTCCATGCCCATGGGGCCTACTTCAAGCCATACAAAGCTCTCTTGAGCTTGCACACATGATCTGGATACCTTTTATCTGTGAACCCTTGAGGTTGCTCCATGAACACATCATCTGAAATATAACCATTCAAAAAAGCATTTTTTACATCAAGTTGACATAACTTCCAACCTTTACATGCAGCAATAGCTATAAGTGTCCTGATAGTTGTCATCTTTGCCACAGGACTATAAGTCTCATCATAATCAACACCATATGTCTGAGCAAACCCTTTGACAACAAGTCTAGCTTTGTACCTAGACACACTTCCATCTGCAAATCTTTTTGTCTTATAAGCCCACTTACATCCAATGATCTTCTGGCTATTTGGTTTTGGAACCAAATCCCATGTTTGATTCTCCAACAATGCATCATATTCTTCCTGCATAGCTTTCTCCCAATTTTCTTTACCTTTTGCCTCTTCATATGTAGAAGGGTCTTCATCTGCTTTAATCATGTAAGCATAATCTTTGGTAGCCAAAAATGAAGTATCATAGCTATACCTTGTAGGTTTCCATTTGTTCCTTGTAGACCTCCTAAGTTCTCCACTTCTTGAGGTTTCTGGTTCTTCATATTCAGGATCAAATCTTGGTGTTTCTTCCACTTCAACCTGCACTTCATTATTCTCTTGTTCATCAAATATCTGAACCTTTGATTTACCTTTCCTTTGGCTCACAATTTCTTCATCATCTGTATTAATATTGTTAGTACCTGCATACCAAGTACCTTGCTCATCAAATGTAACATCTTTTGATACAAGAAAATGTTTTGTGGATGGATTCCACAACCTGTATCCCATCTGCTTATCATCATAATCAATAAACACATATTTTTTAGCTTTAGGTTCCAATTTGTGCCTTAATTGTGATGGCACATATGCATAGGCCAAACATCCAAATACTTTGCAATGGTCTAGTGTAGGTCTCTTACCCCACCATGCCTCATAAGGTGTCATTCCCTGCAAAGCTTTACATGGTAACCTATTGACCAAATAAGTAGCTGTATTTACAACCTCAGCCCACAAATAATTAGGGCAATTTTTCTCCTTCATCATGGACCTTGCAAACTCAACAAGAGTTCTATTTCTCCTTTCTGCTACACCATTTTGTTGAGGAGAGTACCTGCAAGTAACTTCCCTTTTTATACCTGCATCCCACAAGTAATCACTGAATTCATTAGAGAAATACTCTCCCCCTCCATCTGACCTTAATCTCTTCATCTTATGACCTGTAATTCTTTCTGCATATGCATGATAGTGTTTAAATGTATTAAACACTTCTGACTTATCTTTGATCACATAGATAGTGATCCATCTGGTAGCATCATCAACATAAATCACATAATACCTTGAACCATTGATACTGAAATCCTTTGATGGTCCCCAAACATCTGTGTGTACCAACTCAAGTTTCTCTGAATACATAAACCCATGCTTAGAGTAGGGTTGCTTATGAGCCTTACATAATTGACATGCCTCACATCTGTATGTCATATGTTGACCTGCAACATTAGGCAATCCAAGCACTGAACCATTATTAATCATGTCTTTAATACCTCTTTCATTGAAATGTCCAAGTCTCTTGTGCCAAAGATCTAACTCAGAGATCTTATTTCCTCCATAAGTGAACAAGGCATGACCAACATTACCTTGAATCTTCAATGTGAACAATCTTCCTTCTTTCTTCCCTGAAACAATTTGTTTATACCCATTGCTAGGGTCTTCCATAAACACTCCTTCATTAGTGAACCTTACTTCATAACCTTTTTCCACAATTTTTCCTACACTTATCAAATTCTTAGGAATTGTAGGAACATACAAGACCTTACTCAATAAGGTGCTACCATCCTTGGCCTTCACTGATCCAATTGAATTCACATTGTGCTTTGTGTTGTCACCTGTTTGAACAACATGATTAGATACCTTATTCTCCAAATCAGTCTTCAAGGCTATATTACCACTCAGGTGATTGCTACACCCTGAGTCAATGTAGAAGACTCTTTGATCTTCACTCTACCTTTCACAAGTTGCATTCATTATCAATGTTGAATCTTCCTTTTGATCTGAAGCATAATTGTAGTAGGTGTTGTTATATTGTTGACTTTGGAAACCTCTACCTGCATTTCTTCCAAAGTAACCCCTACTACCTCTGCCTCTGAAATTACCTCTTTGATTTCTGCCACCTCTTCCTCTTGAATTATAGTTTTGATTGTATCCTCCATTACTTTGATTATTCTGCCAACAATCATTAGCTAAATGATTTGTCTTACCACAAATCCAGCATGCTTTGGCTCCATCTTTGTTGTTCCTGCCTCTACCTCTACCTTTGCCACCTCCTCTACCTCTTAGGAAGTTGGCTTGACTAGTTGTACCTTCATCTTCACCTGATTGTTGCTTTCCTTTGTTAGCTTTCTTCTTGTCCTTTGAGTACATTGCATGACCTGTACTTTTGTCACCATCTCCTTTAACATCCTGCTCAAATGCTAGCATATGACCTAACAACTGATTTAAATCAGGAGTGAAATGATCAAGTGATAACTCTCTAGACAAAATGAATGGCTTCCATTTGTCATCACCTCTTAAACCTGTAAGGATTTGCCTTACCAATTTATCCTCCTCAATGTCTTCATCAACAGCTCCTAAAGCATCTGCAATATCTTTCATTCTTGTCACATAGTCGGAAATGGATTGAGAAGCCTTCTTCTTAAAGGTGGTAAACTCTGCCCATAAGGATGCCTTCCTTGACTTAGTAGTATTCTGGAAATGCTCCTCCAAAGCATTCCAAATATCAGTTGCACTTTCAAGACCTCGAATATGAGGTAACAAGTAATCTTTGACTGCCATATAGATAATGCTCCTAGCTTGAGCATCTTTCTTCATCCAATTTTTCAAATCTGCTAACTCTTCCCTAGTTGGAACACTAGGATCTCTGAACTGTGGCTTCTCTTCTTCTCCTGTGATGTAAGCTATTAAATCTTTGCTCATAAGATGAGCTTCCATCCTCATTGACCATGCAGGATAGTTTTCCCTATCCAATTTCTCTATCTGTAGAGAATCTCCCATCTTGTGTCCACCTGTGTATTGAAATCTTCAAGCTTTATGAATAATATATGTACCTTTGCTTCAAATTAGAGTCCTTTTGTCTTTCTTGATGTCGTATGGTCTCCTCCTCAAGCTTTGCCTTCAAGCTTTCACCTTTTAGTTCTTCAGTTGTTGAATTTCTTGAATCTGCAGCAGTCCGGATCCTCCTTTCCTTGATTTTGATGTTTCCTGCTCTGATACTTTGCACTTGGTTTCTCCTAAGCTCAAATCTCCTTGGATGTCCCACCGGGCGTGCCAAATAAGGAGTTTGAGGGTTTGTAGGAGAAAAGGAAAAGAACAGGAGAGGAAATACACCTTGGAAGCTTCTGCCGATTGATTACAGTAAGACAATTACAATGTTTGAAGCACAATACAACCAATACTTCTGTGCACAATCCCACAGAGTGCTCAATGACAAAATACCAAATACCCCAAAGTCTTCTTGCGGCCAGCCTCTTCTGCACCAGACCTCCACATGCTTCAAGCTTATCCTTGTGCACACCTTGCACTAAGCTTCCACTAAGGGGGAGGAATGAATACCTTCTCTTGGCACGGGCACACTGCAAGGAGACCTTGAGATCCTTCGGGGACTAGCTTAGCACTCTCTGCACAATCCTGATGGAGAGTGTTAATCTCCAAAAGAACAACCTACTCTTGAATTTAGAACACCTCTATATCAAGAGTAAGTTAAAACCTTCACCAATTTAAGAGATCAATGACCAAATATCAATTTCTTGACTAAACTGTGAAAAAGGAAATTCCTCAGAAAGTCTGCTGCATAGATCTTGCTCATTGACTGAGTAAATGTGTAAAATTTTTTGATGAAACTTTGCACAAGGTGTCACCTAAGGATTGCGCACCTTCTCCAAGTCAAATCACTCCAAAAGATTCAATAGATCTTGAGAAATCTACTTATCAAGTTACCTATGTCTAAATCTGCACTTCTGAGAAGTCGATTTGGACACCCCTAACTTCTTAACTTTAATTCTCTCAGTATAGAACCCGTTTAAGCAAATGCTTTTAGCCACGAGTAGCTTACCTTCCAACTTAAAGATTAAGTGCTTAGTTGCACAAAACTTTAAACTGTGGAGTGAGAAATGATCAAATCATTAAGATCAAAATTTGCGCCTGTTTCATGAACCAGTGAGTACTTTCTCACATGTAAATGTTCCTACACACAATTCTCTTAAACTGATCACAATTAGACTCTCAAACTCTAGCCATAGATTGATTAACTATGGACTTAGATATCTCCAAAAGGAATTCGCAAAAGATCTATCACACAGGGAGAAAACACAGAAACATCGGGCGCAATTTTTCCTTCTATTTCTCAGAAATTTACAACTAAGTGAGGATGGAGAATTCAACTCACTTCTCATGTGTCTAATGACATTCTCTACTTCTCAATACACTATTCTCATGATCTCCTATTGTCTCCTCTATTGCCCCGACATTTTTTCCAAGTATTTATAGGCAAATATGTACAAGTTTATGACTATTCAAAAACTCTAAGTGATCTATGTCTTCACTAATGTACATATGTGTACAAATCATTCATCCTGTGAATGTGTCCACCTTCTTTGCTTCAAGAATTGTTCTTATCTCCATTCTTTGTCCTTCAAATCTTCAATTGGTGATTGGTCTGCACCAACAAATCCCTTAGTCACTCTCCATGCACTCCTTCAACTTCTCTGCGTCGCACACTGGTGACTCTTGCACGTCCCTCTCTTGCTTCACTTAGACTATGCTCTCTTGCTTGCTCTAGAATTGGTCCAAGAATAGTCCTTGCCTTGATTTGAGTGTGTCGATCACGTACGCTCCTAACTGCAATAGTATCTTGGTGCTCACTTTGATGTCCCAAGATTGTCTTTACAAGTGGCAGCCAATGACTCCCTATTTTGTCCTGTAGTGACTTTAGACTAAAACCAAAAAATTTAATTGGGGGGGTCATATTTTCACCTGTGTGTACGTTGTCGCTTCACATACCTTCACATTTCCCTTTTAACTCTTCAAATGTGCACATAAGGGAGGGTTCACCTGAACCTTCCAAAACACTTTAAAAAACACTTTGAACCTTAAGGAAATTAGAGAAAATACCTCTGCAACCTGCAACCCACTTTCTCCAATTTACCCTTTGTGGACAATTAATTGTGCACTACCTGTGCACTTTGACACCTGCACCTCAGCACTTTGACTTTGCACTAGTGGACTTTGACCTTGACCTTGTTGACTTTGACCATTTGACTTTGACCTTTTGACTTTGACTGTAGTTGACTTTGACCAACATGACTTTTATGGGCTCAACAAGATCTCCAAGAGATAGCACCTCTAGCAAAAGGAAAAATGTACCTTGATGTAGACTTATGATTGTCTACACAACCAACATAGTCAGAATGTGTGTAACCAATAATGGATGATTTCCCTCTACCTAAGCATAGACACTTATCTGTAGTCCACTTAGATATCTCAAAATCATCTTGACCACTTCCAAGTTCTCGATGTTTCTTGCCTGGATTAGACATATATCTGCTCACAACTCCCATTGCAAATGTAATGTCTGATATGATAGCTACCATAGCATACATGAGACTACCAACATCAGACTGACGGGGAATTATGGTCATGAATTCCTTTTCCTCATCTAACTTTGGGGCAATCATCCTTGCTCAATTTCACATATGTGGGTAAAGGTATACTCAATGCCTTTCCACCCTGCATATTGAACTTGCGAAATACTTTGGATATGTACTCACTTTGAGACAAGTATATGCATCTTTTACTCCTATCACAAGTAATGTGCATGCCAAGAATATGTTTGGCAACCCCCAAATCCTTCATATCAGATATCTAACTCAACTTCTTTTTGAGAATTGACAAGTCATAAGAGGACTTCCCAGTAATCAACATATCATTGACATAAAGTATCAAGCATATCAAGCTACCACCTGAGCATCTGTTTGTGTAGATATAATGATCTTGATTGCTTCTAGAGTACCCTTGAGACTTCATAAAAGCATCAAACTTTTGGTACCATTTTCTAGGGGAATATTTAAGTCCATACAAGATCTTCTTGAGCTTACAAACTAGACTTTCCTTGCCAGGAACTACATAACCCTCTAGTTGTTTCATATAGATTTCATCTATAAGCTCTCCATGCAAGAAAGCAGTTTTCACATCCATTTGGGCTAGCTCTAAGTCCTCCATTGCATCAAATCCAACCAACATGTGTAGGGTAGTCATCTTGACCATGGGAGAGAAGATTTCCTCAAAATCAACACCCTGTTGTTTCTTAAAACGCTTTGCAACAAGTTGTGCTTTATACTTTGGAGAAACACTATCTGATGTGAATTTCAGCTTATATACCCATTTGCATGGTAAAGCTTTCCTACCCTTTGGCAAAGGTACTAAATCCCAAGTACCATTCTTATGAATAGAATCAAACTCACTCTTCACGGCACGCTCCCATTTGACATGATCCTCTGTCTACATAGCCTCTTTGTAGCAAGAAGGCTCGTCAGCATCTGTTAGCATAAAAAAATCTAAACCTAGAATGTATCTATCAAGTGGATGCAAGACACGTGCAGAGTGTCTCAATGGTTGATGAACAGGAACATTTGCAGACTGATATCATCAGACATTCTCTTGAACGTCCCTATGTGCAACATCTTTATGCATGCTAACTAGAGGATTAGTATCCTCAAACACACTCTTCCCACTTCAACCTCCTTAATGGGTTGTTTATGCATCTTAGACTCATTGAAAATGGGATCATTACTTATGATCACTAACGGTGTTTCAGGATCCCACAAGTGATATCCAAATTATCCTTCTCGAGCACTTACTAACCCATTATTCGCTCCCGACCCTCATGTTAATATTGTAATGGGAACAACAACGGTCCTCCCTTGTTCTGTACAATATTAACACATGTTTGTATATCCTCACAGAGACAGGTAGCAAGAAGTAACATGGCAGATACGGTAGGAACTAGCTCCCAGGCAGGCACCAGCCCCCAAGTGGTGGACATCGAGAGCCTTCCGGTCGAGGAGGAATTAAAGGAAAGACCAGTGGCATTAAGGGCATTACATGCCATACCGATTCAAAATCCTCCACAGGGTCACACAATGCCGGTGGGCAAAACCTCACACTGGTTCAGTGACGTTGCTGGACCTCTGGGTGAAGGCACATATATGTGGGAGTCCGAGGTAGAATTCAATGGACGATGGGGCAGATACCATTTCTTTACCAGGGAGTTTGAAAAGCTACAGAATAATGAAGGACTGAAGTCGATATGGAAGAAGGCGGGGCTTTATGATTACTTCAAGTTCCAACTACCAAAGCCAGATTTTCTAAGGTGCTCATACTTAATTAGTACCCTCACTCCCAGGAAAGACAAGAAAGGATACAGTTCCTTTGTGCTCCCATCACTCACAAGGGGCAACGAGCTGAAGCGTTTCCGCTTGACTATCAACTTGGTGAGAGAAGCACTCGACATGAGAGGTATGCACATCCCAACAGAGAAAGAGACTATGGTTCCATACAATATGAAGAACAGGAATCTGACGAAGTTGAAGGACATGGTTGCGATGACACCTACGATCGCCATCCACTTACGCATGGTCATGCAACATTTCACCTTCCCCGCGCAGGAGAGGTTCACAATGCCTCCCAAAAAGATCTGGTTTAGCCTCTACCTAGCGGATGCTTTTGAATTGACAATCAATATGCCCCACTGGATTATCGACCAGATTCATATGGCTCATCAGAGATGGTATAAGAAGCAAAAGTCTGTACTGTATGGTTGCTGTGCGCTCACAAGAATTGTATACAGGTGTCTCGCATATGATGTACCAGTGCAGAGGGCTCTCATTTGCACCAGAGCACAGGAGTTTCAACGCAGATTGTCAGCTGTAGGACCTCCCTCAAAGAAGATGAGAGGCACTGTCCAGATGCCTTGTGCGCAAGCTCGCGGTGCAACCCTAACGCCTGAAACAACCCCAAGACTCCCCCGCCGAGTACAACCATTTACTATCAGGTTACCCAGGCACAGCACAGATGGCCCTAATCTTGTGTTTCCACCAGTACCGACTGATCTGGAATTCCCGCATGGATTCACTTTGGAGGATCTAACGGACGAAGAAGTTGCTAGAATCATCGAATATCGGGTATCATGGAGTTTTGCTCACGGCACCTGACAACTATCGAGTGTCGTTGACTTGGCTTCGCGACATTTGTCGAACATTGGGTATCCTAGAGTTTTGCTCGTGACACCTGACGAGTATCGAGTGTCGTGGACTTGGCTTCATGACATCTGACAAATATTGGGTATCGTGGGCTTAGCCTGGCGACATCTGTTGGATATCGAGTGTCATGGACTCACTTCTATGTCAAGTGTCGAGTATCGTGGACTTTGTTTCGCGATATATAATAGATATCGAATATCGTGGAACTTATCTGAGTGTTGAATATCGAGTGTCGTGGAGTTTTGAGAACGATACTTGTCCTGTGTTGAGTGTCGTGCATTTAGCCAATGTTAGGTGTCATGCAAGGAAATCCTTAGATATTTCAGTGGGAAAATTTCAACTCGATAACATAATTTTTACAACTCTGAAATTTAGCCAGGAGCATTGGCAGCTGGAAAATATCTAAACTCAAGTAGAGCTTTTAAGTGAATGAACCTAAGATCCGAAAGAACCCTAGGGAGCCGAAGAAGTGTAATCTCTTCTGTGGAAAGTGTAGCCAAACCAAGTATTCACTCACACTACTCTGAAACCTCGAGTGAGTCTGAGGAGGAAACCCTTATGGCCTCGGAAGACATGCAGAATTTTGTACCAATAATTGGCATGATGTCAATTATTGAGGGTGAATATCGAACATCTTTAGAGTATGTGAGTACCAATCAACAAGGTTTATCCATCTACCTAGATGGGCTAAACAGATTAGTGGCTAGGCTGAAGAAAGCTACAGATGCTTACATAATACCTAGGCCAGCTGTTAAGAATGCAGGAGGATTCTATATGGATAAAAGAGAGATTCTCTATGTAGTGACAGAGCATCCTGAAGACATCAACGAACAAAGGGAAGAGGGAAATACCCACAATCAGAATGAAGAAGGACATGAAGAACAGGTATCTACACCTAGAGGGAAGTCCATTGTAATTAGGGTTTGGAGAGGAGACCTAATTCCCCAAGATGATTCCTTGATGGATGTTTATTTAATCAACGGGATCTACTTAGAACACATTCTTCATTGTGGGAAGAAGCCACCAATCCATCCATCTATGAATTGCAAGATCCTGAAAATCCCACTCACATTACGTACTTGGATAAGAATCAGAGAAGGTACTGGCCTCTAATAGAATTAGAAAGAGCAGGATTGAAATATCAGAACATCCCAGTGTTCCCACCTAGGGATCAAGCCACAGCTTCGCAAAACCCCCAAGGAACCTATCGCGATAATTCTTATCACCATTCAGGACAGACACAACAAACGAACATTCCAGTTAGACCCCATGTGCAGTTCGCTACACCTGGCAATAATCCGAACTACCAACCACCTACACATGCAGAACTGAGGAATAGAATTCCTGTCCATGAGAGACCACCTGTAGGAAGAGGACCAGGTATACCAATAGGACAACCAGTCTTCCATGTAATACCTAGACCACCTGAACTTGGAAGAAGATTGAGGCCCATTCAGGTAGCCAAGTGCATGAGGAGTCACTATGAATCTAGTGAACCATATAACCACATACCAGAATTCAAGCAAGTAATAAGAGCCAAACAAGTGGAAGACTTTTTTATTCAATATGAATCCTTTCGCCTAACCCTTACAGACACGACCTTAGCTTGGTTCCAACCCTTAGACCCTAATAACTTCCAAAACATGGAACAAGTATATCAAGAATTGATTGAAGAATTTACCAAGTCCGGAATAAAAAACAACTCATCCTCATTAATCCATAGTTTTAAACAAGCTCCTACAGAATCAATAAGATTGGTAGTGTTAGCAGCAGACAAGGGAGTCAACGAAGATCTGGCAAATAGGCCAATAATTTTCCTCATGAAGAAGCAAGTATGAGCATTCACGCAAATCTAGCACTTAGGCAACCCTTTGACTTTTCAAAAACCCTTACACCAATTAAAAGTGATTCTTATCACTAAACACCATTGTAAATACCATTTCATATTTTTGTAGCTCCATTTTGTGCAAGCCAAGGAGTCCTTGAGCTTGAGGAGCTTTAGAAGTATCTACCTGCCAATTTTCGTAATTTTTAGATCTCGTTTGAGCCCTCAAATAAGCCCTGGAACCTAATTTTTAACTAGGCCGGACACTAGGTCTGAACAGGGCCAAAGCTAGTCAAAAACTATAAAAGGAGCTAGAGAGCTCATTTTTGAGGTTAGATTGTAATTGAAACAAACTTGTAAGAGCTTCGTGAAAAGTAATCTAAGAACTCCATTGATTCTCGCTCTTTGTCTTGCCGTGTGTGCGCGTGTGTGTGTATGTGTGTGCATGTTTGAGTGCTTCTCACTCACGCACTTGTGCCGCCACTTGCTCGAGGTCTTCATACCATCCTCACGTCTTCCCGGATTGACATTAAAGGAGGTGCTACTCATCACTGAGCTACACCAAATTTTGGCGCCGTTGCCGGGGATCAAATTTTGAGGACGAGCGTGTGATGGTAAGACGTAGAGTTGACGCGTTGGAGTTGTAGGTATTTTCTTCACTCTCATCGATTTTCTTTTACCTTCTTCACCATCTTCATCACCATCATCATCATCACCATCTCCCACCTCCATCTCCATCATCGCGAAAATTTTCAGTTTTTGATAATATCACCATCTCCACCTCATTCCCCTCATTTCACTTGTGAGAGAGAGCGAGAGAGCGATATTGCATGTGTGTTTCCTTGCATGTTTCTTGAGTTTTTTGCAGGACCTTGCTGAATCACCATCCCCAGCTTCCTGCGCAGGTATGACATACTCCGAAACTGTCTCGCGGTCGCAGGCTTCTGTCGATCGCGACTGACAGAAATTTTTGGTGTTTCACAAAATTGAGTGCACCACTAGAACAAGCACAAGGAGCACATCCTAAAACACTAAAAATAGTAGAAAAATTCCGAGGTTTTCTGTCAATTGCGACCGACAGCCTCTGTCAATCGCGACCGACAGACTCTGTCAATCGCGATCGACAGACCCTGTCAATCGCGACCGACAGACCTCCACGATTGACTGACTGCCACGTAGGACCCTGTCAATCACGATTGATACCGTCGATCGCGATCGACAGCCACGACCGGCACCTCTGTCAGTCGCGATTGACACCGTCGATCGCGACCGACTGAAATTCAATGACTGATTGACTTTTTCGCTTAGCCACGTGTCCATCGCGTCTGATAGGCCCCCGATTGACTGAAATTTCGGCGAAAAATCCGGAAAACGTGTCGATCGCGATTGATACCGTCGATCGCGATTGACAGCCATGATCGACTCTGTCAATCGCAATTGACACTGTCGATCGCGACTGACAGGCCCGACGGACACCTCTGTCAATCGCGATTGACAGACCTGTCGATCGCGATTGACAGACCTGTCGATCGCGATTGACAAGCTTTTCGGCCAAAAATTAGGGTGTGATTTTGTTCAAATTTTGGGATAAATTTTGGGGCAAATAGTCAATCCAATAGTATAATTGGAGGTTCCTACACTTGTGTTTTGGGAGAAAATCCTAGGATCCGTCAGCCAGACTGAATCATGTCATAACCCTCTAAACCCTGAACAGTCATAACTTTTTCATACGAAATCAATTTTTTGAGCTCTAGGGCTTGTTGGAAAGCTCGTGGCATATACTACACGCCCTCAACTGTTTTTTATAAAGATAATGCGTTGATTTTCAGATAGGGTATTTTGAAGTTGACCATACCCAGGGGGATCAAAGTCAGGGGTCTTTAGAATTGTTTTCTTAAAAATCACTATGCAAGTTAGTGTTTGTGCTACAGGAATGAAAATCATTGGTTCTGTCTTTGGAATTTAAATCTTAAAGCTAACTTTGGAACTCTTACAGATCTATTGAGAGCATCGAAAGGCGTTCTAAGCAGGTGTAAGTGCAAGCTTGGGAACACACTTCCTGGGCATTCAAGGGCAACCAAGCAGGAAACAAAAGGTTGGAAATTCTCAACTCCCTGTGTCAATTCCTAGCTTAGGCTAAGAACGACTAGTGAGAGGAGTAAGTCAGGGCGGCGATAGGCAGGTATCAAGTTGAAGACTACCTAAAAACTCAAGTTCAAGCTAAAAACCTAATCTCTGTACTGTCGATAACATAAAGGAAAAGAACCTAACGTGGATTGATCAACCTAAAAGCACGAAGAACATTCAAGTATTCCTGACGACGTAATATCAGACAAGACCTTAAACACGAGAAATAACTAAAAAGAATCAAGTGACTGATACCAATTGATCGGCAACGAGGTTGTACTCTGGGCAAAAAATTGGGCTACTTAATAGGCATATGAACCTTAGATCAGGACGGCATCTAGTAAGGGAGAGACAAAGCCTTAGGTCTTCAGAGGCTAGTGTCAACCACACTGCTAGGTCTTGGGCCCAGCAGTTGAGTCACCACTCATACTACCCAAGTTCTGAGACTAGTGAATCAGAGATGTCTCAAGGTATGGAGAGACCTACAGGCAGTTCAGGAGTGCCTTACTTGCACAGAGTAGAAGGCCCCTACAAAACGCAGTTGGAATACCTTAGGACCAACCGATTAGGTGCCAGCATCTATGAGGATGGCCTAGGAAGATCTGTGGTACAGATTAAGAATCCTGATCAATCCATTGGACTAGAGCACCCAACGGTCAAGTTTGAAAATGGAGCATACTTGGATAAAGAAGGAACCATATACGTAGTCACCAATCACCCAGATAGGATGGACGAATTTGGAAATGTGATCCCAGAAGCAGACTTAGGTGACCTAGAGCAAGGAAACATGGGTGCGGAACCTAGAACCCCTCGAGGTAAATCAGTTCTCACTAGGATTATCACACCGGAATGGATTCCCCAGGATAATAAGAGCATAGAGTTGCTCCTCAATCGAGAAACTGACGAAGCCTTTTGGAGGTACAAATCTAATCAGCCAACTGATATAGGAACTATCATGATCTATGAGTTTAAGGATCCGGATAGCCCAGGTAGAGTGACCTACTTAGATCACACTTCGGAAAGGATCTTTGTGGTGACAGAAAATGATAGGCATGCTTACACTTGGAAGGGTGAATTCATTTTCCCCCAACCAAGATTGAATGTATCCTATGGTCACCCTGGAGCTGGAACATCCCAAGCTCATGGAATGCAAAGAGACAGAAGTAGAGATAGACCAGAAGTCAGCTTTGCTAACCCAGTGGGCAGAGAAAGAACGAGGACGGAAACAAATAGAGTAGAACCTGAGATACTTAGAGCTCACAGGAATCAAAGAAATGCGGATGAGTTCCCTCTACCATGACCAAGGGAGCACACTAGGACTTTGAGACCGACCCAACTAGTTAAGTCCATGAAGAATTACTTTGATGGCACAGGAGATCCCTATGATCATGTGGCGGAGTTCAAGCAAGTCTTGAGAGCTAAACAAGTGGAGGATCTATTCACGCAGTACAATGCCTTCGGTCTAACCCTTAGGAACACAGCACTTACATGGTTTCAGCCATTGGATGAGCGACAATTCAGATGTATAGACCAACTCCTAGAGGCTTTCATTGTAGAGTTCTCTAAGAGTGGCATAAGACACAATACCTCCTCATTGATTCACAACTTCAAACAGACTCCCCAAGAGACTGTAAGATTGGCAGGAAGAAGATTTAGACAATATCTTGAAAGGTGCCCTGTTTCGGAGCTACCCACACCTGCCAAACAAGTAGCCTTATTCCTTGATGGGTTGCTGAGTACGAAATTGAGATCCTATGTGTATCTGAAGGACCCTAGGACTATAGAAGAGTGTGTACGCATGTGCATTGACATTGAAGATAACCTAGGGGAAGAACTAGAGCTTTCCAAAATCTACAAAGATTCAGATAGTGCATCTAGTCACTCTTCCACGCAATCCACATCAATTGAGGAACTCACAGAGAAAGTAGCTCAGAAATTAGGTGTAACTAGCAAACAAATCCCAAGGTTTGCCCCTGTGAAAAGGTGCTATACTTGTGGTGGTGACCACATGGCGAATGTCTGCCCTATTATGGCTCAGCCCCAAGTAAATCCTACTAGTACTGCACCATAGAACGGAGATACACCAATCACACCGCACAAGATTGCCCATACAACAAGCAGGCAGTTAGGCAACCCCACCCTCTGCCATACCCTCAGCAGGGAAGATACCAGAACCCGTACCCTCCACAACCATATGGCAGGCCACAACAAAATTACCAACCACAATATCAAAACCAACAAAGGCCTCAGTTCGTGCTAGCACAACAACCCCCAGCTCCAGCTAATGTGATTCCAGTAAAGTATGCTGTTGCAGAAGAAAACCTGAATAGAGCTATAGTTCCTGTAACACCCTTGCTTTCCGAAAGTGACCCCAGTGACCATAGCTTTGATTCTACACATGTCGATAGTCCCTAGGCTTACTACATGCAGTCTCCAAAACATGGTGAGTCCTATTACAGCGAAGAGCCAAATGAACCTAGTTGGGAGTCAGATTACACAAACGTCATGTATGCAAACCCCAACCCTGGACCCCAACCTAGGCAGGTACGACCACCATTTCCTAGAGGACCATGCTACCGATGTCAGGGAGATCACTTCATTCGTGATTGCCCCATGCCTGCACCTACACAACCCCAATCAGTGACAATCCAGGGCTATTGCCAAGAGTGTGGAAAGGAGCATCTCTTACGAGATTGCCCTAAGAATCCTAATAATATGCCAAAAATCACTCCCATTAATGTGATTGGGTTGGTTGTAGATTCCTCAGGAAGTGTCACTTCCACTGCACCAGTACAGGTAGTCACAAGAGCTCAGGCATTGCAGCAAAACCAAGGGGCAAGCCAGGAAAAGGGCCCAGAGGCTAGTGAAACTGAGAGCATAACCAAGAAAAGGACTAGAGCTTGGAAAGATAGTCGGGAAAGAATGAAAAGGCAATGGGCAAAGAAGATGAGTGAACTTGAGGAAAGCGTAAGAGAAACAAGAGCCAGAATAACCGAACTCACAACTCAAACTCCCTCTCACACTACTCCACCACCACCATTCCCATCTCCATCCGACCCACCACCTTCCAACCCGCCTCATACGACTCCACCACCCCCCAAAGTAGGATCAGTCCTAGCAGATCCCAGTCCCGAGGACCTAAACATGATGCTTAAAGCATATCAGGCCAGAATCCAAGAAGGGCCAACCATAACCGATCATGAAAAATGCTACCCTAGAGCCGAGCTAGAGCTTGAACGAACTAAAATTTGTGCTAAGATGGTGGAATTGGCTCAGACCATGTTTGAAGCCAGTCGCCTCTTTAACATCTCTAGCTCAGCTAAGACGCAGTTACACTTTGAGGGACTGTTAGAAAGAATAGAGAGGCTAATTGCACAATTAGAAAAGGAACCGGCCCCTCACAGAAAGGAAAGGGCAAGAGAACGGATAAGTCAGCCTCTTCAGGAAGCCCATGTGCCTCCTCAAGAAGCTTATCTTTCCCCCCAACAGGCAGACGAGCCTCCCTCGAAAGCTTACGTACCTCCACAGGTTGCCTACATTCCTTCTCAGGGAGCGTATGAGCCTGTTCGGAAAAGTAATAGAATAAGTAATCCTCCCCAGGAAGCTTGTGCTCCAGCCATGTATGAGAACGAGGAGAGAGCCAACGATAGAATAAGCCCTCCTTCCCAGGTTGCTTATGTGCCTAATTTACGGAGCCAGACACTTCTTCTTCTATGAATCGGTTTGCACCAGACTTCCTACGAGAGATTCAAGAAGACAAATGGGATAACGAAAGTGAAGTCGCCCCTCCCTTTGAACTTGTGGATGATGCACACGACCAATTCCCACAAGACATCCCATCTATTTACGGGGAACATGAGAGTACTCAGTCTCACGAGAGATTGGACTTTGAGTCTAATTCCATACAAGAGCTACCCCACTTCACAGGCCCATGGGAAACAAAGTCCACATGTATGAGAGCACCCACAGTCATGGTAAGGAACGACGACTCAGTCATACCTAGGAACTCGGAGGTAGTAAAGAACACCGAGGTGCAGCGCGATCTCACTTTGGAAGAACTGCCTAAGGATAGATCAAAAGTGAGGAAATATGTAGCCAGTCAAGTAACTGAAGTTGCAAAACCACGTTCCCGGGTAGGATCCCATAGGACAGTACCAGAAATTCCCTTGGATAAGATAGGAGATATGTGTGAAGGTGAAGAAGGGAACACCTATCTTCCCATCACCTACCAGGAGTACACCACCAAGGCAATTTTGGACTCAGGTGGAGGAGTTGCAATTGCCACCACTTCCCTATGGAAGCGTTGGGGCAAGCCGGCACTCAGGCCAACGAGAATGAAATTGCAGATGGCCGATGGTCATATTGAGAGACCCTTAGGATTGCTAGAAGGCATAACTCTCACCACCTGTGGTGTTGAGTTTGAGCATAGCTTTGCTATATGTGACTTTAGCAAAAATCATGCCTATGAGATGATTTTGGGAAGACCATTTATGCGACAGTTGCAAGTGGTACAGGACTGGGGAACCAATTCTTTGTACCTGCAACACTTAGGTGTTACGACCAAAGTCAATCTCAAAGATTACTCTCATAGAGATGTCCCTCCCATCCAATGGAATCCCATCCATAGAGCCAAAGATGATACGGAATCGGTGCATCCCACCAGAGAGGTAGGTGCAAAAGAAACCCATAGATCAATCCAAGACCCAGCCTATGCACCTGTAGTGTTTCCAGATGAAGAATTTGAACCTCACGGTTGGGCAGAAATCTTAGCAACAATGGACGTAGCCATCAATGAAGAACAATGGACACCTCACTGTGATGAGGATGGCTATGACATTTCAGTCTTCTCCATAGAGCCAATCATGGGAGAGGCAGTGCTAGAAGAATGCGAACCTAGCCCTGATGCATTTGAGGATGCAAGTGACTCCGATCTAGAGTCAATCATTATGGACCCACCATTTGCATCAGATGAAGAATACTTCCATGAAGTAGAATTTCAACCCCAGAGGCATGGAGAGCTTACAAACGATGTAAGATTAGCAACACACGTGACCCCGAAGGAAGAAGGGAAGAAACGAAAGGAGAAAGAAGCCTCACCAGAAGAGGAAGAATCTTTGTTTGAGGTTCCAGAAAATTTTAAGAAGTATGAGATAGATGACAGGAGAGTCATGATAAGAATGCCTAAACGAGAGGCACAATCAGGAGAGGCCTATGATAACAAAGAAACCACCAAGAAAATAGTAGTGGCCCTAGAAGAAGGAGAGGAGAGATGCACGTACATAGGCCATGACCTAACAGAAGAAGAAGAGCATGCATTAATTGCCTTGCTAAGAGAATACAGAGATGTATTCGCTTGGAGTTACAAGGATTTGAAAGGCGTTGACCCGGACATATGCTCACACACCATTCCCATGACCTCAGATGCTAAACCTTCTAAGCAAAAGCTCTATACATATAATGATAATTACGCTGCTAAGATCAAAGAAGAGATAGATAGACTGGTTGAAGCTGAATTTATCTATGAAATTGAGCACACTGAATGGGTATCCCCCATCGTAGTGGTGCCCAAGAAGAATGGCAAGCTCCGTGTGTGCATTAACTTGAAAAAGGTTAATGCAGCCACGATTCGAGATAACTATCCACTTCCCATCACAGAACATCTCTTAGAAAGAGTAGCAGGCAAGGAAGTGTACAACTTCCTTGATGGATTTTCGGGTTACAATCAAGTAGCCATAGCTCCAGAAGATCAGCATAAGACAGCCTTTGCCACAGAATGGGGCATTTTTGCTTTTAGAGTAATGCCATTTGGGCTTACCAATGCACCCGCTACCTTCCAAAGGCTGATGTGCCATGTATTTAAAGAGTTCCTGAGGAAAAACTTAGAAGTCTACGTTGATGATCTTTGTGCTCATTCCAACATTAGACAAACCCATATCCCTGAGCTCAGACAAATCTTTGACAAATGTAGAGAATATCAAGTCTGCCTGAACCCAGAAAAGTGCGTTTTTATGGTAAGGCAAGGCAAGATTCTAGGACACATAGTGTCAAAGAATGGCATATCTACCGACGAAGAGAAAGTGAGAGCTATAGCAGAGCTACCTAGGCCAAAGAATGTCAAGGAAGTACAAGCTTTCATGGGGCATTGTGGTTATTACCGACGATTTATACACATGTATGCTGTCATTGCAAAGCCCATGTACGGACTTCTGACAAACTTTGAGTGGACGGATGAATGTGAGAATTCCTTCCAGGAGCTTAAACAAAGATTGTGTTCAGCACCAATCTTGACCACACCAGATTGGAATAAGCCTTTCCATGTTCATGTGGATGCATCCAATTATGCTATTGGATGTGTGCTTGCACAACCTACTGGTGAAGGTAATATGGATCTTCCAATTGCCTATGCCAATAGGCAATTAAATGCGGCTGAACGGAATTACACCACTACGGAGAGAGAAGGCTTAGGCATGATATATGCAGTTAAGAAATTTAGACACTATTTGCTTGCAAATAAGTTTAAATTTTTTACTGATCATCAGGCATTGTTTTACCTCATAAACAAACCATGCAATACAGGAAGACTAGTGAGATGGTTTCTCTTGCTCATGGAATATGACTTTGAGGTTGTGGTAAGGAAAGGTAGGACTCATTTAAGAGCAGATCATCTCTCTAGGCTCACATCGGGAGAAGCCCCACAAGGAGTATCAGATGACCTTCCTGATGCTTACTTGTTTAATTTGGAAGTTGTACCGCAGTGGGCTAAGCCATTGGTACCAGTATTGACATACGGGCCTAATCATCCAGTGGTGAACACACGGAATAGGGAGGTTGTGAGAGCCCAAAAGTACCACATCATGGCAGGAAGCATGTACAAGCACACAGATCAAGGGATCTTGGCTTGTTGCGTAGAAGAGGATGAGTACGCTAAATGGTTGCAATTAGCACATGTAGGTGCGTTAGAGCAACACTACTCAAAGCAACGAACTTTACAGACGCTAAGGAGACTCGGAGTGCATTGGCCAACTATGGAAGCGGATGTCCAAAAGTTGTGCAAGGAATGCCCAATCTGTTGCACTAAACCACCAGTGGAACACGCCACTCTTTATCAAGTATCCATTGTGCCAGATTGGAGCGAACCTCTAGTATCCTTCCTGAGGACAAACACCTTCCCTCCAGACATGACTCTGGCTAGGAAAAGGAGTTTAGAACAAGAAGCCCTGGATTACTCACTCATTGGTGATAATCTATATAAGCGTGGTAAAGATGGTTACCTGAGGCTATGTGTCCATGAAAGTGAATATCTTAAGATCTTGGAAACTGCTCACCAAGGTGTAGCAGGCGGACACTTTGGACCAGATCGGGTGATCAAGGCAATACTATTTGCGGGCTTCTGGTGGCCTACCCTTCACATGGATGCACATACCTATGTGAAACGGTGTGATGTCTGTCAGAGAACTCAGTATCCTATACGAAAAGATGAGATGCCACTGAAACCTATGATGGGTGGACGTGCGTTTTCTAAGTGGGGAATAGACTTCGTAGGTCCTATTAATCCCCCAGCTAAGGGTTCTCATGCGGAATACATCATTGTTGCAACAGACTATCTAACTAATTGGGTAGAGGTAAAAGCTACGACAAAGAATGACGCTCAGACAACTGCTAAATTCTTGTTTGAGAATGTATTCACAAGATATGGGCTACCTATAGAGCTTGTAAGTGATAGAGGCACTCACTTCTTGAACGAAGTGATTGAAAATCTACTCCAAGAATTCTTGGTAATACACAAGAAGTCTGCCCCCTATCACCCTCAAGCTAATGGACAAGCTGAGAGCACTAATAAGATCTTATGCAATGTACTGACAAAATTAGTGAACACTAAACGCTCTGATTGGGACAGACAGCTACACCATGTTGTTTGGGCATACTGAGTTGCCTACAAAACGGTACTCCAAGCCACCCCCTTTCAGATGGTATTCGGCCAAAACGCAGTGCTACCCTTGGACTTCTTAATACCTACGTTGAAAGTAGCACAAGAGCACGAATGGACAGGTCATGAGCTCTCCTCTAGGATCTTTGACCTTGAACGATTAGGGGAAACAAGACTGAGAGCCGCTGCAGGAATCTATGTAGCTAAGAAGAGGCAGAAGGCATACTTTGATGCCCATGTGAAGGATAAAGGCTTGAAAGCAGGAGATCTAGTTTTAGTCTATACACTGAAACAACACGCGAGGAAGCTAGAAAAGAGAGGCTACGGACCTATGATCATCAATAGGATTTCCACGAGTGGAGCAGTGCAACTAGCCACGTTAGAGGGTGATGTTCTCCCAAACTATATTAGCGGTTGCAGAGTCAAGTTGTATCAGGAACCCCTCATGGAGGAAATGCTCAGCCGACTCAACACTGCTAAGAAACGCAAAGAGGAAGAAAAGCGAATTCGAGAAGAAGCTCAAGCAGAAGCTTTAGAACGCATCAGAAGGATGAAGTTACGAAGGAAAAGTAGAGATCAGCCTAGAACAAATGACTATGCAGATCAAGGATATCATATGGCAATGTGTGAAGTCGCAGGAACAAGCTCACATAGGATAACTGATCGACGTCCTTTCGTAACCTTAGACATAGGACAAGGAAAGAGTGCAAGGTCCGTAAGAGCCTTGATTGACTCAGGGGCAGCCATTAGTGCTGTTAGAGTGTCTTACTGTCAAGAGTTGCAGTTAACTGTCAATCCTGTGGAAGCATATCTCATAGGATTGGGAGGCGTGGAAACCCCTTGCATGGGCGAGGTGGAACTTCCCCTCTACATTCATGATGAGGCAATGACAGTTAGAGTACTAGTGTGTCACGACGAGGATCTCACTGAACCTCTTGTCTTGGGTCAAGACTGGATTTATGACCAAGCAGTCAACTTAAACCTAAGAAGTGGACTTCTTCAGGTATGGGTGAAGCAGACTAGAATTACTATGGAGTTAAATAATGGAGCACTCAAGGAACTAGAAAAGGCACAGACTCCTGGTCCCTCCAGGAGTGCACCATGCTGTTCTTGTCCAAGGCTATGTGATGCAGAAGAATGGAGATCTCAAAAAAGGAGTCAGGGATGCAACGGAACTCCCTTCTTTTCCAAAGGCCAGAAGGAGGCAACAACCAAAGATGGATCAAAGGCAGAAGAAGCAGAGTACTTCCTATGTCAGAGATCAAAAGTACCTGTGCAGCAAAATGTCCCAGCAAGTGAAACAAGTGTGGGTACGGAAAGGCGAACACCCGGTTGTACTCCCGCCACCCACACGGGCAAAGCCTCTTATTAGTTACCAACAACACGACACTAATAAGAAGTCTTTCAGAAATTCTCCTACTAACGTGAAATCTATTTAGGTGCCCAAGAAGTCGATGAAGGCTAGCCCACAATCAAGACAAATTTGGGTGCCTAAGGCTTGCTTGCGGGCGCAAATAGCTACGCCGAGGCCACAACCTACACAGTGTAACCCATTCACTCGCACAGCCAGCATTCACTCGTTTTCAACACTCAGGAATACACCAAGGCCCATGAGCACGCACATAATCACTTGTAAATGGGTCCCTAAAAGGCCTCATTTTCAAGCCGATACACCTATAAAGATCTCTAGAGTCTCTACGAAACCAAGAGCAAAACCCATCCACTGCATTTGGCAGCCTCAGACTTGTAACAAACCCCCAGACCCCATTTGTAAATCCATGATAACTCGCACCGAGCACTTACTAACCCATTATTCGCTCCCGACCCTCATGTTAATATTGTAATGGGAACAACAACGGTCCTCCCTTGTTCTGTACAATATTAACACATGTTTGTATATCCTCACAGAGACAGGTAGCAAGAAGTAACATGGCAGATACGGTAGGAACTAGCTCCCAGGCAGGCACCAGCCCCCAAGTGGTGGACATCGAGAGCCTTCCGGTCGAGGAGGAACTAAAGGAAAGACCAGTGGCATTAAGGGCATTACATGCCATACCGACTCAAAATCCTCCACAGGGTCACACAATGCCGGTGGGCAAAACCTCACACTGGTTCAGTGACGTTGCTGGACCTCTGGGTGAAGGCACATATATGTGGGAGTCCGAGGTAGAATTCAATGGACGATGGGGCAGATACCATTTCTTTACCAGGGAGTTTGAAAAGCTACAGAATAATGAAGGACTGAAGTCGATATGGAAGAAGGCGGGGCTTTATGATTACTTCAAGTTCCAACTACCAAAGCCAGATTTTCTAAGGTGCTCATACTTAATTAGTACCCTCACTCCCAGGAAAGACAAGAAAGGATACAGTTCCTTTGTGCTCCCATCACTCACAAGGGGCAACGAGCTGAAGCGTTTCCGCTTGACTATCAACTTGGTGAGAGAAGCACTCGACATGAGAGGTATGCACATCCCAATAGAGAAAGAGACTATGGTTCCAGACAATATGAAGAACAGGAATCTGACGAAGTTGAAGGACATGGTTGCGATGACACCTACGATCGCCATCCACTTACGCATGGTCATGCAACATTTCGCCTTCCCCGCGCAGGAGAGGTTCACAATGCCTCCCAAAAAGATCTGGTTTAGCCTCTACCTAGCGGATGCTTTTGAATTGACAATCAATATGCCCCACTGGATTATCGACCAGATTCATATGGCTCATCAGAGATGGTATAAGAAGCAAAAGTCTGTACTGTATGGTTGCTGTGCGCTCACAAGAATTGTATACAGGTGTCTCGCATATGATGTACCAGTGCAGAGGGCTCTCATTTGGACCAGAGCACAGGAGTTTCAACACAAATTGTCAGCTGTAGGACCTCCCTCAAAGAAGATGAGAGGCACTGTCCAGATGCCTTGTGCGCAAGCTCGCGGTGCAACCCTAACGCCTGAAACAACCCCAAGACTCCCCCGCCGAGTACAACCATTTACTATCAGGTTACCCAGGCACAGCACAGATGGCCCTAATCTTGTGTTTCCACCAGTACCGACTGATCTGGAATTCCCGCATGGATTCACTTTGGAGGATCTAACGGACGAAGAAGTTGCTAGAATCATCGAATATCGGGTATCATGGAGTTTTGCTCACGGCACCTGACAACTATCGAGTGTCGTTGACTTGGCTTCGCGACATTTGTCGAACATTGGGTATCCTAGAGTTTTGCTCGTGACACCTGACGAGTATCGAGTGTCGTGGACTTGGCTTCATGACATCTGACAAATATTGGGTATCGTGGGCTTAGCCTGGCGACATCTGTTGGATATCGAGTGTCGTGGACTCACTTCTATGTCAAGTGTCGAGTATCGTGGACTTTGTTTCGCGATATATAATAGATATCGAATATCGTGGAACTTATCTGAGTGTTGAATATCGAGTGTCGTGGAGTTTTGAGAACGATACTTGTCCTGTGTTGAGTGTCGTGCATTTAGCCAATGTTAGGTGTCATGCAAGGAAATCCTTAGATATTTCAGTGGGAAAATTTCAACTCGATAACATAATTTTTACAACTCTGAAATTTAGCCAAGAGCATTGGCAGCTGGAAAATATCTAAACTCAAGTAGAGCTTTTAAGTGAATGAACCTAAGATCCGAAAGAACCCTAGGGAGCCGAAGAAGTGTAATCTCTTCTGTGGAAAGTGTAGCCAAACCAAGTATTCACTCACACTACTCTGAAACCTCGAGTGAGTCTGAGGAGGAAACCCTTATGGCCTCGGAAGACATGCAGAATTTTGTACCAATAATTGGCATGATGTCAATTATTGAGGGTGAATATCGAACATCTTTAGAGTATGTGAGTACCAATCAACAAGGTTTATCTATCTACCTAGATGGGCTAAACAGATTAGTGGCTAGGCTGAAGAAAGCTACAGATGCTTACATAATACCTAGGCCAGCTGTTAAGAATGCAGGAGGATTCTATATGGATAAAAGAGAGATTCTCTATGTAGTGACAGAGCATCCTGAAGACATCAACGAACAAAGGGAAGAGGGAAATACCCACAATCAGAATGAAGAAGGACATGAAGAACAGGTATCTACACCTAGAGGGAAGTCCATTGTAATTAGGGTTTGGAGAGGAGACCTAATTCCCCAAGATGATTCCTTGATGGATGTTTATTTAATCAACGGGATCTACTTAGAACACATTCTTCATTGTGGGAAGAAGCCACCAATCCATCCATCTATGAATTGCAAGATCCTGAAAATCCCACTCACATTACGTACTTGGATAAGAATCAGAGAAGGTACTGGCCTCTAATAGAATTAGAAAGAGCAGGATTGAAATATCAGAACATCCCAGTGTTCCCACCTAGGGATCAAGCCACAGCTTCGCAAAACCCCCAAGGAACCTATCGCGATAATTCTTATCACCATTCAGGACAGACACAACAAACGAACATTCCAGTTAGACCCCATGTGCAGTTCGCTACACCTGGCAATAATCCGAACTACCAACCACCTACACATGCAGAACTGAGGAATAGAATTCCTGTCCATGAGAGACCACCTGTAGGAAGAGGACCAGGTATACCAATAGGACAACCAGTCTTCCATGTAATACCTAGACCACCTGAACTTGGAAGAAGATTGAGGCCCATTCAGGTAGCCAAGTGCATGAGGAGTCACTATGAATCTAGTGAACCATATAACCACATACCAAAATTCAAGCAAGTAATAAGAGCCAAACAAGTGGAAGACTTTTTTATTCAATATGAATCCTTTGGCCTAACCCTTACAGACACGACCTTAGCTTGGTTCCAACCCTTAGACCCTAATAACTTCCAAAACATGGAACAAGTATATCAAGAATTGATTGAAGAATTTACCAAGTCCGGAATAAAAAACAACTCATCCTCATTAATCCATAGTTTTAAACAAGCTCCTACAGAATCAATAAGATTGGTAGTGTTAGCAGCAGACAAGGGAGTCAACGAAGATCTGGCAAATAGGCCAATAATTTTCCTCATGAAGAAGCAAGTATGAGCATTCACGCAAATCTAGCACTTAGGCAACCGTTTGACTTTTCAAAAACCCTTACACCAATTAAAAGTGATTCTTATCACTAAACACCATTGTAAATACCATTTCATATTTTTGTAGCTCCATTTTGTGCAAGCCAAGGAGTCCTTGAGCTTGAGGAGCTTTAGAAGTATCTACCTGCCAATTTTCGTAATTTTTAGATCTCGTTTGATCCCTCAAATAAGCCCTGGAACCTAATTTTTAACTAGGCCGGACACTAGGTCTCAACAGGGCCAAAGCTAGTCAAAAACTATAAAAGGAGCTAGAGATCTCATTTTTGAGGTTAGATTGTAATTGAAACAAACTTGTAAGAGCTTCGTGAAAAGTAATCTAAGAACTCCATTGATTCTCGCTCTTTGTCTTGCCGTGTGTGCGCGTGTGTGTGTATGTGTGTGCATGTTTGAGTGCTTCTCACTCACGCACTTGTGCCGCCACTTGCTTGAGGTCTTCATACCATCCTCACGTCTTCCCGGATTGACATTAAAGGAGGTGCTACTCATCATTGAGCTACAGGTAGCAAGAAGATTTAAGCAATATGTGGATAGATACCATGTTGAAGAGAGATGATAGATCTCTAAACCCAAGGAAAAATGCCCATATGTAATTGGATTTGCTCGGATTTTTGTTTCCCAATAGGTTCTTTTCGCCTCGGAAGCACTGAATGTGCGTAGTTACCACCACTTGATGATCCCCAGTAGATCCGAATCTTTTTGGATGGTAATCTCACACGAATTTCAATCCTAAAGTTTCATCCAAGGATGCCCTAGTCTCGGGGTTCTACTTTACTTAGATTTGGGAAAGACTTTCGGTCTCGATGCAAAAGCAAAGGGCCCTTTTTTCCACACTTATTTATTTGCACGGTCCTCTATCCCTTTGCCACCCACACACTCAAGCTCCCTTTTGCTCACTCACTCTCATAAACTTCTTTGCATGCTATTTCACACTTACTCTCAAGATCCCAACTCACATTCTCTCATATACCCACATACCTTTCACCAATGCATGCACTCAAACACACATGCTTAAATGATCAGCCAATCGCAATCAAACAACAAATCAGATCCTCATGGTCAAACGATCATACAATCAAGAATTCTCACTCACATTCTCCAATACACACTCTTAATATCTTCAGCCCATTTTTTCCACACTCACACTTCAACTTAAACTCGCTCACTAATGTTCACAAACTCAAACACCCTAGCCCAACCTCACACTCTCATATATACTTTGCCACTTCACACCTCGGACTCACACTAGCTCTATCTCAAAGTCGCGCTCACGGGCTTATGGTATTCCATCAAACGATTTGCAGAAATTCCGAAAAAAAATCCTTCTCCGCCTGCCCACCTGCTCATAGACGCGTTCTCGCTACCCATATACTCAGGCGATGCCCCCGAATTGATGCATTCCCCCTGGGTTAAAGTGTGACCCACCATTATAACGGGGTAACTCCCCTTCTGCAGTAGCACCTGCAGAACATGATGGAGAGTGTTAATCTCCAAAAGAACAAGTTAACCTTGAAGTTAGATCACTTCTATATCAAGGTTAACCTTAGACTCCACCAAACTTAGAAATCATTCATCAAATTATCAGAAATATTGAAAGTTCTGAAAAATTCAACTTCTCTGAAAAGTCTGCTGCAGATTAGTCACTCATTGACTAATCAATCCTGTAAAGTTTTTGATAAAACTTTGCACAACACTTCGCCTTAAGGTTGCACAACTTTGCCAAGTTAAATCTCTCAAAAAGATTAACCATACACTGAGAAATGTGTGAAACACTTTACCTATGTCTGAAAGTGCTTCTCTGCAATGGCGACTTTGACACCTGCAACTTCTTAGCACTGGTTCTCCCAAAGTAAATCCCGTTTGATCAAGATCTTTTAGCCATAGATAGCTTACCTTCCAACTTAGATTTTAAGCCCTCATTTGTGTAAAACTTTACACTGTAGACTGAGCAATGATCATTTCATTAAAGATGAAATGTGCGCCAGATTTCTCGACTGTTAGAACATTCTTACATATGAATGTTCCTAATCAAAATTCTCACAGCCTGATTACAATTAACTTCTCAAATTCTAGCCATAGATAGATTAGCTATGGACTTAGATACGTGCAAAAGGATTTCTCAAAAGATTAAGCACAGAGGGAGCAGACAGCAAAATATCGGGCGCAAAATTTTTCGATTTCTCAGAAAATTTACATCTAAGTGAGGATGGACCATTCACTCACTCTTCATGTGTCTAATGACACTAATTTCTCTCTCCCTATTCTCAAATCTCTTCTGCTCTACTTGCCCGACATTTTCCAACATATTTATAGATGAATATATACAAGTGTATGACTAAACAAAGATATAAGTCAGCTAATGTACATATGTGTACATGTCTTTTGATTTTTCTGAATATCTCCTTCCTTCAATCACCTGACTTTGTTTTCTTCTTGACTCCTTGTCTTCATTCCTCCATAATTCTTCAATTGATGATTGTCATGCACCAACAGCTCCCCCTCAATCATTAATTGAGGTTCTTCTCTATCTTCTTGATTCCTGCCATATCCTTGAATCTTTGTAGTTTTGGTCCATCTAAACTTTTTGTCATCATATCTGCAACTTGATCTTTTGTGGGAGTGTGTATGACTTCAATCTCCTTCTCAATGACCTTCTCTCTCAGAAAATGATACTGTATTTCAATATGCTTAGTTCTAGCATGAAATACAGGATTAGCTGCCAAGTATAATGAACTCATATTGTCTCCACAAATAATAGGAGTACTCTGAATCACATCAAAAACTTTCAAAAGTGTCTTTAGCCATATTACCTCTTTTGCAGCTTCCACCATACCTTTATATTCTGCTTCTGTAGATGACAAAGCAACTGTATGTTGCTTCTTGGAACACCATGAAATCAATTTGTCTCCTACATAGCACAAGTATCCATGTGTTGATCTTCTATCATCCACATTACCTGCCCAATCTGCATCACTATATATCTTGATTTTTGTATCTGAAGTAAATCCATAGTACAACCCTTCTTTGAGTGTACCCTTGATGTACCTAAGTACTCTTTGTCCTGCAATCCAATGTTCCTTTCTAGGGCAATGCATAAATTGTGAAAGCACACCAACTGCATATGATAAATCAGGCCTTGTCAATGTAGCATAAATCAAGCTACCAACCAAACTTTGATAGAGTTTCATATCTCTGAACTCTTCTCCTCCAAACCTAGACAATTTATGGTTCACTTCCAAAGGTGTAGGTGCAACCCTGCAATCTTCCATTTTAAATTTGGTTAGCAAATTTTTAAGATACCTTTCTTGGGTCACATATACTCCATGTTGAGTATAAGAAATCTCCATTCCCAAGAAGAATGATAGGTTCCCCAAATCACTGATTTTGAACTCTTTCTCCATCTGCTTTTTGATCATTTGTATCCCCTTATCATCGGTTCCTGTAAGTATTATGTCATCAACATAAATACACACATAAATGAACCCATCTTCACTTGCTTTGACTAGCAAGCTACTATCTGCCTTTGATGCTTGGAAACCAAGATCATTCAAGAATTTTACAAGCCTATAATTCCAAGCCCTTGGGGCTTGCTTCAACCCATACAAAGCTCTCTTGAGCTTACACACATAATTTGGACTCACTTGATCTTTGAACCCATCTGGTTGCTCCATGTAGACTTCATCTGAAATGTAACCATTCAAGAAAGCATTTTTAACATCTAATTGAGACAACTTCCAACCTTTACAAGCAGCAATTGCAATGAGTGTCCTGATGGTTGTCATCTTTGCCACAGGACTATAAGTCTCATCATAGTCTACTCCATATGTCTGTGCATACCCTTTCACAACAAGTCTAGCTTTGTACCTAGACACACTTCCATCTGCAAATCTCTTTGTTTTGTAAACCCACTTACATCCAATAATCTTCTGACTATTAGGTTTAGGAACCAAATCCCATGTTTGATTCTCTATCAATGCATCATACTCCTCTTGCATAGCATCTTCCCAATTCTTCTTCCCTTTGGCCTCTTCATATGTAGAAGGGTCTTCATCTGCTTTTACCAAATAAGCATAATCTTTAGTAGTTAAGAATGAAGTGTCATAGCTATACCTTGTAGGTTGCCATTTGTGCCTAGATGATCTCCTAACTTCTGCACTTCTTGAGGTCTCTGGTTCATCACATTCTGGATCAAACCTTGGCCTCTCTTCAACTTCAACCTGCACTTCATTACTCTCACTTTCATCAAGTAATTGAATCTTTGCTTTACCTTTCCTTTGTTCCACTACTTCTTCATCATCTGCATGTACATTATATTTACCTGCATACCAAGTACCTTGCTCATCAAATGTAACATCCTTGGATACAATAAATTGCTTTGTGGATGGACTCCACAACCTGTATCCCATTTGCTTATCATCATAGCCAATAAAAACATATTTCTCTGCCTTAGGCTCCAACTTATGCCTCAATTGAGATGGCACATATGCATATGCCAAGCATCCAAATATTCTGCAATGATCCAAGGTAGGTTTCTTACCCCACCAAGCTTCATATGGTGTCATACCCTGCAAAGCTTTACAAGGCAATCTATTAACCAAATATGTAGCTGTATTAACAGCCTCAGCCCACAAATAATTTGGGCAATTCTTCTCTTTCATCATGGACCTTGCAAACTCAACAAGAGTCCTATTTCTTCTTTCTGCTACCCCATTTTGTTGAGGAGAGTACCTGCAAGTAACTTCTCTCTTTATACCTGCATTCCACAAATAATCATTGAACTCATTTGAAAAATACTCTCCTCCTCCATCTGATCTTAGTCTCCTCAATTTTTGACCTGTAATCCTTTCTGCATATGCATGATAGTGTTTAAATGTATTAAACACTTCTGACTTTTCCTTAATCACATAAATTGTGATCCACCTGGTAGCATCATCAACATATATGACATAATATCTTGAACCATTTATACTAAAGTCCTTTGAAGGACCCCACACATCTGTATGCACCAATTCAAGTCTTTCTGAATACATAAACCCATGCTTGGAATAGGATTGCTTATGAGCCTTACCTAATTGACATGCCTCACATCTGTATGTCATGTGTTGACCTGCAATGTTAGGCATTCCAAGCACTGAATCATTGTTAATCATTTCTTTGATACCTCTTTCATTAAAGTGTCCAAGTCTTTTGTGCCAAAGATCCAATTCTGACACCTTCTGCTCTCCATAAGTGAACATAGCATGTCCAACATTTCCTTGTACCTTCAATGTGAAAAGCCTTCCTTCTTTCTTTCCTGCAATAACTTGTTTATACCCTTGACTAGGGTCTTCCACATAAACTCCATCATTTGTAAACCTTACCTCATATCCTTTTTCCACAATTTGACCTACACTGATCAAATTCTTTGGAATTGTGGGAACATAGAGTACCTTACTCAGAAGAGTGCTCCCATCCTTAGCTTTGACTGAACCAATTGACTTTACCTTATGCTTTGTATTATCACCTGTCTGCACTGTATGATTAATTGCATTATGATCTAGGTCAGTCATCAAAGCAATATTTCCACTTAAGTGATTACTACATCCTGAATCAATATAGAACACTCTCATGTCCTCATGTGAGGTTTCACATGTATTCATAATGAGAGTCGAATCCTCCTTTTGATCTGATGCATAGTTGTAGTAGGTGTTATTATAGGATTGATTTTGGAAGCTTCTTCCTCCACCTCTTCCAAAATAATTCCTACCACCTCTACCTCTGAAATTTCCTCTCTGAAATCTACCACCTCTTGCTCTTTGATTAAAGTTCTGATAATTACCATTGTTTTGATTATTGTGCCAACAATCATGAGATAGATGATTGGTCTTACCACATATCCAACAAGCTCTTGCATTCTCTTTGTTGTTTCTGCCTCTTCCTCTACTTCTGCCATTTCCTCTTCCTCTTATGAAGTTTGCTTGGTTTGATGTACCTTCTTCTTCACCTGATTGTTGCTTCCCTTTGTTGGCTTTCTTCTTGTCTTTAGAATACATTGCATGACCTGCACTCTTATCAACATCTCCTTTGACATCATTCTCAAAAGTTAGCATATGACCTAACAATTGATTCAAATCAGGAGTAAAGTGATCTAATGAAAGTTCTGTAGATAAAATGAAAGGCTTCCATTTCTCATCTCCTCTTAGCCCTGTGAGTATTTGTCTTACTAATTTGTCTTCTTCAATATCTTCATCAACTGCACCTAAAGAATCTGCAATGTCCTTCATCTTTGTCACATAATCAGAGATTGATTGTGAGGCCTTCTTCTTGAAGGTAGTAAATTCTGCCCATAGTGAAGCCTTCCTTGATTTAGTTGTATTTTGGAAATGCTCTTCCAAAGCATTCCAAATGTCACAAGCACTCTCAAGTCCTCTAATGTGAGGAAGCAAATAGTCATTGACTGCCATGTAGATGATGCTTCTTGCTTGAGCATCCTTCTTCATCCAATTCTTCAAATCTGCAAGCTCCTCCCTAGTTGGAACACTAGGATCTCTGAATTCTGGCTTTTCTTCATCTCCTGTGATGTAACCTATCAGATCTTTGCTCATAAGGTGAGCTTCCATCCTCATAGACCATGCAGGATAGTTCTCTCTATCCAGCTTTTCAATTTGGAGACTATCTCCCATCTTTGATTCACCTGTAGTCTCAAAACTTTAACCTTTACAGATAATGAATGTACCTTTACTTCGAACGTTGCTCCTTCTGATCCTTTTGATACTCTTTGTATGTCTTCCTTCAAGTTTTCTTCAACCTTTATCCTTCTGCACCTTCAAGATGTAAAGATTTGTACTTCTGCAATAGTCGGAGTCTTTTTCACTTCAATTTTGACACAACCTGCTCTGATACCACTGATGGAGAGTGTTAATCTCCAAAAGGACAAGTTAACCTTGAAGTTAGATCACTTCTATATCAAGGTTAACCTTAGACTCCACCAAACTTAGAAATCATTCATCAAATTATCAGAAATATTGAAAGTTCTGAAAAATTCAACTTCTCTGAAAAGTCTGCTGCAGATTAGTCACTCATTGACTAATCAATCCTGTAAAGTTTTTGATAAAACTTTGCACAACACTTCGCCTTAAGGTTGCGCAACTTTGCCAAGTTAAATCTCTCAAAAAGATTAACCATACACTGAGAAATGTGTGAAACACTTTACCTATGTCTGAAAGTGCTTCTCTGCAATGGCGACTTTGACACCTGCAACTTCTTAGCACTGGTTCTCCCAAAGTAAATCCCGTTTGATCAAGATCTTTTAGCCATAGATAGCTTACCTTCCAACTTAGATTTTAAGCCCTCATTTGTGTAAAACTTTACACTGTAGACTGAGCAATGATCATTTCATTAAAGATGAAATGTGCGCCAGATTTCTCGACTGTTAGAACATTCTTACATATGAATGTTCCTAATCAAAATTCTCACAGCCTGATTACAATTAACTTCTCAAATTCTAGCCATAGATAGATTAGCTATGGACTTAGATACGTGCAAAAGGATTTCTCAAAAGATTAAGCACAGAGGGAGCAGACAGCAAAATATCGGGCGCAAAATTTTTCGATTTCTCAGAAAATTTACATCTAAGTGAGGATGGACCATTCACTCACTCTTCATGTGTCTAATGACACTAATTTCTCTCTCCCTATTCTCAAATCTCTTCTGCTCTACTTGCCCGACATTTTCCAACATATTTATAGATGAATATATACAAGTGTATGACTAAACAAAGATATAAGTCAGCTAATGTACATATGTGTACATGTCTTTTGATTTTTCTGAATATCTCCTTCCTTCAATCACCTGACTTTGTTTTCTTCTTGACTCCTTGTCTTCATTCCTCCATAATTCTTCAATTGATGATTGTCATGCACCAACAGAACAATCCAAAAAAAAACCAAAACCAGAGCACCTACCCAAAAAAACGCTGAAGCCCCCTTTTCTTTTACGGTTTCTTTTGTCAGAACATCGGAAAAAACTTGTCCTCTCTGAACCATCCACTTTTTCTTGTGCTACCTCCTCCACACATCCCTCATTGACAAGGGCGGCTACGAATTCATTGGCTTCAAGGATTAATGGTCCCTTTTTCAAAGTTCTTTAGTGGTGTCATATCTGAAAAAAAAACGGCCTGTCACACCCCTTCACTTTTTTCCTCAGAACCACCAGAATTGAGTCGGAGCCTGCATGACTCTGTTGGAATCTGCAAATACATCTTCTAGTAATTGGCTCCGTGGAGGCAATGGGCTAGCATTAGCGAATTCCACAGCATCCTCCACAATCTCATCGATCTTCTTGTTAATGCTTGGTAGTCAGTTTCATCCATAAGACCACTGTAGCAGATATTTTTCAATGCTATAATTGGATCTCTCACAGCATAATGTGCCTTTTCAGCTGGTTGACGAAGCTCATCTAGATCAGCAAGTGAGTGGCCTCTGAACCGATAAGTTTCACATTCTATAAGAGTGGGGCCATCACCTCGCCTGGCACGAGCAACAGCTTCTAAGGCTACCTATCTAACCTTCAAGACATCCAACCTATCAACATAAATCCCTGGCATCCCAAAAGCAGGATCCCTCTTCCATATCTCAAGCGCAGAAGTTGCCCAAATGTGTGACATACCGATGGCCCAAAGGTTGTTCTCAACAACAAAGATGATGGGAAGCAACTTCCTGCTCCAGCAACACAGCCGGAGGTTGCACTCCTAAAGGAGGTCCACAATCAATAGATCTAGGCACATCTGTCTCCAAGGGATGAGCTGGACCAGATCCAAAAAGGGAACCAGGATGTGCACTGTCTTTAGAATGAAAGTTCTCCCTTCTAGCATTCCTCTTCGATCAAAAAGGCATCATGTAGTCCCCATATAATTCCCATCAATCATCGAATCACTCTTCAAGTATCTGAAATCAAACATATTTTCTTGCCAACTAGAACCACATTAGTGCATAAAAACCAACCATTTTGTGAGCTAACAAGAGACCCAATCAAAACAAAATGGTTTGATTGTTTTTGGAAGGATTAGTGAATGGATTATTAAGATCATTAGTATATGTGAAAAGAGTCCAAAACTTGCAAGAGTGTATCGACCTAGAGGACAATCTAGCAGAATATTTGAAAATACCTCAAGGCAGCGTGAAAAGTGAGGATACTGCCAGCATCACGTCAAACCCCAGGAACAATGTAGAGGAAATAGCTGACTTAGTGGCAAAAAAGCTGAACGTTCAAGGGCAGAGGAACTACCCAAACAATCCTATGAGAGTACCCATGCTTAGAAGATGTGTGCACTGTGGAGGTGATCATCCTTCTCACTCGTGCAATAGGGGTGTAGTTCCACCACCTTCTTATGCTTACAATAGACCAGCCCCGGGCCCTATGCCTTATTGTAGCATAGAACAAAGGTACACAAATCACAGCACAGAAACTATCCTTACAATTAGCAGTCAAGACCGGTACAACCACCCATGAGACCTTATGGATGCCCTCAGAGAGATCAAGGAGGAGAAGCCTTTAGATATCCCACATATCAGCAACAGGCACCAGCACCGTGACCCTATGCTTACCAAGGGTACACTCAACCACAACCCATGTTAGGACAACAACCACCACACCCTTAGAATGTTATCCCAGTAAAAATGGCTCAAGTTGAAGAGAACCCAGAGAGAGCAATAGTCCCAGCCACGCCATTGGCTAGTAACGAGGCTTACGATCCATCTTATGACCATAGTCAAGGAAATTATTCTGCATATGAGGGCACTATAATTGAATACGGACAATCTTACGAGCCATATGCTTATGGTATGGAAGGACCGGATAGCTCTTACAGATACGAGCAGGACTATGTGTCATTAATGTACATAGCTCCCAGAGCACCCGTACCCTCCCGACCAATGAATAGACTATAGCTCTGTGATGAGTAGCACCTCCTTTAATGTCAATCCGGGAAGACATGAGGATGGTATGATGACCTCGAGCAAGTGAAGGCACAAGTGCGTGAGTGTGAAGCACACTAACATGCACACACATACACACACACACGCACACAAGGCAAGACAAAGAGTGAGAAGCAATGGAGTTCTTTAGATTACTTTCAAAAAGCTCATACAAGTTCAAATCAATTACAAGCTAACCTCAAAAATGAGCTCTCTAGCTCTATTTATAGTTTTTGACTAGGTTTTGGCCGTGTCCAGACCTAGTGTCCGACCTAGTTAAAAATTAGGTTCTAGGTCCCATTTGAAGGCTCAAATGGAGTCTAAAAATTATGAAAACTGGTAGGTAGCTACTTCTAATGCTCCTCAAGCTCAAGGACTCCTTGGCTTGCACAAAATGGAGCTACAAGAATATGAAATGGTTTTTACAATGGCTTTTAGTGATGAAAATCAGTATTTTTGTAGGGATTTCCTCTAACGATTTGACATACACATCTTCGAGCTTCCTACTTGCTCCTTCTCCTTATGTGTCCACCTCTTTGATATGCTTTAGCTTCCTGAAAAAATAATGGCCTACTTGCCCGATCGTCTTTGACTACTCTGTCTGCTTGTACCTTCTCTTCGCTTCGACTCCCTTCGTTGACTTCCTTGTCTTGTGAGTCCTTCAGTTCCTTGACTACTGCTAACACCCCCCCCCTCTCTCGCGTCTGTCGTCCCTGATAGACCCTTGTTGGGTGGGTCATTGGATGTAGTACTCCACAACGTCTGTTGCTAAATGATGTTCCGCAATTCTCAACCCTTTGGCCAAGTCAGTGAGTAGAGCATCCCAATCTACAGGCCCGGGAACCTCTGGATGTGGTATACGTAGCTTTTCTGAATGGAGAGCTTGTTCCACGGCAAATAACTGTAATAGATGAGATGGTCTGGGAATGAATATCTCTGAATGATATTCCCAGAACCCAGTGATAAACATTTCTTCAAACGTCTGTTTGAAGCAAGTAGGTAGATACTTTATACGGGCATGTCAGGCATAGATGGCGTTAATGGAGGGAGTGGTGCTCATGTCATAGACAAGGTCCTGATTCCCTTCATGAAATCCAATAGCCGAAAGATGAGGTTCTTTGATGTTCTTAAATGTCCTGAATGTAATCAGCATGAGCTCAAAAATTTTTAGGCACATCTGTGCCATGACATCTGGGACATTCTTGAACCGGACTGCCCAGTGTCGGATGGTTGAAATCATGTAGTTGACTGTGGGTTGGCCATTAGGAGGTGCTAGGTACACATAATTTAACCACTTTTCACATCCTTTAACCGTCAAAACTATTTTTGTGTACTTCGGCCAAGACCTTCTTCGAAAGACAGGGCAGTAGCAGGGATTATACTTGATATATAGAGGCATGTTATTCCATGTGCGTACCATCTCATGGTAGGTTTCAAGCAGGCGGATCCTCCAAGTAGGTTGATGTATATTCCCTTGCTTGGCACTTGCAGGGATATCATCCGGTGCAAACTGTGTCGCAGAGGTTGGTTCTTTTGTTGTGTGTTGCTTGATTTCAGCATTGTAATCTGCCATTAATACACAGATAGGAACATACAAATCATCAGACATGCCAATCCACCTATGATGGGAGAGGTTTCTAAAGTAATCCGATTTTATGAAGACTTCTTCCATCATGACATAGACGCTATCTGAACTGCAACTCTCTCATCATAGGTTGTAGCAACCTTTTCCAACCTTTGCATCCATTCAGGCGCTTCGATCTCAATCCTGTCCATTCCTTCTTCTGTTTGCTTACCTCCGGGTGTTGGCATGGGAACGTATGGGTCTTCAAAGATCTCTTCCACTTGAATTGGCACTAAGTCTTCAGGCTCCGGTTCCGCCAGGGGGGAGGGTTGACATTCGTATTGAAGAACTTTACTTCGTAGTTCTTCTAGTTCTGCTCTGAGTTCTGCGACTTCTTCCAAAGTGTCGGCTGTTGTTGTGACTTTGCTTGGTGACTCCTGCTGAGCTGCCAGTTGCTTGAGTAGATCATCTCTTTCTCTTTCTAAGGCTGCGTGGGCTTCCAGGAGGTCGGCATGGGTTTCCAAGACGATTTGCATATTTCCAGATGGGATAGCCTTGAATTTCTCTGGGTCGATTTCCTATGGTGAACCCTCCATTGCTGCTTCCAAGTTTTCTTCGTTCTGTCTCTGTAGTCGCTTATTTTCCTCGAGTGTTGTAGACATGTGTTTCCGTAATAGGGCCACGTTGCATCGAAGCTTGAGGTTCCCTGTTATCTGGGAGTGTAGCAGATCATCAAGTTGTTGTTTTTCTTCCACCTCTGACTGGGGTGGATTGGCCACTAACTGCTCATGTTGTTCCTCTAAAGTGACATACTGTTGTTGTAGTAGCCGCTTTTCCCTCTCTAAGTCAATGAATCGTCCTTGTAATGTTTCATGGCTTCTGAACAGACTTGTATGTTGAGCATCTAGGTGCTGATAATGCTGTTGCAGCTGAGACATACACTGGTACATGTTATTAAATACATTATTAATGGGAGTGGATGCGGGAAAGGTGTTGAATGCAGAAGGGAAGGGAAAGGGGAATGGGAGCGTGTATGTTGTGCTCGAAAAGGGTGAAGTTGGTGGTGGGGGAATGGGAGATTGTGGACATATGGGGGGAGGGAGAGGTGCGGAAGTGGGTGATATGTCCATGAGGTCAAAAGTGGATGCAGTCGTGGGAGTGATTGTGAACATGGGAATTGTGGGTGCAGTGATGGTGGTGAAAGTGTAAAGTGGTGTGTGTAGTTGTGAATATGAACCGCCAGGAAGTGTGATCGGGGGAACGGGGTTTTCCGTGGCTGTAGTTAGAATTACAGTGTCAGTGGTAGTGTATACAAGTGAGGTGGTGATAGGGTGTGTGGGTTGTGTGGATTGACTGATAGTCTGTGCTTCGGTATGGGCAGTGGACTTTGAGGCGGTGACAGTAGTGGCTACACTGGTAGTGGGAGGTGAAGTTGGTGGAGTTGGAGGTAGGGGTGGTAAAGGGGGTGATGGGGGTGCACTGGATGTATGGGCTTCCTCAGTTTCCTGAATGATATGAGTTGTGCCTGTGGTTGTGGATGTGGTGCCCTGTGGTTCTGATACTAATATATTCATTTGTTTTCCTGATCGAGGGGGGCGTCTGCCGTATCGTCACTCCGATCTTCTCGAGTGTGCAAGAGCTGTATGCACCGTCTCAGGTACCCCCAACGCATCAAAAATCATATCAAGGGTTGCTCGGTATTGCTCGTCCACACCTTCCTCTTCAAGGATTTGGTTCATGAGGGCTTTTCCTGCTGCCAGGGATAGTTTGTGTTGTTCTTGAACTCTGTTGATGGTATCATACAACTTTTTCAATTCCTTCGTATAAGCCGGGGCACCCTCAAGTTCTTGTAGAACTTCTTGTTCATACTCCTGCTCTTCTTCCTCTGTTTGTCCACCTCGTTCCTCCTCCTGCTCTTCTTCTCATTCAACCTCCACTTCAACTACTCTTGGTTGTCTAGGATGGGGTTGGTCTGTAGCAGTTTGTTCCTCTCATTTTCTTTGATGGAGGCCCTGCGGTTGATAGTCTACATTGAAATTCCTATACCCTGGTCCAAATTAATGCCCTTTGAACTGGCACATCATAAGCCAAACATCTATACACAATCCTAGTGAGGCCACATCCATACAGTACTGACTTTTGCTTTTTATACCACCGTTGATGTGCCAACTGGATTTGGTCGATAATCCAATGCGGCATGTTGATTGTCAAATTGAAGGCATCTACTAACCATTTGTAAGTGAATGGCGATTGTGGGTGTCATCGCCACCATGTCTTTGAGCTTAGTCAGGTTCCTGTTCTTCATGTTATCCGGGACCATCGTCTCTTTTTCGGTGGGGATATGCATGCCTTTCATGTCAAGCGCTTCCCTCACCAAATTGTTCGTCAGTTTGAAATGCTTTAATTCATTACCTCTGGTAACTGATGGTAGAACGAAGGTACTATATCCCTTTTTCTCTTTACTAGGGGTCAGAGTGCTAATTAAGTAGGAACACCGTAGAAAGTCTGGTTTGGGTAACTGAGCCTTGAAGTAGTCGTATAGTCCAGCCTTCTTCCAGATGGGTTTCAGACCTTCATCATATTGAAGCCTCTCAAATTCCCTGGTGAAAAAATGATATCTGCCCCATCGCCCGTTGAACTCTATCTCGGCCTCCCACATGTAAGTGCCTTCACCTAGAGATCCGGCCACATCACTGAACCAATGTGAGTTTTTGCTGACCGGCATTGTGTGCCCCTGTGGAGGATTCTGAATCGGTATGGCGTGTAATGCCCTCAATGCCACTGGGCGTTCCTTCAATTCCTCTTCAATGGGAAGACTTTCAATGTCCACGATTTGGGGGCTGGTGCCTGCCTGGGAGCTAGTTCCTGCCTCGGCCATGGTGAAGAGACTGGTCACCGGTTCTGTGAGAATAGACAAATGAATGTTAACATTGCAAATGGACACCAAGCGTTCATGCGTCCCCATTACAACATTAACATGATTTTAGTGAGAGGTTAGTAGGTCAATAAGTGCTTGGGGATCGTGTGTGTAGTTAGTGAATGGATATCCCTAAGAGCTAACTGGAAAGATGCGGTGTATGAGTGATGTAGTGAGTAAGTGGATATGAATTTACAAATGAGGGTTGGGGGGGTTTATTACACGTTTTGGGCTTCCAAACAAACTGATTTGCTGTTGGTCTTGATTTTGTGGAGACTCTGGAGGGCTTTTCAGGAGTGTCTACTTGGAAATGAGGCTTTTTAAGGACCCATTTACAAGTGATTCTGCTTGTGCTCATGGACCAAGGTGTGTCCGTGCGTGTTGTATAAGAAAGGGTATCAGATGTTCGAGTGAGTGAACCATGTTGTACAGGGTGTGGCCTCGGTGTGACTATTTGAGCCCGCAAGAAAGCCTTAGGCACCCAAATTTGTCGTGATTGTGGGCTGGCCTTTATCGACTTCTTGGGTACCCAAATAGACTTTACTTTCGCAGAAGAATTTCTGAAAGACTTCTTATTAGTGTTGTGTTGTTGATTACTAATAAGAAGTTTTGGCCGTGTGGTTGGCTTGATTGCAACAGGGCGTTCGCCTTTCCGCACCCACACTTGTTTCAATGGCTGAGACATTCTGCTTCGCACATTCTTTTGACCTCCAGCATAGGTATTACTAAGCTCCATCTGTATTTGATCTACCTTTGGTTGCTGCATCCCTCTGGTCTCTGGAAAAGAAGGGAGTTCCATTGCGCCCTTGACTCCTTGATTGAGATCATCATTCCTCTGCATCACACAGTTTTGGACAAGAATAGCATTGTCAGCTTCATGTGTACCCCTGGAAGGACCAGGAGTCTGTGCCTTTCCTAGTTCTTGAGTGCTCCATTATCTAACTCAACTGTAATTCGACTCTGATTTACCCATACCTGAAGAAGTCCACTTCTTAGGTTTAGGTTGACTGCATGATCATAGATCCAGTCTTGAACCAAGATAAGAGGTTCGGTGAGATCCTCGTCTTGACACACTAGTACTTAACTGTCAGTAAAACA
This sequence comes from Ceratopteris richardii, assembly GCA_020310875.1. NCBI lineage: Eukaryota > Viridiplantae > Streptophyta > Polypodiopsida > Polypodiales > Pteridaceae > Ceratopteris > Ceratopteris richardii. Next base: position 28,427,740 of record CM035427.1, on the reverse strand, counting down.
TCATGAATATAGAATGCTCTACATATGCATCATGAGCATCCAAAACATGCTCTACATGTGCATCCATCTGAGCATCTGAATCCTGCCATAAATGTGCATCATGAATGTCAATAGACCTATGTGTAGGTAGACAAAATGAGACATGACGAGTCTCACATCGCACATAAGGCTGAACTCCCACTGAGACGAGACTGTCTCTCACATGAAGTACCTGTAGTGGATACATGTGCCCAATCCTAGCACCTCTGACAAGCATAAGCTGTCCCAACTGCAACTGAAAATGATGCTCACCAAGGAATGCATAACATCTGCTCTCATGTAACTGGCTAACTGAAATCAAGCTCATAGGGAAAGAAGGCACATAACGTACATGTCTGAGCATAAGTGATGCTCCACTAGGTAGCATAAGGCATACATCTCCTGCACCCTCAATGTCATATGTCGTACCATCAGGCAAGTGCACACATCCACGACTCTCACCTGAGAATCGATAAAACCACTCACGATATGGAGTAACATGAAAACTGGCTAATGCATCAAGCAACCAAGCCATATGTGTGCCATCCAATGAATAAGAGGAATCCAAAGATGAACCATAGGAGAAAGTGATATCACCATCACTGGCATAATCAACTGCCATAGACTCTCCTGAAACTACTACCTGACCTGCATCACATGCATATCTCTGACGTCGTCGTCGCATCCGCCTGAAGCAACGTTGTCGAATATGGCCCTCATGACCACAATGCCAACATCGAAGTCGTCGATGTGATCTATGTCTCACATGAGTCAATGGACTCGCATACATATCATGTAGTCTCTGCCATAATGCACTACTCGTCTCCTCATACATAACAGACTCGTATATAGAATCCACAAGCTGTAATCGAATAGTGGAGCTGGCCAATGCGTCCATATCTATCCATACATGGCCGGGCATGTCACAAGGCCTCTGTGCATCTCTATGCACATATATGTGTAATCCTGCACGAACCAATGTATGCCACATCTGAGCTTTCCATCTCGGAAAGTCAATACCATCGAATCGAGAAGATACCATGCTGGCAATCCAAGACTAGCAATGTAACAAGAGACTAGAAACAATACTCTATCCTCAATAGGATCACACATGCATATCCATATGCACAACTCATATCACAAATATCTCACTGGAAAAGAAAACCATGTGAACCACCTGTCACATAACCATGCATCTAGCATGCACATAAAACCATGAGCATAAGCTTGCTCACCAAGTCTCCAAAGTGACCAAATAGATGTGAAAGAATCCTGGGAAAATTTTGACAGAGTATCCCGTGTAAACTGAGCAATCAAACAATATAACCAATATCAAAAGAACAATGAGTAATCTGTCACCACCCGTCACTGATGTAATCAAGGATAATGGAAGATACATATGCCCATAAACTAATGGCAATACATGCCAATACAATGGCAATACAACTCCCACTCAAGAATAAATCCTACAAGATGGTCCAACCTGTCACGAACATGTAACCAAGTCCAAGTGAATGGAGATAAATAATGATCCAAAGCTATCGCACAAGCTTCAAGATCCACTAGAGCTCCTTTCTAGCATAAAAGCCGATGAAATTTCGGCAGCATCTCCTCTGTAAAATGGACTCTAGAATCAAAATACCATGTGGGAATCACCATCCACATATGAAAAGAATCACACTGGCAAATAGATATCAATCAATGACCAAATGCTAATAACGGTGACAAACAAACATGTAACTGAGGCTCCAATATGGATCATGTACCTGCAAAGAAAACAAAGATACAAGTACCAACCAAGATCCACAATCAACTCTCATAGAAGTGTGTGCAACTGGTAACTAAATCCATAACCAAGTGGCATAAGCAAGATGTAGACCACAATGCCACTATACATCCATGATCAAACTCATGATGACATAAACCTCAAAAAAGAGTATACTACAATGTCATCTTACATGTCAAACAAGTGACAAGATCATGCTCTACTCTCATATGGAGGAGCTATCACAGTGATCATACATGTACAATGCCTTGAAGCTCTGAAAATAAGATCTTGCACACCAAAAATTCTCTCTCGAAGAAGTTCCAAAGCCAATTCAACCTCCAAGAGTAATTAGGGTTCGTTTGATAAAAATCTACTGCTCTGTGTTTTGCTGTTTCAATCGTGATAACCTCTGAATCTGAACTTTGGTCTTCAGCAAACTTCAAGATCTGAGTCTTGGCTACGTAATGAGATAAAGAACACCTCAATCAGAGGTGCGTAGCTCAAGATATGCTCAAAACAAGCACCTGCTGTCAATTTCACTTTCACTTGCAACAGTACTGCTCTGTATTCTACAATTTCGGTAACCTAAAACTCCAAATCTGGATCTGAGTTCTTCTACAAAGTTGTAGGTATCTGTCCAAGCTACGAGTAGCAAGTTGAATCATTGCATTCCGAGCTGTAGAACTCAAGTTATGACAAAAAAATCGACTTGCTGTCCTACTCAATGTAGATTCGCTTTTTGCAATACTCTGCGTTTTTCGAATTTTCGGCAGTCTAAAACTCCGAACCAGGTTCTGAGTGCTTCTTTGAAGTTGTAGCTCTCTGTCTTAGCTACGCACAAAATTTTAAAACGCACCAATCCGATCTTTCTAGCTCGAGTTATGACCAAAATACTGAACTGTTATCAAGAGATGCCGACCTGCACTTCTACCTCTTCTCACCTAAGCTTCCATTGAAGCTTCTTGCACACCAGCCTTCAGCATGCTCTGATACTAATGAAGGGCTTTGGTGTGCAGAACAAGAGGAGGAAGGAGGAGATGGAGGGAGAGAGAAGAGAGGAAAGACGCGCGGATATGCGTGGGAGCTTCGAAATCCACATAATGATCTCTCGTGAGGCAATGCTCTATATATGATATATATATATATGAATATGGTGGTAAGGTCACATGACCCTTACATCCCCAACAGAAACTTCGCACATGGACACATGATATCCTTGAGCTGCATAGTCATATGTCCTAGGCTGATCTCTACCTTGCCTTCTCAACTTCATCCTTCGGATGCGTTCTAAAGCCTCTGCTTGCGCTTCTTCTCGAATTCGTTTTTCCTCCTCTTTGCGCTTCTTGGCAGTGTTGAGTCGATTTAGCATCTCTTAAGTCAAAGGTTCCTGATATAACTTGACTCTGCACCCACTTATGTAGCTAGGGAGAATATCGCCTTCTAATGTGGCTAGTTGTACTGCTCCACTCGTTGAGATCTTATTTATGATCATAGGTCCATAGCCACGTTTCTCTAATTTTCTTGCATGTTGCTTCAAGGTGTAGACTAAAACTAAATCTCCTGCCTTCAAGCCTTTATCCTTAACATGGGCATCAAAGTATGCCTTCTGTCATTTCTTAGCTGCATATATCCCCGTAGCCGCCCTCAATCTTGTTTCTCCTAACCGTTCAAGGTCAAAGAGTCTAGAGGAGAGTTCATGACCCGTCCATTCATGCTCTTGTGCTACTTTTAATGTAGGTATCAAGAAGTCCAATGGTAGCAATACATTTTGGCCAAATACCATCTGAAAGGGGGTGGCTTGGAGTACCGTTTTATAGGCAACTCGGTATGCCCAAACAGCATGGTGTAGCTGTTTGTCCCAATTAGAGCGTTTATTATTCACTAGTTTGGTCAACACATTGCACAAGATCTTGTTTGTGCTTTCGGCTTGTCCATTAGCTTGTGGGTGATAGGGGGCAGACTTCTTGTGTACAACCAAGAACTCTTGGAGCAGATTTTCAATAATTTCATTCAAGAAGTGAGTCCCTCTATCACTAACTAGCTCTATAGGTAGCCCATATCTTGTGAACACATTCTCAAATAAGAACTTGGCCGTTGTTTGAGCATCGTTCTTTGTCGTAGCTTTTACCTCTACCCACTTGGTTAAATAGTCTGTGGCCACAATGATATATTCAGCATGTGAACCCTTGGCTGGGGGATTAATAGGACCTACAAAGTCTATTCCCTATTTAGAGAATGCACGTCCACCCATCATAGGTTTCAGAGGCATCTCATCTTTGCGTGTAGGATACTGAGTTCGCTGACAAACATCACATCTCTTCACATAGGTATGTGCATCCATGTGAAGGGTAGGCCACCACAAGCCTGCAAAAAGGATTGCTTTAATCACCCGATCAGGTCCAAAATGTCCTCCTGCTACACCTTGGTGAGCAGTTTCCAAGATCTTGATATATTCGCTCTCATGGACACATAGTCTCAGGTAACCATCTTTACCACGCTTGTATAAATTATCACCAATAAGTGAGTAGTCTAGGGCTTCTTGTTCTAAACTTCTTTGCCTTGTCAGGGTCATATCTTGAGAGAATGTTTTCGTCCTCAAGAAGGCTACTAATGGTTCACTCCAATCTGGCACTATGGACACTTGATAAAGAGTGGCATGTTCCACAGGTGGTTTAGTGCAACAGATTGGGCACTCCTTGCACAACTTATGGACATCTGCTTCCATAGTCGGCCAATGCACTCCGAGTCTCCTTAGTGTCTGTAGGGTTCGTTGCCTTGAGTAGTGTTGGTCTAATGCATCTACATGTGCTAATTGCAACCATTTAGCGTACTCATCCTCTTCCACACAACAAGCTAGGATCCCTTGATCTGTGTGCTTGTACATGCTTCCTGCCATGATCTGGTATTTTTGGGCTTTTACTATCTCCCTATCTTGAGTGTTTATGACTGGGTGGTTAGGCCCGTATGTCAATACTGGCACTAATGGCTTAGCCCACTGAGGTACAACTTCCAAATTAAACAAGTAAGCATCAGGAAGGTCATCTGATACTCCTTGTGGGGCTTCCCCAGATGTGAGCCTAGAGAGATGGTCTGCTCTCAAGTGAGTCTTCCCTTTTCTCACCACAACTTCAAAGTCGTATTCCATTAGTAAGAGAAACCATCTTACTAATCTACCTGTATTGCATGGCTTATTTACCAAGTACAACAGTGCTTGGTGATCAGTAAAAAATTTAAACTTATTTGCAAGCAAATAGTGTCTAAACTTTTTAACTGCATATACCATGCCTAATCCTTCTCGTTCGGTGGTGGTATAGTTTTGTTCAGTTGCATTCAACTGTCTACTAGCATAGGCAATTGGAAGATCCATATTACCCTCGCCCGTAGGTTGTGCGAGTACACATCCAATAGCATAATTGGATGCATCCACGTGAACATGGAAGGGCTTATTCCAATCTGGAGTGGTCAAGATTGGTGTTGAACACAATCTCCTTTTGAGCTCGTTGAAAGAGTCCTCACATTCATCAGTCCACTCAAAGTTAGTCAAAAGTCCATACATAGTCTTTGCAATGATGGCATACATGTGTATAAACCGTCGGTAATAACCACAATGCCCCATGAAAGCTTGTACTTCCTTGACATTCTTTGGCCTAGGTAGCTCGGCTATGGCTCTTACTCTCTCTTCATCGGTGGATATGACATTCCTTGACACTATGTGTCCTAGAATCTTGCCTTGCCTGACCATGAAAACACAATTTTCTGGGTTCAAGAAAACTTGATACTCTCGACATTTGTCAAAGATTTGTCTGAGTTCAGGGATATGGGTTTGTCTAATGTTGGAATGAGCACAGAGGTCATCAACATAAACTTCCAAATTCTTCCTCAAGAACTCTTTAAACACATGGCACATCAATCTCTGGAAGGTTGCAGGAGCATTTGTAAGCCCAAATGGCATTACCCTAAAGGCGAATATGCCCCATTCTATGGCAAAAGCTGTCTTATGCTGGTCTTCTAGAGCAATGGCTACCTGATTGTAGCCCGAAAATCCATCAAGGAAGCTGTACACTTCCTTGCCTGCTACTCTTTCTAGCAGATGCTCAGTGATAGGAAGCGGATAGTTGTCTCGAATAGTGACTGCATTAACCTTCTTCAAGTTAATGCACACACGTGGCTTTCCATTCTTCTTTGGCACAACTACAGTGGGGGATACCCACTCAGTGTGCTCAATTTCATAAAGAATTCCAGCTTCTACCAGTCTATCTATCTCCTCTTTGATCTTAGCAGCATAATTATCATTATATGTATATGGCTTCTGCTTAGAAGGTTTGGCATCTGAGGTCATGGGGATAGTGTGTGAGCATATGTCAGGGTCTACACCTTTCAAATCCTTGTAACTCCAAGCGAATACATCTCTGTATTCTCTTAGCAAGGCTATTAATGCATGCTCTTCTTCCTCTGTTAGGTCATGGCCTATGTACGTGCATCTCTCCTCTCCTTCTTCTAGGGCTACCACTATTTTCTTAGTGGTTTCTTTGTTATCATATGCCTCCCCTGATTGAGCTTCACGTCTTGGCATCCTTACCATGACTCTTCTATCGTCTATCTCATACGTTTTAAAGTTTTCAGGGACCTCAAACAAAGATTCTTCCTCTTCTGGTGTGACTTCTCTCTTCTTTCTTTTCTTTCCTTCATCCTTAGGGGTCACTTGTGTGGTTAACCTTACGTCATTGGTGAGCTCTTCGTGTCTCTGGGGTTGAAATTCTACTTCGTAGAAGTATTCTTCCTCTGATGCAAAAGGTGGGTCCATAATGATTGACTCTAGGTCGGAGTCACTTGCATCCTCAAATGCATCAAGGCTAGGTTCGCATTCTTCTAGAACTGCCTCTCCCATGATCGGCTCTATGGAGAAGACTGAAATGTCATAGCCATCCTCATCGCAGTGGGGTGTCCATTGTTCTTCATTGATGGCTACATCCATTGTTGCTAAAATTTCTGCCCAGCCGTGAGGTTCAAATTCTTCATCAAGAAATACTACAGGTGCATAGGGTGGGTCTTGAATTGATCTATGTGTTTCCTTCGCACCTACCTCTCTGGCTTTTTCTCTCTTCTCTTCTTCTACTGCTACTTTGCACATCCATAAGTGGGTGTCTTCATGCATCCATGAGGATCCTGATCCTATGGAATGCACCGACTCAGTATCATCTTTGGCTTTATGGATGGGATTCCATTGGATGGGGGGTACATCCCTATGAGAGTAATCCTTGAGATTGACTTTGGTCGTAACACCTAAGTGTTGCAAGTATAATGAGTTGGTTCCCCAATCCTGTACCACTTGCAACTGTCGCATAAATGGTCTTCACAAAATCATCTCGTAGGCATGGTTCTTGCTGAAATCACAGATAGCAAATGTATGCTCAAACTCTACACCACAAGTGGTGAAAGTTATTCCTTCAAGTAGTCCTAAAGGCCTCTCTATGTGACCATCAGCCATCTGTAGTTTCATCCTCGTGGGCCTGAGTGCTGGCTTGCCCCAACGCTTCCATAGGGAAGTGGTAGCAATTGCAACTCCTGCACCTGAGTCGAGAATTGCCTTGGTTGTGTATCCTTGATGGGTGATGGGAAGATAGGTGTTCCCTTCTTCACCTTCACTCATATCTCCTATCTTGTCTATAGGAATTTCTGGCACTGTTCTATGAGAACCTACTTGGGAACGAGGTTTAGCTATCTCTGGCATTTGTTTGGCTACATGTTTCCATAGCTCTAGCCTTACTTTGAGTAGCTCTTCTAAAGTGAGATTGCACTGCACTTTAGTATTCTTTACTACCTCCGTGTTCTTAGGTATGACTGAGTCTTCATTTTGTACCATGACCGTGGGTGCTCTCATACACATGGACTTTGCTTCCCATGGGCCTGTGAAATGGGGTAGTTCTTGTATGGAATTAGATTCGAAGTCTAATCTCTCCTGAGATTGGGTGCTCTCCTGCTCTTCATAAATGGATGGGATGTCTTGTGGGAATTGGTCGTGTGCATCATCCACAAGTTCAATGGGAGGAGGGACTTCACTTTCTTTAGCCCATTTGTCTTCTTGAATCTCTCGTAGGAATTCTGGTGTGAACCGATTCATAGAAGAAGAGGTGTCTGGCTCCGTGGAGTTAGGCACATAAGCTTCCTGGGCAGGAAGGCTTACTCTCTTACTTTTCTTGCCTTTACTTGGAGGGGTGGGTTCCTTTTCTGATTGTGCAATCAATCTTTCCAATCTTTATAGCAGTCCCTCAAAGTGCAACTGCATCTTAGCTGAACAAGAGATGTTAAAGAGGCGATTGGCTTCAAACATGGTTTGAGCCAATTCCACCATCTTAGCACAAATTTTGGTTCGTTCAAGCTCTAGTTCTACTCTAGGGTAACACTTTTCATGATCGGTTACGTTTGGCCCTTCTTGGACTCTGGCCTGATATGCTTTAAGCATCATGTTTAGGTCCTCGGGAGTGGGATCTGCTAAAACTGATCCTACTCTAGAGGGTGGTGGGTTGGAAGGTGTTGGGTCGGATGGAGATGGGAATGGTGGAGGTGGGTTAGTGTGAGAGGGAGTTTGAGATGTGAGTTCAACTATCTTGGCTCTGGTTTCTCTGAGACTTTCCTCGAGCTCACTCATTTTCTTAGCCCATTGCCTCTTCATTCTTTCTCTACTATCTCTCAAGGATCTAGTTCTCTTCTTGGTTATGCTCTCAGTTTCACTAGCCTCTGAGCTCTTTTCCTGGCCTACCCCTTGGTTTTGCTGCAATGCATGAGCTCTAGTGACTACCTGTACTGGTGCAGTGGACGTCACACTTCCTGTAGAGTCTACTACTAACCCAATAACATTGATAGGAGTAATTTTTGGCATATTATTGGGGTTCTTTGGACAATCTCGTAAGAGATGCTCCTTTCGACAATCTTGGCAAAAGCCTTGAATTTCCACTGACTGGGGTTGTGTAGGTGGAGGTAAGGGGCAATCACGAATGAGGTGATCTCCTTGACATCTGTAGCATGGTCCTCTAGGGAATGGGGGTCTTACCTGCCTAGGTTGGGGTCTAGAGTTAGGGTTTGTGTACATTACATTTGTGTACTCTGGCTCCCAACTAGGTTCACTTGGTTCTTCACTATAGTAGGACTCACCATGTTCAGGAGACTGCATGTAGTAAGCCTGTGGACTATCTATGTGAGTGGAATCAAAGCTATGATCACTCGGGTCACTTTCTGAAAGCAATGGAGTCACTGGGACTATGGCTCTATTCAAAATTTCCTCAGCAGCTGCATACTTTACAAGAATCACATTAGCTGGGGTTGGAGGTTGTTGAGCTAACATAGGCTGAGGCCTTTGTTGGTTTTGGTATTATGGTTGGTAGGTTTGTTGAGGCCTAGCATACTGCTGCGGTGGGTACTGGTTCTGGTATCTTCCTTGTTGAGGGTATGGTTGTGGGTACGTCTGCCTAACTGCTTGTGTGATTGGTGTATCTCCGTTCTATGGTGCAGTACTGGCTACTAGGATTTACTTGGGGTTGAGCCATAATGGGACATACATTCGCCATGTGGTCACCACCGCAAGTATAGCATCTCTTTACTGGAGCAAATCTTGGAATTTGTTTGCTAGAGACACCTAGTTTTTGAGCTACCTTTTCTGTGAGTTCCTCAATAGATGTAGATTGTGTGGAAGAAAAGCTAGAGGCACTATCTGAATCTTTATAGATTTTGGAAAGCTCTAACTCTTCCCCTAGGTTATCCTCTATGTCGATGCACATGCGTACGCACTCTTCAATGGTCTTAGGGTCCTTCAAGTACACATATGACCTCAATTTGGTACTTAGCAATCCATCCAAGAATAATGCCACCTATTTGGCTGGTGTGGGTAACTCTGGAACAGGGCATCTCTCTAGGTATTGCCTAAATCTTCTTCCTGCAAGTCTCACTGTCTCTTGGGGGGTCTGCTTGAAGCTATGTATCAATGAGGAAGTATTGTGCCTTATCCCACTCTTAGAGAATTCAATAATGAATGCCTCTAGAAGTTGGTCTATGCTCCTTAAGTGTCTCTCATTTAGTGGTTGAAACCATGTGAGAGCTATGTTCCTAAGGGTTAGACCAAAGGCATTATACTACGTGAATAGGTCCTCAACTTGTTCAGCTCTCAAGACTTGCCTAAACTTAGCCACATGATCATATGGGTCTCCTGTGCCATCGAAGTAGTTCTTCATGGACTTAACCAGCTGTGTAGGTCTCAATGTTCTGGTGTGTTCCCTAGGCCTTGGTAGAGGGAAATCATCAGCATTCCTTTGGTTCCTTGGGGCTCTAAGTCCCTCAGGTTCTGCTCTATTTGTTTCCGTTCTCGTTCTTTCTCTTCCCACTGGATTGGCAAAGCTTACCTCTGGTCTATCTCTATGTCTGTCCCTTTGAGCTCCATGAGCTTGGGACGTTCCAGCTCCTTGGTGACCAAAGGACACATTCGATCTTGGTTGGGGGAAAATAAATTCACCTTTCCAAGTGTAAGCATGCCTATCATTTTCTGTAACCACAAAGATCCTCTTTGAAGCGTGATCTAAGTGGGTCACTCTGCCTGGGCTATCAGGATCTTTGAACTCATATATCATGATTGTTCCTACCTCATTCGGCTAATCACATCTATACCTCCAAAAGGCTTCATTCTCGGTTCAGGAGTAGATCTATGCTCTTATTGTCTTGGGAAATCCACTCTGGTGTGATAATCCTAGTGAGAACAGATTTGCCTCGGGGGTATCTAGGCTCTACACCCATGTTTCCTTGCTCCAGGTCTCCTAAGTCTGTTTCTGGGATCACATTTCCGAACTCGTCTGTCCTATCTGGGTGACTGGTGACTACATATATGGTTCCCTCCTTGTCCAGGTATGCCCCATTTTCAAATTTGACAGCTGGGTGTTCTAGCCCAATGGATTGATCAGGGTTTTTTATCTGTACCACAGATCTTCCAAGGCCGTCCTCATAGATGCAAGAACCTAATCTGTTGGTCCTAAGGTATTCCAGCTACGTCTTGTAGGGGCCTTCTACCCTATGTAAGTATGGCACACCTGAACTTCCTGTAGGTCTCTCCATGCCGTGGGACATCTCAGACTCGCTAGTCTCAGAGCTAGGGTAGTACGAATAATGGCTCAACTGCTAGGCCCAAGACCTAGCAGTATGATTGACACTAGCCTCTGAAGATCTAAGACTCTGTCTATCTCTTCCCAGGTGTCGTCCTCATCTAAGGTTCATATGCTTAGCTGAGCAATCCCAATTTTTACCCAAGGTACAACCTCGTTGCTGAGTTCTTTGTATCAATCACTTGATTCTTTTTTAGTTGATTATTGTGTTTATGATCTTATCTGATATCACGTCGTCAGGAACACTTGAGTTAATTTCCGCACTTAAATGTTGATCGTCTCACGTTAGGTTCTTTTCCTTAAAAGTTGTGAGTCACACACAGGTTATCTCTTGACTTGAACTTGATTTCTTAGATAGTCTTGACTTGTCTCGTGCCTATCGTTGCCCTGACTTACTTCTAGCACTACTCGCACTTAGCCTAAGCTATGGATTGACAGAGGGGGTTGAGAATCTTCCAACCTTGAGTTTCTCCCTTGGTTGCCCTTGTGTGCACAGGAAGTGTGTTCCCAAGCTTGCACTTACTCTTGCTCCGATCGCCCTTTGATGCTCTCACTGGACCTGTAAGAGTCCCAAAATTAGCTCAAGACTCAAATGCAAAAGACATAACCAAGCACTTTCATCCACGTAGCTCAGATACCAATTAGCCTTTTGTCTTTATGGAAAACAATCTAGAGATCCCTTGGCTTTGTTCCCCCTGAATATGGTCACTTTCAAAATACTATATCTAATAATCCTGATATTAATTTGACCTTAACCAGTGGAAGTTTTGGTTGTACTCCCCACGAGCTTTCCAACAAGCCCAAGACCACCCCAAATGGATTTCGTATGAGAAAGTTATGACTGTTCAGGTTCTCGGTTTAAAACAAGGCTCAAACAGGCTGACAAATCACAGGACTTTTCTCGAAACACAAGTGTAGGGACTTCACAAATCACTAATGGCTTGACAAGTATGCCCAAAATTTACCCCAAAACTTGGTATAAAAAACCCTAAAAATTTGGCCGAAAAAGCCTGTCAATCGCGATCGACAGATCTGTCAATCACGATTGACAGAGGTGTCCGTCGGGGCCTGTCGGTCGCAATCGACACGTCAGTCGCGATTGACAGTGTCAATCGCGATCGACAGAGTTGGTCGTGGATCCTGTCAAACGCGATCGGTGGTGTCAATTGCGATCGACACGTTTTTCGGGATTTTCTCCGTAATTTCAGTCGATCGAGGATGTGTCCATCGCGATGGACATGTGGCAATGCGAGAAATTCAGTCAATCGTCAAAATTCAGTCGGTCGCGATCAACGGTGTCAATCGCGATTGACTCGGTCCTACGTGGCGGTCGGTCGGTCGTGGGGCCTGTCGGTCGCGATCGACAGGGCCTGTCGGTCGCGATTGACAGAGTCTGTCGGTCGCGATTGACAGAGGTTGTCGATCGTGTCTGTCGATCGCGATCGATGGTGTCGGTCGCGATTGACAGAAAAACACAAAATTTTTTAGTTTTTTCTAGTGATTTGGAATGTGCTCCTTGTGCATGTCATTGTGGTGCACTTTGTTTTACCAAAAGATGAAATTTTCTGTCGATCGCGATCGACAAAGGTCTGTGACACAGAGACAGGTTCCGAGTTCGTCCGTACCTGCGTAGCGTGCTGGAGGGGATGATACAGCTGTACCTGCAAGATCACTCAGAAAATAGGCAAAAAGCAATGCACACAATTCGCTCTCTCGCTCTCTCTCACAAGTGAAATGAGGGAAATGGAAGGAAGAAGGTGATATGATCAAAACCTGAAATTTTCCGCGATGGTGGAGATGGAGGTGGTGAGGATGATGATGGTGATGAAGTAAGAAAGAGAAAAATAAAGAAGAGTAAAGAAATTAACTACAACGCCAACGTCTCAAATCTACGTCTTACCATCACACACTCGTCCTCAAAGCTCGATCCCCGGCAACGGCGCCAAAATTTGGTGTAGCTCTGTGATGAGTAGCACCTCCTTTAATGTCAATCCGGGAAGACGTGAGGATGGTATGATGACCTCGAGCAAGTGAAGGCACAAGTGCGTGAGTGCGAAGCACACTAACATGCACACACATACACACACACGCGCACACAAGGCAAGACAAAGAGTGAGAAGCAATGGAGTTCTTTAGATTACTTTCAAAAAGCTCATACAAGTTCAAATCAATTACAAGCTAACCTAAAAAATGAGCTCTCTAGCTCTATTTATAGTTTTTGACTAGGTTTTGGCGGTGTCTAGACCTAGTGTCCGGCCTAGTTAAAAATTAGGTTCTAGGTCCCATTTGAAGGCTCAAATGGAGTCTAAAAATTATGAAAACTGGTAGGTAGCTACTTCTAATGCTCCTCAAGCTCAAGGACTCCTTGGCTTGCACAAAATGGAGCTACAAAAATATGAAATGGTATTTACAATGGCTTTTAGTGATGAAAATCACTATTTTTGTAGGGATTTCATCTAACGATTTGACATACACATCTTTGAGCTTCCTACTTGCTCCTTCTCCTTATGTGTCCACCTCTTTGATATGCTTTAGCTTCCTGAAAAAATAATGGCCTACTTACCCGATCTTCTTTGACTACTCTGTCTGCTTGTACCTTCTCTTCGCTCCGACTCCCTTCGTTGACTTCCTTGTCTTGTGAGTCCAGTTCCTTGACTACTGCTAACATAGACCACCTGCACCTAGAGGACCATGTTATAGATGCGGAGGAGATCATTTTATCAGAGGATGTATGTTACCCAACCCACCACCACCGCAGCGAATTTGGGAAGGATATTGTAGTGATTGTGGTAAAGAACATCTTTTTAGAGATTGCCCCAAGAACCCCAACAAAGTTCACTCAAATGTGCAGATCAATGTGATAGAAGTGATAGAGTCATCGAGGAGTGATAAGGAGTATACAGTGCCACTAAAGGCAATAACAAGAGCTAAAGCTAGAGAGACCTCAGAAAGAATGAGAGAGAATAATCACGCCAACAAAGACTTGAACATACCCACACCTCAAGTAGTTGCAGACTCGAAAGAGTCTAGGAAAAGTATTAAAAGTAAACGGACCCAAAAATGGAAGAATCGTAGAGAAAGGATGAAAGAAAAGAAACGGCAACAAAAGATGGAGAACGAAAATAATGAGCAAGGCCAGGAAGAAAAACAAGAAATTGAGGGAAACAACAAGAAAGAAAAGTATAAAAACCAAGAGGCAGGATTAGTTCTAGTTGACCCTATGCTAGAAGATTTAGCCATGTGGATTCAGGAATACCAGGCACGAATAAGAGGACCAACCATTGAACAACATGAAAAGGAATATCAAAGAGGTGAATTGGAGAAGGAAAGATCAGATATATGTAAAAAAACTAATCGATGTGGCTCAACAGACCATAGAAAAACATGTTCAGCGACTACCCAACTCAAGAATTCCCGAAAAAGAATTCGAAGAGTATGTTACCTGCAACATGCCAAGAAATTACAAAAACGTGGATATGGACCTCTAATCATCAATAGGATTTCTACGAGTGGAGCAGTTAATCTAGCTACTCTAGATGGAGATGTTCTTCCTAACTACATAAGTGGATGCCGAGTAAAACGATATATGGAGCCACTGACGGATGAAATGCTAGCACACCTCGTAGGTGCGCAAAATAGGAAGAACGGATTAGAGAAGAGGCACCGCGAGAAGCCTTGGAGCGTATTAAGAAACGGAAGGAGTGGTTAAAGCAAAGAGATGAACGGTATCTCCAAGGAGAAGAGCCTATTCCCATGGCTAATTACCAGGTTCATAAGTCTGACACGACCAATGTCAACATGTCCCAGCCTTATTTAAACCTAGGAATTGGAACAACGGAGTACCGGCTGATAGATGCCTTGATAGACTCAAGAGCATGACTCAGTTGCATACGAAATACGGTCACCCGAGATCTTCAAATGGTTATGACACCCACGAAAGCACATATGAAAGGGGTTAGAGGTCAAGCCATAACATGCATTGGAGAAGCCATAGTATCCCTCCACCTAGGAAATTCAACTATGGAACAACGAGTTCTAGTGTGTAGAGATGAAGACTTCATAGAAAACTTGATACTAGGACAAGACTGGATCATTGAGAATGAGGTAAGCATCCACCTAGCGCAAGGATACATTTCAACCAAGATAGGGCACAAGGAAATCTTTAGTCTATTAGGGGAGAAACCCTCACAGAGACCGGAAGTCATCGTAAGTGTGGAACAACTCAAAGAAGAGCACGTAGAAAATGATTCCAGCACCATTCACTCAGAAGCAGGTCCGAAAGGAGAAGAGATTTCAAACCCTAATATATCCAAGGGAGAAGTGGATTCACTATACTCGATTGATGAACAGAAAGAAACCAAGGAGATCAATACTCTTAGAGTTTTTGACATAAAAGAACGATCACCAACTTGGAAAACCACTCTCAACTACTTGCATTCGGGAAATGTCAACTTCAAATGGGTGCGCACGGACCGAGTGAAGGAATCAGAGATCACAACACCAGCTCATAAGGAGGAAAAGGTGCGCAAGAATTCTCCTTCACCGAAATCCGAACCAAAACGACTCTTGCAAGTATGGCTTCCTAGGCCTTTGATTGAAGCTCAAAAAGCGCGACAACAAATGTGGATTCCCAAGAAGGTCAGACAAGTGACCATTAAAGAGATAGACAAGCACGAGGAAACATTATATCAACACAACAGTACCACAAGGACTAACGAGCTTCATCACAGATACCTCAAGAGAAGAAACCCCACACCTACGATCACCAAAAAGAGAAGAGATAACATGGAGCACGGCATAATGAGACAAAAACAAGGTTCAATACCTCTACTACGAAATGGATCTGGAAACCCAAGCAACAGCAAGGAATGGAACACCAGACCCAAGAGGATTTCTATTGCACTCATGAAGCTTCCAATGCACCTAAAGTATGCATGATAGGGCCACAATACAAGACCAGGCATTCGGCACATGATGTACTTATGAGAATTAGTGGTGCACATTCTCCAATGGGGAATAGGTCATAACTTCTACTTCCTAGGAATGAACCTACTATGTAAATAAATAAATTCTTCGGCTATGCTAATCCTTGTTTTCTTTCAGAAAAGAAAATGAAAAATATGCAGTAAGAGATCTTACTTATGCAAGCAAGGAGAACGGAGTGACGAAACGAACGACATGTCACTACAATACACATCACTAATGCTATATCTTCTACTGAAGCTAATGCTCTGTTCATTACAAGTGCAGATGGCCTCTGAAGATTCTGAAGCAACCATTCAGGAGGAAGTGATGGAATTTCCTCTACAAAGCATGACTAAAGCAAAGGGACACTGGTTTAGAGAGGATCAATCGGCTGGGGATTATCTATTCCTAGTGACCATCAAGATCATGGACATGGATCATCAGTTCCCGGTTATGTCCCAAGATTTTAAAGTGGTACATGAGCTTCCATCTACCATTGAAATCATGAAGAAAGCGGGCATCCACAAATATTTTGAATTGCCAATCCACAAACCCAACTTTCAAAGGTGCACGCAAGTTATGAATACATTACAGCTAGCGCTACACGATCCATTGGTGCCAGAGGCATGAGTCATGGATGCAGTAGGTGAATGGGTCATAATCCAATTTACACATGATTTAATCAAAGAAGCTTTTGGATGGGAGAAGGATGGCAATACGGTATTAAAAGAGGAAAGTCGAGGGGCAAAGACAAGGACATTTACTGACATTAATCGTGCTGATATTGAAGAAGAAGTAAAACTCATTCATCAACACTTTTGTTTCCCTAACATGCATAGATACACTGCCCCTTAGAAAATCATAGTACAGATGTTGTCTCATGCTATTAAACAAATTGGGAATCAAATTAATATGACTCCTTATATTTAAGAGAGGCTATTCGAAGCAAAGAAGCAGTGGAACCATAAGAAGTTCCTGAATGGCAGTGTAGCTCTGACCATATTGATATATCATGCCTTGGTGTTGCTCTAGCACAATGGCGAGAACCACGTTAAGAAGCTTCACCTCCTTAATGTCAATCCGTGGAAGAGGTAGGAGTGATATGAAGATCGTGAATGTGAGATGATGTGAAAGTGAAGGTGAGAAGCATCAAGATGCACACACACATACACGCACACAATGAAGAGACAAGCAAGACACAATGGAAGGTGGGAAATTAGCTCAATTACTCAAGAACACTATTACAAGCTCAAACTAGCTCTAAGCTCACACTATCCAACATGAACCAACCTCAAAAATGAGCTCTCTAGCTCTTTTTATAGTTTCTAGACTAGTTTTGACCGGTTTCACATCTAGTGACCGGCCTAGTTAAAAAATAGGTCCTAGAGGCTATTTGGAAGGGTAAACGATGTCTAAAAATAACGAAATTTGGTACGAGCATTCTACCTAAGCTCCTCAAGCTCGAGGACTCCTCGGCTTGCACAAAATGGAGCTATGAATTACAAAATGGGGTTTTGTCTATATTACATATGTTACAAGAGTGATGAAAATCACTGTTGGATGTTTGAAGAGGTAATAAAAACATAATTGTTTGAAAAAATGATCCCACTGGCTCCCTGCTCCGTCTTTACATGCTTCCATGTCGTCTGTGCCTCTGACTGTGCCTCTGACTGCTTCCAACACCCCCCTCCCTCTCGCTTCTGTCGTCCTCGACAGAACCTTGTTGTGCGGTCTGCCGGATGTAGTTTTGTAGGAGGTCGTGAGCGAGGGTGTGCTCAGATACTCGAATGCCTCGGGCCAGATCAGCCTCGAGTTTCTCCCAGTCGATCGGTTGCGGTTCGTCGGGTGGCGGGAGTTGATAGTGCGCGGAATAAACCATTCGCTCGCAGGCAAAAAGTTGCAATAAATGTGTGGGCCTGCTGATGAATACCTCGGAATGGTATTCCCAAAATCCGGTGGTGAACATCTCTTCAAATGTTTGCTTGTAGCACGCCGGTAGGTATTTTATTCTACAGTGCCAGGCATAACACACCCGGAGCGATGGCGTTGTGCTCATGTCATATACTAGATCAAAGTTACCATGCTCAAATCCCGGGGTGTTTACATGCGGTGCTTTGACGCGTCGGAAGACTTTAAATATCATTTGCATCATGTCAAAAATTTTGACAGTCATATGCGCTGCGATATCATCCATATGCTTCAGGCGAGGGAGCCAGTGACGGATTGTAGCCATCATATAGCCAACAGTGGGCAACTCGGTAGGTGGCTTGAAGTAGGGGTAATTCAGCCAATCCTGACACTGCCTATTGTTTTGTACTTTGATAGCGAATGCAGTCCAGGAGCGGCGTCGAGGTACTGGTCCCCAGCAAGGATTATACTTTAAATATAAAGGCGCTTTCACCCATGTGCTCATCATTTCTGGGTACTTCTGGAGTAGGTCTTTGCGCCAATCAGGTTGATGGATCTCTCCTCTTTGCGCATTTGGTGGCAAGTCCGCCGGCTCGAATTGTGTAGCATGCGTGGGTTTCATGCCGGTTTCTTTCTCTATAGCTAGCTGATATTCAGCCATTAACATGAAGTACGGTTTATACTGCAGCTCATGCCCAGATATATAGCGTCTAGGGGCTAAATGAGCAAAGAAGGGGGATTGTAAGATTCGCTCTTCAATCATGGCCATGGCATGTAACTGTGCCTCTACTCTGGCCGAATGTGTCGTTCCAAGTTCTTCGATTGTTTTCATCCACGCGAGGGTAGGAAGTTCATAGGTCATCTGGCCTTCGGCCGTGACTTGTCCGCCTGGGATGGGTATTGGCTCGTATGCTTCTTCAAACGTTTCCTCCACCGGATGGTTATGTTCTCGTCGTCAGCTGGAATCTCCGGTGGGGAATCAGGCCGTGGTGGTGCTTCGTATACATCTATGCGTGATTGGAGAGTGGTTACCTAGGCCCGTAATGCGTTTAGTTCCTCTATGAGTTCAGGAGAAGGGTCCACAGGTTCTGGTACTTCTGCTGCCACTGGTAGTTGTTGTGGTGCCGGTTCTCTGAGCTGTAGTAACTTGTGATCTTCTTTTAGCTTCTGATGTTCTTCGTTCATTCGATCATAGTCCTCTAGCAATCGAACATGGTCATCTAGCAACATCCGCATCGATTCAGATGGGATTGCCTTGAATCTGCTCAGACTTAATGGTTGTTCAGGATGATCCAATGCCGCTTCCAAATTTTCTCTATTCTACGCTTGGAGTCTCACGTTCTCCTCCTGGGCTGCGGCTAGGTGCCTCCTGAGTAGACCCATATTCCTTGTCAGCGTCGCGTTCCTAATTGTTTGGGCTCGAAGCAGGTTTTCCAGATCAGCAGTGGCTTCTTTTGTCTTCTCTTCACTTTCTAGCTCTAGCTTATGACATGCCTCTCTTAGTTCTTGGTATCGCGTATTTAACGAGGCATTCTCGATCGATAATGAATTAAGCTGCGACTGTAATGCATTCGTCGTCCTCTGCAGCTGTTGATAGTTGTTGCCAAGAGATGCAAACTCATCTCGTACTTGTGTCATGCATGTGAACATTTGTTGAAGTGCAGTGTCTATGGTGGGTGATAATAGTAATGAAGTGTTAAGTGAGGATGCAGTGGAAGTAGATGCAGCGGGAATGGGAAATGGGGTTGGGAAGGTGGATGCAGTGGTGATTGTGGAAAATTGTGACGTACCTAAATATGATGGTGCTGTGAGTGGAGTGGGTGCTGGTGAGGTGGATGGTGATATGTCCATGTCATTGGACGTGTCAAGTGCGGTGACTGTGAAAAGCGGTGTGTAAGTGGGTGGTTGTGTAGGTGTGAAGACGGGATTTACAAATGTAGAGTAATTTACAGGGGGGATGGCTGGAGCAGCTTGGTGAAAAGGGGAAATAGGGGTTATGGTGGGTTGAGGAGGTGAAACTGGTGAGAAGGTTAGTGGGGTTAGAAAGGTGAAAGGGTGTCTTAAAGGTGGGGGAAAAGCTGGGAAGGATGAAGGGGTGAAGGGGTTAACATGTAGACGAGGTGGGGTGGGTACGGGCATGGTGGTATGAATGGGCGGTGTAAAGGCTGTGGCTATGTTGCCATGGACTGGTGTGGATGTGGGAGGAGCAGTTGGGGGTGCTGGGGATACAGGATGGGTTGGTGAAACGTGAGGTGAGAGAGGAGTAGATGGTGTGGATGTTATTTCAAGGATAGTGGTAGTATGTACAACGGTAGTACGTCGTGGGGAGTCAACTAGGATAGCTTCTTCGGTGATGGATCTTTCCGGACGTAGGCATGCCTCTCGCGCCTGGTGGGATGATTGAGCACCTACCGGAACTCGAATATATTCACCGGGCTTCGATAACGGGCGAACTCTGCGAGGGTCATATTGGGGGAGTGGCTTCCTTTGTAAATACCTCAGTGCTTCGACCGGGCCGATGGATTGGACCAGTTCTCTGAACCCTCTGATGTAGACTTCTTCAAACCCTCTGGAGACTAGTTCTTGTTCGATTAGGGCCTGGCTCTCTTCTTCAGTTAATTTCTTCCGTGCCCAGACTTTCTCCATCATACGATATAATTTCTTGATTGCCAGCGTGTAAGCTGCTGCTTTGAAAGTCTCCTCTTCGTGCGTGCTGGTGTCACCGTGTGCATCGGTTTGTTGGCCTTGGCCGTCTGTCTGTCCTTGTTCTTGGGAATCATGCGTGCCCTGGCTGGCTTCATCGTCACCTTCTTCGTCATCTGTGGCTGTTCGTTCATCATCAGAGCTCGACACAACTTGTCCCTGTGGCAGATCCCGCGGTGTGGTAGGGTAACTGGGGCGTTCATATTCTTGGGAGAACATTTGTGCCTCTGAAAACTGGAACTCATTTGAGAATGCATCCGGCATCTCAAAATCGAATGTTGTGTTTATTGGTTCTGCCTCCATGTGTGGTATTGGGAAAGAAAAGGCTTCCGCACCAATAGTGGTGGGAGCTTCTGCTGTCGTGGTGGTGGGTTCTATGGTTGCAGCTGCCTGAGGTGCAGCGATACTAGTAGTGCCCTCCGTGACCACTGGTCTAGACAACCTTATGCGAATAGGTTGCACTGTGGGAGCGGCTTCTGTCGGTGATCGCTCTGGAGAGGGTTGTGGTGATGGTGACTCTGGCACTTGAAGGCAAGGAATGGTGCCTCTCATACGCTTACTTGCCCGTGTTCTACTGGGCTTCCTGGCTTTCTTCGTCGTTCCTTTGAATGCTTTCAGCTCTTCTCCTGTTAATGCACGTTCAATTGGCAAATCATAGGCCAAGCACATATAAACAATTCTTGTCAGCGCACAATATCCATTAAGCACTTTCTTGCGTTCCCATCTGTGTTGTGCCAAATACATTTGATCAATGATCCAGCTTGCCAGATCAACCGTCTGAGGTCCCGTACATGCCAAATACAATCCAAACCATATTCTCTTATGTGGCATGGTAAATCTGTCCTGAGCGGGGAATGCGAAGTGTTGCATGCATATCCGTAGCGGCTTTGACAGCTCCGGTGTAATTGCTGAGATCTCCTCCCACTTAGTGACATCCCCACGTTTCATAGGGTCTGGAATTAATCTTTCTCGATCTGTGGGTGTGTGGGTGCCATGAATTTTGATGGCCGCTCTGATTAAATCCTTTGAGAGGTAAAACCTTTTGTAGGGTGGATCATCCACTAAAGAAGGCAAAATAAAAGTTCCGGGGATATCCTTATTCTCTGAGGCCAGCAAAGTAGTGATTAAATAATAACACCTGTAAAAGTCAGGTTTGGGCAGAGGATCACTGAAATACTCCGTGAAGCCTGCTCTGGCCCAAACGTGAGTTAAATCCTGGGTGTTCTGTAGGGCTTCGAACTCTCTGGAGAAGAATTGGTATTTTCCCCAAGTGCGGTCATCAAACGTCAAATTGGATTCAAATATAAAATCCGCGTCCGCTAAGGGTCCTGCAAGTCCCTAAAACCAGTGAGAGTTACGGTGTATCTTTTCTGTGTAGCCCATAGGTGGGTTATCGATCGGCATGGGCCCTGGAAATCCTTGGAATTCTGGCGGTGGAGCAGTCGGGTGGGATTCTGCTCGTAACACGTTAAGGGGCACTGCAGCTACACTGGGGCCTGCTCCTGATGGTCCTTCGTTGGTTTGCATGGTGACTGATGCGCTAATGAGAAAGATCTGCTACAAAAGATTAACACATTAGCATGGAAATTAATTATGATCCCATTAAAGTGAGACCGCAATCCCTTTCCATAACTGATGCGTAACCCGTGTAGCCAAGTGCTGTGATGTGATGGATGCAATGCTTCTTGCAGCACTAGTGCAGGTCTCTAGACACCTACACGTTTCAGATTAAGCATACATTTCTTGATGAGATGAGATTATGAGTGATGTGTGATGATGGTGGGTGAATTTTTACAAGGTTTAAAGGTTAGTGATTTAGTACAAGGTTGTATGTTAGTCGGGGGGTAGTTAGACAAAGGGTTAGGGGAAGGCGGTTGGACATTCTTCGGTATCCATTTCCTAAGAGTTTTTGAGTGGGTGGTGGGTTTCTGCTGAGGGGCAAAAGGTAGTATCGGGTGTGGTGGTATTAAGGGATGGAAAGATTTGTGAGGGGTATATATTACATGGCTTAAGGGTTGAGCTATGATACATGGTTTGGGTACCCAAATCTGCGTGGGCGTGGGTCTATTGGTAAGATATTTCTTGGCAATCCAAATTTGTCGAATGCTCGGACCTGTAGAAGAAGGTCGAGGAGATGGTGGATACTGATTCTGTTTCTGTTCTGCCTTTTTCTTGTCGATCTCCGCTTGGTTGGAGTTCTTCGGTGCTTTTTGTCCTTTTGGCACCCATATTTGTCTGGTGCCGCTTCCTTTGGGTGGCCCAAACTGCTTTCCTTGTTGTGTCTTCTGATACTGCCGTCGGTCTGGGTTCCTTCGTCGTGGTTGACTCTGTTGTTGTTGAGGTTGAGAGGTCGGATGGACGCTCTGCTTTGGAAAAGAAGGGAGTTCCAACACTTGCGTGACCTGCCCATTAGGAAGTGATTCGTTCTTGAACTTTAATCTAGGCCAGTCCGCAACAAGTTTGGAAGGATGAGCACCACAGGGTGTCTTGCTCATTTGGTCGCTGATGCAACCCACCTGACCGCTGATTGTGTCCATCTGCCCTAGCGGATGGGTAGCTGCCTCTTCTAGTTTGCAGGAAGTCCCAGGGAAGATCTCCTGTCGTCCTTCTGATTGACAACTGTCCATAGCCAAGCCCGAGTGGGTTGGTGTGGACATAACGTGACTGGTCTGATTAAAGATCTTCCGGTCTTCCGTTGCATGCATTTCATAGGGTCTAGGGTTACAAACCTCAATCGGAATGCTATTAGGGAAGTCAAGCGGTATCACTCGCTTCTGCTCTAAGGTTCCAACTTGTAAGGAGCCTTGTCTAAGATTTAGGTCCACTGAGTGATCGTATAGCCAATCTTGGCCAAGGATTAGGGGTTCTATCAGGTCGTCATCATGGCACACTAGTAGCTTCGCTGTCATGGTCACATCCTTAATGAGGATAGGAAGGTCCACCTCACCCATGCAAGGGGTTTCCATGCCTCCTAGGCCTATGAGGTATGCCTCAATTGGCCGCATTTCTATTCCTGAATCCTTATAGTGGGACCATCTAATCGCACTAGTCGCAGCACCTGAGTCAATTAAAGCCCTGAGTTCTTGGCAAGGGTTGCCGTGCCCTAGCCTAACTGTAATGAATGGTCTCCTATCCACTATGCTAGGATGAGTGGTTGACTTTACTTGACACATGGCCATGGGATATCTGGGGGATGTTGCCAGATGGTTATAATGTTCTCTCCCTAGTCCTTGTCTTCTTAGCTTCATGCGCTTAATGCGTTCTATGGCTTCTGCCTGAGCTTCAGCTCGTATTCTGTTTTCTTCCTCCTTACGCTTCTTTGCCAACGTGAGTCGTCTCAGCATATCCTCAGTAAGAGGTTCCTGATATAGCTTGACTCTACAGCCACTAATGTAATTAGGCATTATATCTCCTTCTAAGGTGGCTAACTGTACTGCTCCACTAGTCGAAAGTCTGTTAATGATCATAGGTCCATAACCTCGCTTTTCTAACTTCCGTGCGTGCTGTTTCAGCGTATATACTAGAACTAAATCTCCTTCTTTTAGGCCTTTATCTTTCACATGTGCATCAAAATATGCTTTCTGTCGCTTCTTCGCTGCGTATATTCCTGCTGCTGCCTTTAGCCTGGTTTCTCCTAATCGTTCCAAGTCCATTATTCTCACTGATAATTCATGGCCGGTCCACTGATGTTCTTGTGCAACCTTAAGGGTCGGTATCAAGAAGTCCAAAGGAAGCACTGCATTCTGACCAAAAACCATTTGAAAGGGAGTTGCATTGAGTACGGTCTTGTAGGCCACTCGATATGCCCAAACAGCGTGGTGTAACTGTTTGTCCCAATCTGAACGTTTATTGTTCACGAGTTTCGTCGGTACGGTACAAAGTATCTTGTTAGTGCTCTCAGCCTGACCATTGGCCTGAGGATGATATGGTGCAGATTTCTTGTGAATCACCATAAAATCCTGTAACAAATATTCAATGACTTGGTTTAGAAAGTGAGTGCCTCGATCGCTCACTAACTCTATAGGCAGTCCATATCTTGTAAAGACATTTTCAAATAAGAATTTTGCAGTCGTGTGAGCATCATTCTTTTTTGTGGCTTTTGCCTCTACCCATTTGGTTAGATAATCTGTGGCAACAATAATGTATTCCGCATGTGTACCTTTTGCAGGGGGGTTGATGGGTCCTACAAAGTCTATACCCCACTTTGAAAATGCATGTCCGCCCATCATGGGTTTCAATGGCATTTCATCTCTGCGAGTAGGAAACTGAGTTCTTTGGCACACATCACATCTCTTTACATAGGTATGAGCATCCATGTGAAGAGTGGGCCACCATAATCCTGCAAAGAGAATGGCTTTGACTATCCTATCTGGTCCAAAGTGACCTCCTGCAACACCTTGGTGTGCAGTCTCTAGTATGTTCAGATAATCGCTTTCATGAACGCACTGTCTTAAATATCCATCGCGTCCTCTTTTGTATAGGTTATCGCCAATAAGTGAATAGTCTTGAGCTTCCTGCTCTAGACTGCGTTGTCGAGCTAAGGTCATGCCTTGAGGGAATGTGGTCGTTCTCAAGTATGTCACTAAAGGTTCACTCCAGTCTGGTGTGAGAGACACATGATATAATGTAGCATGTTCTACTGGTGGTCTTTCACAACACACCTGACATTCTTTACACAACTTGTAGACATCTGCTTCCATAGAAGGCCAATATACTCCTAATCTATGCAGAGTCTGTAATGTTCGATGTTTTGAATGATGTTGCTTTAGTGCACCTATGTGTGCTAATTGCAACCAATTCGCATGCTCTGATTCATCTACACAACAAGCAAGAATCTTTTGATTATCCTGTTTATATATGCTTCCTGCCATTATTTGGTACCTCTGAGACTTGGTAATCTCTCCTCTGATCTTTATCCTAGGATTCTTGGGTCCATATGTGAGAATGGGGACTATAGGCTTAGCCCATTCTGGTGCTATCTCAAGGTTCAACAAGTATGCATCTGGAAGATCATCCGCTACTCCTTGAGGAGCTTCTCCTGAGGTTAATCTTGAAAGGTGGTCAGCTCTAAGATGTGTCTTTCCTTTCCTGACTACTACTTCAAAATCATACTCCATGAGTAATAGAAACCAGCGTATTAATCATCCTGTGTTACATGGTTTGTTGACTAAGTATAATAGGGCTTGATGATCTGTAAAGAACTTGAACTTGTTGGCCAACAAGTAGTGCCTAAACTTCTTTACAGCGTAGATCATCCCTAATCCTTCTCGTTCCGTCGTGGTGTAATTTCTTTCTGCTGCGTTCAATTGTCTGCTCGCGTAAGCTATGGGGAGATCTATATTACCTTCATTCGTGGGTTGTGCTAACACACATCCTATGGCGTAATTGGATGCATCCACATGTACATGGAATGGCTTACTCCAATCTGGGGTTGTCAATATAGGTGCTGAGCACAAGCGTCGTTTAAGTTCATTGAATGAATTTTCACATTCGTCTGTCCACTCAAAATTGGTTAAAAGAGAGTACAAAGGCTTGGCTATGATTGCATACATGTGTATGAATCTCCTATAATAACCGCAATGGCCCATAAATGCCTGTACCTCTTTCACATTAGTTGGTCTAGGTAATTCTGCAATTACCTTCACCTTTTCCTCATCCGTAGAGATTCCATTTTTTGACACAATGTGTCCTAGAATTTTGCCTTGTCTGACCATGAAAACACATTTTTCTGGGTTCAAACAAACCTGATACTCTCGACATTTGTCAAATATTTGTCTTAACTCTGGGATATGTGTCTGTCTTACATTTGAATGAGCACATAAGTCATCGACGTAAACTTCCAAGCTCTTTCGTAAGAATTCCTTGAAAACATGACACATGAGTCGCTGGAAAGTAGCGGGTGCATTTGTTAAGCCAAATGGCATCACACGAAATGCAAATATGCCCCATTCAGCGGCAAAAGCCGTCTTGTGTTGGTCTTCTGGAGCAATGGCTACTTGATTATAGCCTGAAAATCCATCAAGAAAGCTGTAAACTTCCTTGCCCGCAACTCTTTCCAATAGATGTTCCGTGATAGGAAGAGGATAACTATCTCTAATCGTGGCGGCATTAACTTTTTTAAGGTTGATACACACACGCAATTTTCCATTCTTCTTGGGCACAACCACAATGGGGGATACCCATTCGGTATGTTCAATTTCGTAAATAAATCCTGCTTCTATCAAGCGATCTATCTCCTCTTTAATCTTCGCAGCGTAATTATCATTGTACGTGTAAGGTTTCTGTTTTGTCGGTTTTGCATCTGGAGTCATAGGGATTCTATGAGAACATATATCTGGGTCTACTCCTTTCAAATCTTTGTAACTCCAAGCAAAAACATCTCTATATTCGCGCAATAGGGCAACTAACTCTTCTTCTTCTTCAGTCGTCAAATCATGCCCTATGTATGTGCATTTTTCTTCTTCTCCTTCTATGGCAACTATTACTTTCTTGGTTTTCTCTCGGTTATCATATACGTGTCCGTCAGTCGCCTTTCTATTGGGCATTCAAACCATGATTCTTCTATCTTCGATTTCGTATTTCTTGAAATTCTCGGGTACTTCAAATAAAGATTCTTCTTTTTCTGACATGGTTGCTTGCTTCTTTCTTTTCTTGCCTTCACTTTTAGTAGTCACTTGAGTGGCTAACCTTACCTCATTCGTGATGTCCTCGTGTCTCTGAGTGTGAGTCTCTACTTCGTAGAAATATTCTTCCTCTGATGCGAATGGAGAGTCCATAATAATTGATTCTAAATCAACATCGCTTGCATCCTCAAATGCATCAGTGCTAGCTTCACATTCTTCTAAAATTGCATTGCACATGATTGGCTCTATCGTAAAAACTGAAATGTCATAGCCATCCTCGTCACAGTGGGGTGTCCATTGTTCTTCATTGATGGCTACATCCATGGTTGCTAGTATTTCTGCCCAACCATGGGGTTCAAACTCTTCGTCTGGGAATACTACAGGTGCGTAGGCTAGATCTTGAAGGGTTCGTGGATGTTGTTCTTCACCTAAGGTCCTGGCTTCTAATCTTTCTTCCTCTTGTTTAGCTACCTTACACATCCATAAATGGGTATCCTCATGCAACCAAGAAGGATCTGATTCTAATGAGTGCACGGATTCCGTCTCTACTGGTGTCTTATGGATGGTGTTCCATTGTATTGGGGGTACATCTCTATGTGAATAGTCTTTAAGATTGACTTTGGTAGTCACTCCTAAATGTTGCAAGTACAAAGAATTAGTTCCCCAATCTTGTACAATTTGCAACTGACGCATGAATGGTCGTCCCAATATCATCTCATAAGCACGATTTTTCGCAAAGTCACAAATGGCAAAGGTGTGCTCAAATTCCACACCACAAGTGGTGAGGGATATGCCTTCTAGTAAGCCTAATGGTTTTTCTATGTGTCCATCAGCCATTTGTAGTTTCATCCTGGTGGGTCTGAGTGCTGGCTTACCCCAACGTTTCCATAAAGCGGTGGTAGCGATGGCTACTCCGGCTCCTGAATCTAAGATGGCTTTCGTGGTGTAGCCCTGATGGGTTATTGGAAGATATGTGTTACCTTCCTCTCCTTCGCTTACGTCTCCAATCTTTTCCACGGGTATCTCTGGTACCTTCTTATGTGATCCTATCTGAGAGGGTGTGGTAGCTAGCTTAGGGAATTGATTTGCTACGTGCTTCCACAATTCTGGTTTTACCTTTAACAATTCCTCCAGAGTGAGATTACATTGTACTTTGGTATTCTTGATCACTTTCGTGTTCCTAGGGATTACTGATTCTTCATTCCTCGCTATTATCGTGGGTGCTCTCATACTAATAGACTTTGCTTCCCAAGGTCCTGTGAACTGAGGTAATTCTTGTAAAGAATTAGATTCAAATCCTGTGGGTTCACTCAGTTGTTCCACCTCTACATCATTATATATAGAGGGGATGTCTTGGGGAAATTGTTCCTGCAAGTCGTCTATTTCTTGAATAGGAGGATGGGTTCCTTGTTCTTTTCTCCATTTCTCTTCTTGTATTTCTCTTAAAAATTCATGTGAGTACCTATGTATGGAGGATAGGTTATCTTGACTTTCTGTATTGGGTACTTGAGACAGGGATGGTGCAATCCTTTCCTGTGTCTCTGGGACAATAGGGTTCCTAGGCTGATCCTTTTTCTCTTTGCTTTCTATCAAATATTCTAGCCTCTCCATTAGTCCTTGAAAGTGTAGTTCCGGTTTTGCCATGTTATTCCAATTAAGATATCTAGAGGCTTCAAACAAAGCTTGTGCTAGTTCTACCATCTTCATGCAAAGTTTAGTTCTCTCAATTTCTAGATCAGCTCGAGGGTAGTTTTTACTCATTTCCGTTACTTGAGGTCCCTCTTTTAATCTAGCCTGATATGCACGAAACATCATGTCTAGATCTTCTGGTATGGGTTCCGCTAAAACTGATCCTGATTTCTGAGCTGGATTTTCTTGGTTTAATTCTTGTGAAGTCAATTCTTGGATTTTGGCTCTAGATTCCTTCAAGCTTCCTTCCAACTCCGTTATCTTTTTACTCCATTTTCTCTTTATTCTTTCTCTAGAATCTTTCCAAGATTTCGTCTTTTTACTACTAGATTATGCAACTTCACTAGTTCCGGCTACTTTCTCTTGATTAAGCTGTTGGTTTTGTAGGAGCGCCTGGGCTCTTGTTATAGCTTGGATAGGCACGTACGTAGGGTTGGATCCATCTGCGTTGTTTACAATACCTATCACATTGATCGGTGTTACGTTCGAAGCGTTAACTGGGTTCTTAGGACAATCTTTGATTACGTGCTCTTTGCCACAGTCGGCACAAAAGCCTTGTATGTTATAGTACTGTGATTGCCTTGCTATTGGGGGATGTGGACAATCCTTAATGAAGTGATCTCCTTGGCACCTAAAGCATGGTCCTCTAGGGCCCTGTGGTCTCTGTTGTCTCAATTGGGGCCGTGGGTTTGGGTTTGCGTACATCACATTAGCATAGTCTGGCTCCCAACTAGGTTCCATTGGTGGACTATCGTAATGATATGTCTCCACATGTTCTGGTGACTCCGTGTAATAAGCGGGTGGACTAGTTACATGAGTAGAGTCAAAACTGTTTGAGTTCGGGTCACTTTCTGTGATCAAGGGTGAAGAAGGCACTAAGGCCCTACTTAGGTTCTCTTCTGCAGCAGCGTATTTGACTGAGATGACATTCGCTGGTGGGGGTGGCTGCTGAGCTAAGACGGGTTGAGGTCTCTGTTGAGCCTGGTATGGGTAGTTCTGAGGAGGCCTATAGTAATAAGGCTGAGCATTGTATTGGCCTTGATACCTGCCTGGCTGCTGGTATGTTTGCGGGTAGTTCTGTCTCACGGTTTGTTTGTTGTATGGGCAGTCCTGAGCCGTATGATTCGTGTATCTTCTCTCAATTGTGCAATATTGGCCACTAGGGTTGGCTTGAGGTTGAGGTGCATTGGGGCACACGTTTGCCAAATGATTTCCACCACAAGTGTAACAACGTACATTGGTTGGCAGCTTGGGCACCTGTTTACTAGAAACTCCTAGTTTTTGGGCCACTTTTTCTGCTAGGTCCTCTATCGAATTAGATAATTTTGTGGGTGCTAGAGAAGAACAATCTGAGTCCTTATAGACCTTTGAGAGTTCCAACTCGTCTCCTAAGTTGTCCTCGATGTCTATACATATTCTTACACACTCCTCTAGCGTTCTGGGTTCTTTTAGGTACACATAGGAGCGTAGTTTAGCGCTCAACAAGCCATCTAGGAACAGTGATACTTGTTTGGCTTGTGAGGGTAGCTCTTGTATTTGGCATCGTTCAATATATTGTCTGAATCTACGACCTGCCAGTCTTATTGTTTCCTGAGGGGTCTGTTTAAAGCTATGAATCAACGAAGACGTGTCGTGTCTAATCCCACTTTTAGAGAATTCTGTGATGAATGACTCTAAAAAGTGATGGATGTCTCTAAATTGCCTTTGTTGCAATGGTTGAAACCAAGTTAAAGCGGTATTCTTTAACGTTAGTCCAAATGCATTGTATTGTGTGAACATGTCCTCGACTTGTTCTGCTCTTAATACTTGCTTGAATTCTGCGACATGGTCATAGGGATCTCCTGTCCCATCAAAGTAATTCTTCATGGATTTCACTAATTGAGTGGGTCTCAATACTTGCGTGTTCACGCGGCCTAGGTAGAGGAAAATCATCTCTACCGCCTGGTATTCCATGATCTCTTTGTCTATCCGCTCTATTAGTGTCCGTGGTTGTTCTATCTCTCCCTATGGGGTGATTAAAGCTTACTTCCGGTCTCTCTTTATTTCCTTCTCTTTGATTTCCATGGGCTGAGGAGGTTCCTGCCCCTTGTTGACTTGTATTCATGTTCGTTCTAGATGGAGGGAATACCAATTCACCTCTCCATGTGTATGTGTTTTTAGCGCGGTCAGGCACCACAAAGACTCTTTCTGAAGTCTCATCCAGGTATACAACCTTTCCAGGTGTATCTGGGTCCTTGAATTCGTAAATTGTAATGATGCCTATCTCACCAGGGTGTTCCTTTCTGTACCTCCAAAAGGCTTCATCTGTCTCTTTATTTACGAACAACTCGGTGCTCCTGTTATCTTGAGGGATCCATTCTGGGATGAGTATTCTTGTTAATACGGATTTCCCTCTAGGTGTTCTAGGTTCTTCTAACGGTTCTTTTCCTTGAAATTTCGCTTCCGTTTCTAATTGAATTGTGCCAAACTCATTAGTATCGTTTGGCTGCGTACTTAGAACGTACAAGGTTCCTTCCTTGTCTATGTAAGCATCTCTCTCAAATTTCACCACTGGTCTTTCCAATCCAATGGGTTGATCAGGGTTGTGCATTTGCACCACTTGCCTTTGCAAACCATCCTCATAGATGCGAGCACCTAGTCGGTTGGTTCGGAGAAACTCTAGTTGCGTTCTATAGGGTCCTTCTGGTTTTTCTAGGTATGCTACATGAGACCCTCCTTCTGGTCTATCTGCGCTAAATGCCATTTCTGATTCGCTAGTATCTGAGCTCTCGT
Organism: Ceratopteris richardii; assembly: GCA_020310875.1. Taxonomy (NCBI): domain Eukaryota; kingdom Viridiplantae; phylum Streptophyta; class Polypodiopsida; order Polypodiales; family Pteridaceae; genus Ceratopteris; species Ceratopteris richardii. Next base: position 28,396,151 of record CM035427.1, on the reverse strand, counting down.
AGGGGTAATTACTATTCAATTGCTGAGCCCACGATCGAGCAGTAGTTCTTACACTAGCCTCTGATGATCTAAGGCTTCGTCGGTCCGACTTACCTATGTGTCTCCCTGATCTAAGGTTCATTAATTTTCTTCCTTGCACACTAAGTCACACACTTAGATCGTCACTGGTTCTTTGTTATTACTTTCTTGATTCTTTTTAATTTTCTTTGGATTCTTGTCTTAATTTATGCGTCAGGAATTCGACTTTCCGTTATAATTTTGAGTTCTCGTTCCGTCAGACTTATGTTCTTTCCTTTAGGTTTTCGTCACACACCTTTATCTTTAGTCTTGAACTTGAAAGAATTAGGTATCTTGAGCTTGAGGCGTTCCTATCGTCTTAAATCCACAATGCTAACGTTTAGCCTAAGCTAAGAATTGACTGAGGGGGTTGAGTAATCTTCCAACCTCGAGTCGGCTTTTCTGGTTGCGCTGATGCCCAAGAAGCCGTGCTTCCCAAGCTCTGCTGTCTTCACTGCCTTGCTTGCTTGCCTTTGATTGCCTTTGCTAGACCTGGAAAATTCCAATATTAGACCAATTCACAGGATGATCAAACACTTGAGTATATACACCTTTTAAGTCCCTTCCCTTTTTGCCCAAATTTTCAATGTGTGCCCCCTGGCTTCCTAGTCCCCAAACTGGGTGAACCTCAAAATAGCTTATCCAAAATTAGATGTATTCTTTATGAAAAAAACAGTTGCGATCACGTAGTACTCGTCACGAGCTTTCTAACGAGCTATTAAGCTCCAAAAACGGACTTCGGATGAAAAAGTTATGAGCGTTCAGGCCCTGGGGGGTAAAAACTGACAATCAAGTTTTCCTTCGGATATGAGCTAAGGGGTCTCCTATGAGTCTAATGGTCCAAAAATTTCTCAAAAATACCCCCAAAATTGGTCAAAAAATGGAACCCTAAATTTGCGATGGGGGTGGACAATCGCGATGGTCTGGGACCGTCGCGATGGTCCAAGCAAACTGTCGCGATGGCGTGGAATTTGGACAATCGCGATGGCGTGAAAAGGTGAACCGTCGCGATGGCCCGAAGTGAACGATCGCGATGGCGTGGAGTTTGGACAATTGCGATGGCCCGAAAAAGTGAACCGTCGCGATGGCGTGGAAATGAATCGTCGCGATGGTCCGAAAAAATGAACCGTCGCGATGGCGTGATCAGGCGGACAATCGCGATGGCGCGGTCAACGGTCAAAGGTGGACAATCGCGATGGTTCGAAGTGAACCGTCGCGATGGTCACAAGTGCGATGGCGTGAGCCAATCGCGATGGTCCGAATTTGGGCTGTCGCGATGGTCCAAAAAATGAACCGTCGCGATGGTCTATCGTGACACGTGGCACTGTCGTGGCGATGGCATGAGCCAATCGCGATGGTCCGGGGTCAGCTGAACAATCGCGATGGTCCAAGTGGACCGTCGCGATGGCTCAAGTGAACCGTCGCGATGGTCCGAGACCGTCGCGATGGTCCGGCCGAGCCGTCACGATGGCGTGAGCCTATCGCGATGGTGCGACACAATCGCGATGGTCTGAGCCAATCGCGATGGTCCACCAAACTGATGATTTTTGAGATGCGCCTGTGGATTCGTGCAAGCACAAGGGTCGCCTACCTCGTGGTGTGGTCGCCTACCAAAAATTCTGAAAGTTGCAGACCATCGCGATGGTCCGCCACACTCGGCAGATCTTTGACAGAGAGTGAAATTTTACCTTTTCCAAGCTTTCCTGATGCACTGGAGCTCTGTACCTGCAAGAAAACTCAAGAAAACACAAGCACACACAAGCACAAAAGTTCTCTCTCGCTCTCTCGCATGCACAAATGAGGGGAAATGAGGAGAATGGGTGGATATGGTGAATTTTCTGATTTTTTTGGAGGTGAAGATAATGATGCGATGATGAAGATGGAATGTGGGGAAGGTGAAAAACACTAAAAACTAAGTAAAAACAACAACAAAAACTGAAATTTTTACCTTCCAACGCCACTTCTTGCTATACTCTTACCATCACACATTCGTCCTAGACTCGATCCCCGGCAACGGCGCCAAATTTGGTGTTGCTCTAGTACAATGGCGAGAGCCACGTTAAGAAGCTTCACCTCCTTAATGTCAATCCGTGGAAGAGGTAGGAGTGATATGAAGATCGTGAATGTGAGATGATGTGAAAGTGAAGGTGAGAAGCATCAAGATGCACACACACATACACGCACACAATGAAGAGACAAGCAAGACACAATGGAAGGTGGGAAATTAGCTCAATTACTCAAGAACACTATTACAAGCTCAAACTAGCTCTAAGCTCACACTATCCAACATGAACCAACCTCAAAAATGAGCTCTCTAGCTCTTTTTATAGTTTCTAGACTAGTTTTGACCGGTTTCACATCTAGTGACTGGCCTAGTTAAAAAATAGGTCCTAGAGGCTATTTGGAAGGGTAAACGATGTCTAAAAATAACGAAATTTGGTACGAGCATTCTACCTAAGCTCCTCAAGCTCGAGGACTCCTCGGCTTGCACAAAATGGAGCTATGAATTACAAAATGGGGTTTTGTCTATATTACATATGTTACAAGAGTGATGAAAATCACTGTTGGATGTTTGAAGAGGTAATAAAAACATAATTGTTTGAAAAAATGATCCCACTGGCTCCCTGCTCCGTCTTTACATGCTTCCATGTCGTCTGTGCCTCTGACTGTGCCTCTGACTGCTTCCAACACTTGGGCATTAGAGAGCACTTGCAAGAAATTCCATCATCAGAAGCCATGGCCAAATATGCAAAGGTCGCTACAGCCCCGAGAAAGAAAAAAGGTGTCAAAATCATTGAGGAGGCAGAAACTAGCTCCCAACCTAAAATGAGAGGTACAAAATGACTAAGAGAGGTGATGCAAGAAGAAGCAGAAGTCCCAGCCACAAAAAGGGCACATGTGCTCCCCAAAACAAGAATTGAAGAGCACCAACCAATAATCGAAGAGGAATTAACAAGAGCTCTGGAAGACACACATAAATACACTGAAGGTCAAGTCAATCTACCAGTACAGGGGCACCACTACCAGCAAGCCCACCAAGATGTGGAAGTAAAAAAGAGGCTCACCAAGGTGCATCGGTACAGAGAATTAGGGTTAGTAAATTCGAGCTCATCTTCAGAGGAACGAGAGGAACCAGACAACTCCTCACTAAATACGGACATTCGCAGTGAGTCAAAAGATGATGGACAATGGGAGGAATTAAATGAAGTGAACTACAATGTTGATGAAGAGGACATGAAGGTAAATGTCACTCCCATCAACCCTAATCACAACACCGCAGACAAAGAAGTATCCCAGGAAAGAGTACATGTCATCAAAATAAATGAAACATCTAACATTCAAATCCATGAAACCAAGCTGGCAGGAGCAGGTTCATTCAAGAATCCCAAGGAAGAACCAAAAGAAACTATGGGAGAAGAGTCTGCACCATTCACACCAATAAGGGTTGTGGCAGAACCCTCCGATATGGATGTCACATTTCAAGGGAGTGCCACGAAAATTATCAATATAGAAGAAGAAAGCAAAGACCCGGAAGTGCAACTTCAAATCAGACAACCACATAATGAAACTATACATGTGGAGCATGGAAAGGATGTCCTAAAAGGAGAAGCTCCAAGCATTCCAAAAACGTGGTTGAATGTAGATGTCGCTCAGCTCAAGCTAGTGGTACAACATATGATCAAGACAGCTATGGATACGCAATAATTAATGCTTGAAGCTGATGCTGACTACAACAAAGCGATGCAGGAAAAACATAAACTTCATGAAATGGGTAAGAATCTCTCTGCCCAATTGATTCAAGTTCAAAAGAACGCAACAGATAAAGAGAATGAAGTCCAAGAATCCAAGCAGCAATGTAAAACCCTAGAGACACAAAATGAGAAATTAAAAGAGCAACTACAAGAGTTACAGAAGAAATATGATGCTAGTGAAGCCGAGAAGACACAAATGAACGCAAGAAGCAAGATATTAGAATCACAAATAAAAATATACATGGATGAGGCAGAGAACTTAAGGAACAGAAACAAGGAGCTGATGACAGCTCTTTTAAGTAATCAACCTATAGCAGTTCAGGAAGTTCCAGAAAAGGACACAAAGACATTGGAGGAAAAGTTAGCAAGGTATGAAGATCAGCTCAAGCAGGAGCAGGCCATCATTGCCGAATGGGAGAAGAGGTATATGGATGATACCGCGGCTCTAAGGACAAAATGGAAAAAAACTGAAAATAAATATCTGGCACAATGTAAAGAAGACACTGATCAACTCGCTGTCGTTGCAGAAGAAATCCAAAAGAATAAGGAAACGATTTTGAAGGCCAACGAAGAGATTAAGCAAAAAGAGGAGATGATAAAGCAACTGCAAGATCAGCTTGCACAGAAGATGACAGAGGGGACACCAGTAGTTCCACACTCCACAGCGGCTAGTGAGGAGATTGAGGTACGTCCTCTCTCTCCCCCCTTACATCATTCACCGATAAGGGAGGAAACGGAGATCCACTTTGACCCCGCAGGGGCACGCATCAGGCAACAACGCCAAAGGCCCAGGTCCTGAGGAGTGGAATTAAAGAAAGATAACAACCATGACATTTCATGGGAGGTTGCACACAGCTTCCCCATCCACTAGGAGCTGGCGGTGAAGCGAAACAAGTCGAGGAGAGAGACAAAACACATAGGACACTTCATCAGATAAGATAACCAATTGTCTGAAGTTCCTAGGTATCTCCTCATCCACTGGATGCGTGCGGTGGCAGAAGGCAAATAGGCTCAGCGCAACACAATAAGGGAAAGCACGTAGAAGGGAAGGACGGACCAGGGCCAGGAAGTATCCATGAAGAAGTGCAAGAAGATATTTGGCAGGTAATAATCCTCCCACTAATTGCGTGCGGTGGCAGAAAGAAAACAGGCTCAAAGCAATACAACAGGTCATATGTGTGAAGATAAAGACAAATCAGAAGACCAAAAGTTAGAAAGAGGCAGAGGCTGAAAAGTTGAAGCGGGTGACTAAGAATACCACATTCTTAGCCACTGATGGCATGCACGGCTGCCCGACTTAATACAGCAACCCAGATTTGTGATGTACGGAATACCAAGGGGAAAACAGAAGCAAAGGACATACCTTGGATAAAGTAACAAATTCTATGATAGTCCTTATCACTTCTTCGACCACTGGGTGCATGTATTCAGAAGTCTTAGACTAGCTATAAACGAGAAGCAAAGCCTGTCAAGGGACGACAGAGACAAAGAAGGGGAGAGTGTTGCAGAGCTGAGAAGAGCAAAAGGCAAAAAAAAAAGATGGGCCCTGTTAAACGCGGGTCTTGCCGTCAGAGACGCGTTTAAACATCTATTCGGGTTCTTGGGAGTGGAAGGGGTCTGTTAAACAGAGGCCCTATACTTGATTTTCCCAAATCAACTCACTCACATAACAGTCTGTTCAATAACTTTACTAATCCAACTTACTAGCCGAAAACTCGGACCTCGTCTGATTCATCTACTCACAGAATGTCGATTCATACACAGATTAAGACTTTCTCAGTGACCAACGCACAATACAAAGATGACCGTAACACAAACTCACAGTAATAAACATAGCGGAACCGTGATTCAGTACATAACTTAAGGTAAACATTACTGCAACTTAATCTTTACCGGACAGGTACAGATAATCAACAACACAGAAAGACACAGAATAGCTCAGAGTTTTCAAACACACCATGGAAACTACACAGACTACATCAACCAGACAAACAGTCTGGCGACTCCTCTGGTCATCACCGAAGCGTCTCTTTCATTGATTTATAAGAAGGTTACAATGTCTACGCAACGACCTTTCGATTCGTGTGGAATATAAAAAGAGTCAGACTTTACAATTGCCAATCTGGCGGCTTACATTGGCACGCACGGTGGACTTGAACCTGCAGGTATACAAAAATTACGGTTCATCTACTATACCTTCTAAATACATAGTTCTGGCTAACTTAAATGTCAGGGAAATTTTCTTTTTCAATGACTCTAATATCTGCTTCAAAATGACTGGTTCTACGAGCTGAGCATCTGTCCGTATTGAACTTAAAGAAATAACTTGGCTCATTAAACTCCCTGCCTGTGTCTGCAAAAAAGCTTCCTGTAAGTAAAATTCATTTGACAGAGCCGCATCACGACTGACTTTCATATCTGCAATCTGCTTATCAACTTTGGATAATCTTTCTTTTTGAACATTCAGTTGATACTCCCTTCTTTCTAACTCTTGATTCTGAAACTGTATGGTTTTGTAATACGCATCACGCTCTCTTCTTATCCCTGGTATCTCCTTCTGTAGTTGAGCGACTAAATTCATCTGTATTTTAAGATCTGTATTCGATTCAGATAAATATGCTTCTGTTTGCTGGAGTTCTTCATTAGTCTTTTTAGCCAAATTGGCCATCTCTTGTCCTTTCTGTACTACTTCATTCAGTTGTGCTCTAGTCTCTTCTAAAAGATTGCCCAGAGCTATGCGTGCATCCTCTTTATCTTGGACTAACTGCTTCAACTGGACTAGTTCCGCATCAGCAACACTTAGTAACTCATCTTTTTCTCGAACTTCAGCCATTGCCGCATCTCGTTGACTGGTTATTGTTTCCTGTTCGGCAAGTCTGGCCTGTAACTCCTTAATTTGTTCGTTTAAAGCTTGATTTTCTGCTTTGACTGCATCTAGTTCTTCCTTGGAGTGGGCTAATGTCTGCTTCCAAAACATCAACTTTATGCTGAAAATCATCTCTGATATTATCAGTTACCTCTTTTATTTGTGCTGGTAGTTGGCGTGATAATTGGATCAACATTTGACCCATGGATGCTAGTTCATTAAATACAGGGAGCGAAGGAAAGAGAAGGGAAGGACGTGGTTGAGATGAAGAAGTGGTGAGGAGCTGATGGGAATTTGGTGGAGAATAGTTCGGTGAAGAAGATGAAGCAGAAGGTTCTTCAGTAGGCTGTACAGGTATAATAGGGTCGATTGGCAGGATGGGTGGGGAAGTGGGTTGCAAAATGTTAGTCTCTAATACCTTTTTGGTGGATTGTTGCGTAGTGTCATCAGGGTTGGCAACTGCAGACTCCACTGCTTTAATCATTTCTTCAAAAATTTCTTTAATGATAGGTTGGCCATCTTCTTGCTTTTCCTGTTCGGATTGTTGTTGAGATTCTTCTTTAGAGGAGCTGGCTGCAGAATCGGCGGTATCATCATGCTCTTGTTCGTGATTTGGAGAGGACTGCGCTGATGAATCCTGGTGCATTGATGTTGCTGTGTCATGGAAAGTCTCTTGTTCATGCCCTTCCTCTTCTTTGCCGTCTGCTTTATCACCTGCGGCAGACCCTTGCACCTGACTATCAGATGAACTAATCCTGATGCGTTTTCGGCGTAGAAGTTGGAAGATTTCTTCGTCGTCCTCTTCATCATCTTCCAGGATTTGCGCGGATTCTTCATGATATAGAATTGGACCTCTGGGTGGTGGTTGCGCTGCTTGTATGACTGGAAACAGGAAACTTAGTATGTGGGGGAGACGTGAACGCGGCATATCGCCTTTGTTGACCTGTTTAATTACCGAAACGCATTCTCTATGAATGCGACAGAAATAGTACGAGGCAAAGTTAACAGGCTCTCTAGCAACCAGATCTATCGTTGAGTAGAAAGGGCGAGATATGCCATATATATGTTTCTGCAAATTTAGTATTGCTACTAAAAATTGCAGGGTTGCTCTCTCATGTTCAGGGCGACAAAGGATTGCATATTCATTAGAAGAATGTCTAGGGAATAACTGGATCATTGTAGCTATCGGTAAATTAGGGCCATTTTCTCGACCTTCCGAAGAGAGTCGGAATGCATGAGCAAAGGTCTATAGAGTAATTACGGTACGAGATGGTAAGGAAGTGATTGGCCAACTCTGCTCCGTAACAGGTGTGGCAGCGATGGCGGCAATGATTTGGGCGTAGAACGGGTGACAATCCACTGAATGCCATGGCAATTCAACGAAATTAGCCAACCCACGGACACGCAGGAACTCACCTACATCTGCAGGGAGTCCGTCATGGAACGCAACAAAGTTTGCTAACGCTTCCATGATGCACACATGAATAATAAGCACAAGAACACAATTGCATAGGGTATACAGAGAGCACAAGTACACAAAACACATAGACACAATAGCGATTAACAGTGGAATGAAAAAGGTTAAGTAGATAGTTGGCAGTGTGAGGCGACCAAAATTGTTAATCATCGCACGATGTTGAGATGATAACCTTCATAACTTCGGTGTGCATGCATGAGCAGAACGATAATGCAGGGCGGCTATTGATCATAATTAGGTATCAGAACGAGGATATTTACAGACTTATTTTATTAATCACACAAAACTAAAAAGGAAAAGAAAAGAAAAAAGAAAAAATATGTGGGCAACTGTAGAACACTTCAATGCGAATCAGGCACTTGATGATACGGCCGCAACTTTGAACCATTTATCACTTTCGGAAGAGGAATCCCGGTCAAAGTATGTTGGTGCATGACAATCATCAATTGAAGGAATATGGAGAAATGAAGTCAAGGAGTCAAGAAGAAAACAAAGTCAGATGATTGAAGGAAGGACATATTCAGAAAATCCAAAGACATGAACACATATGTACATTAGTTGACTTATACCTTTGTTTAGTCATACACTTGTATATATTCATCTATAAATATGTTGGAAAATGTCGGGCAAGAAGAGCAATAGAAGATTTGAGAATAGGGAGAGAGAAATTAGTGTCATTAGACACATGAAGAGTGAGTGAATTGACCATCCTCACTTAGATGTAAATTTTCTGAGAAATCGAGAATTTTTGCGCCCGATATTTTGCTGTCTGCTCCTTCTGTGCTTAATCTTTTGAGAAATCCTTTTGCACGTATCTAAGTCCATAGCTAATCTATCTATGGCTAGAATTTGAGAGGTTAATTGTAATCAGGCTATGAGAATTTTGATTAGGAACATTCATATGTAAGAATGTTCTAACAGTCGAGAAATCTGGCGCACATTTCATCTTCAATGAAATGATCATTGCTCAGTCTATAGTGTAAAGTTTTACACAAATGAGGACTTAAAATTTAAGTTGGAAGATAAGCCATCTATGGCTAGAAGATCTTGATCAAACGGGTTCAGAGTTGGGAGAACCAGTGCTAAGAAGTTGCAGGTGTCAAAGTCGTCATTGCAGAGAAGTACTTTCAGACATAGGTAAAGTGTTTCACACATTTCTCAGTGTATGGTTAATCTTTTTGAGAGATTTAACTTGGCAAAGTTGCGCAACCTTAAGGCGAAGTGTTGTGCAAAGTTTTATCAAAAACTTTACAGGATTGATTAGTCAATGAGTGACTAATCTGCAGCAGACTTTTCAGAGAAGTTGAATTTTTCAGAACTTTCAATATTTCTGATAATTTGATGAATGATCTCTAAGTTTGGTGGAGTCTAAGGTTAACCTTGACATAGAGGTGATCTAACTTCAAGGTTAACTTGTTCTTTTGGAGATTAACACTCTCCATCAGTGGTATCAGAGCAGGTTGTGTCAAAATTGAAGTGAAGAAGACTCCGACTATTGCAGAAATACAAAACTTTACATTTTGAAGGTGCAGAAGGGTAAAGGTTGAAGAAAGATCAAAGGAAGACATACAAAGAGCATCAAAAGGATCAGAAGGAGCAACATTCGAAGTAAAGGTACATTCATTATCTGTAAAGGTTAAAGTTTTGAGACTACAGGTGAATCAAAGATGGGAGATAGTCTCCAAATTGAAAAGTTGGATAGAGAGAACTATCCTGCATGGTCTATGAGGATGGAAGCTCACCTTATGAGCAAAGATCTGATAGGTTACATCACAGGAGATGAAGAAAAGCCAGAATTCAGAGATCCTAGTGTTCCAACTAGGGAGGAGCTTGCAGATTTGAAGAATTGGATGAAGAAGGATGCTCAAGCAAGAAGCATCATTTACATGGCAGTCAATGACTATTTGCTTCCTCACATTAGAGGACTTGAAAGTGCTTGTGACATTTGGAATGCTTTGGAAGAGCATTTCCAAAATACAACCAAATCAAGGAAGGCTTCACTATGGGCAGAGTTTACTACCTTCAAGAAGAAGGCCTCACAATCAATTTCTGATTATGTGACAAAGATGAAGGACATTGCAGATTCTTTAGGTGCAGTGGATGAAGATATTGAAGAAGACAAATTGGTAAGACAAATACTCACAGGACTAAGAGGAGATGAGAAATGGAAGCCTTTCATTTTATCTACAGAACTTTCATTAGATCACTTTACTCCTGATTTGAATCAATTGTTAGGTCATATGCTAACTTTTGAGAATGATATCAAAGGAGATGTTGATAAGAGTGCAGGTCATGCAATGTATTCTAAAGACAAGAAGAAAGCCAACAAAGGAAAGCAACAATCAGGTGAAGAAGAAGGTACTTCAAACCAAGCAAACTTCATAAGAGGAAAAGGAAATGGCAGGAGTAGAGGAAGAGGCAGAAACAACAAAGAGAGTGTAAGAGCTTGTTGGATATGTGGTAAGACCAATCATCTATCTCATGATTGTTGGCACAATAATCAAAACAATGGTAATTATCAGAACTTTAATCAAAGAGGAAGAGGAGGTAGATTTCAGAGAGGAAATTTCAGAGGTAGAGGTGGTAGGAATTCTTTTGGAAGAGGTGGTGGAAGAAACTTCCAAAATCAATCCTATAATAACACCTACTACAACTATGCATCAGATCAAAAGGAGGATTCGACTCTCATTATGAATACATGTGAAACCTCACATGAGGACATGAGAGTGTTCTATATTGATTCAGGATGTAGTAATCATTTAAGTGGAAATATTGCTTTGATGACTGACCTAGATCATAATGCAATTAATCATACAGTTCAGACAGGTGATAATACAAAGCATAAGGTAAAATCAATTGGTTCAGTCAAAGCTAAGGATGGGAGCACTCTTCTGAGTAAGGTACTTTATGTTCCCACAATTCCAAAGAATTTGATCAGTGTAGGTCAAATTGTGGAAAAAGGTTATGAGGTAAGGTTTACCAATGATGGAGTTTATGTGGAAGACCCTAGTCAAGGGTATAAACAAGTTATTGCAGGAAAGAAAGAAGGAAGGCTTTTCACATTGAAGGTACAAGGAAATGTTGGACATGCTATGTTCACATATGGAGAGCAGAAGGTGTCAGAATTGGATCTTTGGCACAAAAGACTTGGACACTTTAATGAAAGAGGTATCAAAGAAATGATTAACAATGATTCAGTACTTGGAATGCCTAACATTGCAGGTCAACACATGACATACAGATGTGAGGCATGTCAATTAGGTAAGGCTCATAAGCAATCCTATTCCAAGCATGGATTTATGTACTCAGAAAGACTTGAATTGGTGCATACAGATGTGTGGGGTCCTTCAAAGGACTTTAGTATAAATGGTTCAAGATATTATGTTATATATGTTGATGATGCTACCAGGTGGATCACAATTTATGTGATTAAGGAAAAGTCAGAAGTGTTTAATACATTTAAACACTATCATGCATATGCAGAAAGGATTACAGGTCAAAAATTGAAGAGACTTAGGTCAGATGGAGGGGGAGAGTATTTTTCAAATGAGTTCAATGATTATTTGTGGAATGCAGGTATAAAGAGAGAAGTTACTTGCAGGTACTCTCCTCAACAAAATGGGGTAGCAGAAAGAAGAAATAGGACTCTTGTTGAGTTTGCAAGGTCCATGATGAAAGAGAAGAATTGCCCAAATTATTTGTGGGCTGAGGCTGTTAATACAGCTACATATTTGGTTAATAGATTGCCTTGTAAAGCTTTGCAGGGTATGACACCATATGAAGCTTGGTGGGGTAAGAAACCTACCTTGGATCATTGCAGAATATTTGGATGCTTGGCATATGCATATGTGCCATCTCAATTGAGGCATAAGTTGGAGCCTAAGGCAGAGAAATATGTTTTTATTGGCTATGATGATAAGCAAATGGGATACAGGTTGTGGAGTCCATCCACAAAGCAATTTATTGTATCCAAAGATGTTACATTTGATGAGCAAGGTACTTGGTATGCAGGTAAATATAATGTACATGCAGATGATGAAGAAGTAGTGGAACAAAGGAAAGGTAAAGCAAAGATTCAGTTACTTGATGAAAGTGAGAGTAATGAAGTGCAGGTTGAAGTTGAAGAGAGGCCAAGGTTTGATCCAGAATGTGATGAACCAGAGACCTCAAGAAGTGCAGAAGTTAGGAGATCATCTAGGCACAGATGGCAACCTACAAGGTATAGCTATGACACTTCATTCTTGACTACTAAAGATTATGCTTATTTGGTAAAAACAGATGAAGACCCTTCTACATATGAAGAGGCCAAAGGAAAGAAGAATTGGGAAGATGCTATGCAAGAGGAGTATGATGCATTGATAGAGAATCAAACATGGGATTTGGTTCCTAAACCTAATAGTCAGAAGATCATTGGATGTAAGTGGGTTTACAAAACAAAGAGATTTGCAGATGGAAGTGTGTCTAGGTACAAAGCTAGACTTGTTGTGAAAGGGTATGCACAGACATATGGAGTGGACTATGATGAGACTTATAGTCCTGTGGCAAAGATGACAACCATCAGGACACTCATTGCAATTGCTGCTTGTAAAGGTTGGAAGTTGTCTCAATTAGATGTTAAAAATGCTTTCTTGAATGGTTACATTTCAGATGAAGTCTACATGGAGCAACCAGATGGGTTCAAAGATCAAGTGAGTCCAAATTATGTATGTAAGCTCAAGAGAGCTTTGTATGGGTTGAAGCAAGCCCCAAGGGCTTGGAATTATAGGCTTGTGAAATTCTTGAATGATCTTGGTTTTCAAGCATCAAAGGCAGATAGTAGCTTGCTAGTCAAAGCAAGTGAAGATGGATTCATTTATGTGTGTATTTATGTTGATGACATAATACTTACAGGAACAGATGATAAGGGGATACAAATGATCAAGAAGCAGATGGAGAAAGAGTTCAAAATCAGTGATTTGGGGAACCTATCATTCTTCTTGGGAATGGAGATTTCTTATACTCAACATGGAGTATATGTGACTCAAGAAAGGTATCTTAAAAATTTGCTAACCAAATTTAAAATGGAAGATTGCAGGGTTGCACCTACACCTTTGGAAGTGAACCATAAATTGTCTAGGTTTGGAGGAGAAGAGTTCAGAGATATGAAACTCTATCAAAGTTTGGTTGGTAGCTTGATTTATGCTACATTGACAAGGCCTGACTTGTCATATGCAGTTGGTGTGCTTTCACAATTCATGCATTGTCCTAGAAAGGAACATTGGATTGCAGGACAAAGAGTACTTAGGTACATCAAGGGTACACTCAAAGAAGGGTTGTACTATGGATTTACTTCAGATACAAAAATCAAGATATATAGTGATGCAGATTGGGCAGGTAATGTGGATGATAGAAGATCAACACATGGATACTTGTGCTATGTAGGAGACAAATTGATTTCATGGTGTTCCAAGAAGCAACATACAGTTGCTTTGTCATCCACAGAGGCAGAATATAAAGGTATGGTGGAAGCTGCAAAAGAGGTAATATGGCTAAAGACACTTTTGAAAGTTTTTGATGTGATTCAGAGTACTCCTATTATTTGTGGAGACAATATGAGTTCATTATACTTGGCAGCTAATCCTGTATTTCATGCTAGAACTAAGCATATTGAAATACAGTATCATTTCCTGAGAGAGAAGGTCATTGAAAAGGAGATTGAAGTCATACACACTCCCACAAAAGATCAAGTTGCAGATATGATGACAAAAAGTCTAGATGGACCAAAACTACAAAGATTCAAAGATATGGCTGGAGTAAAGAAGATAGAGAAGAACCTCAATTAATGATTGAGGGGGAGCTGTTGGTGCATGACAATCATCAATTGAAGGAATATGGAGAAATGAAGTCAAGGAGTCAAGAAGAAAACAAAGTCAGATGATTGAAGGAAGGACATATTCAGAAAATCCAAAGACATGAACACATATGTACATTAGTTGACTTATACCTTTGTTTAGTCATACACTTGTATATATTCATCTATAAATATGTTGGAAAATGTCGGGCAAGAAGAGCAATAGAAGATTTGAGAATAGGGAGAGAGAAATTAGTGTCATTAGACACATGAAGAGTGAGTGAATTGACCATCCTCACTTAGATGTAAATTTTCTGAGAAATCGAGAATTTTTGCGCCCGATATTTTGCTGTCTGCTCCTTCTGTGCTTAATCTTTTGAGAAATCCTTTTGCACGTATCTAAGTCCATAGCTAATCTATCTATGGCTAGAATTTGAGAGGTTAATTGTAATCAGGCTGTGAGAATTTTGATTAGGAACATTCATATGTAAGAATGTTCTAACAGTCGAGAAATCTGGCGCACATTTCATCTTCAATGAAATGATCATTGCTCAGTCTATAGTGTAAAGTTTTACACAAATGAGGACTTAAAATTTAAGTTGGAAGATAAGCCATCTATGGCTAGAAGATCTTGATCAAACGGGTTCAGAGTTGGGAGAACCAGTGCTAAGAAGTTGCAGGTGTCAAAGTCGTCATTGCAGAGAAGTACTTTCAGACATAGGTAAAGTGTTTCACACATTTCTCAGTGTATGGTTAATCTTTTTGAGAGATTTAACTTGGCAAAGTTGCGCAACCTTAAGGCGAAGTGTTGTGCAAAGTTTTATCAAAAACTTTACAGGATTGATTAGTCAATGAGTGACTAATCTGCAGCAGACTTTTCAGAGAAGTTGAATTTTTCAGAACTTTCAATATTTCTGATAATTTGATGAATGATCTCTAAGTTTGGTGGAGTCTAAGGTTAACCTTGACATAGAGGTGATCTAACTTCAAGGTTAACTTGTTCTTTTGGAGATTAACACTCTCCATCAAAGTAGTCAACCAAAAAGTTGTTGGGTCCACTTGTTTAGTAATCTGGTAAGGACCAAACCATTGTAACTTGAATTTTCCAGCAGAACGATTTGATTTTGCATTATAAAACAGCACAAGTTGTCCTACCGTAAAAACTGGAGTTTTAAGATACCGATCATGTGTACGAGCTTGCCGCAACTGCACTTCTTGAAGAGTCAGAAAACTTTCCCAGCGATGCTCATCTAATTCTCTGAGTGTGTCCAACCGAAATGGCAAAGAATCTTCAGATAACAATTTTTGAGAGATGGCCACACGTAAGCTTGGAACTACAAGCTCCATTGGTGCAATTGCCTCCATTCCATATGCAAGTTTGAAAGGAGTTAGTCCGGTGGCAACTTTGTAAGTAGTCCGGTATGCCCATAATATTGCAGGTAGTAACTGATCCTATCTTTCTGGTGATTCGATAATCAATATACGAAGCATATTCAGCAAGGTCTTGTTTGTACTGTCAGCCAAGCCATTAACACGAGGATAGTACGGTGAACTGAATTTGTGCAGAATCTGAAAAGAGTGTGTGAGAACTTTCATTAAATTGTTAACAAAATGTGTGCCTTGATCTGTCACAAGTTCCAGAGGTAACCCAAATCGTGGAAATACGTCCTTCATTAAACATTTTGCTACCGAAATAGCTGTGGCAGACCGTAAAGCCCAAGCTTCTGCCCATCTGGTAGCATAATATGTACATGTCAGAATGTATCTGTTGTTGTTAAGGATTGCTGGAGGTGTGATTGGTCCAATAAAGTCAAGACCCCATTTCTGAAAAGGCTCCAAAGGTAATACAGATTGGAGAGGGAAAAAATATCGATGTAAAGGCTGTCCAGACTGTTGACAATTGTCACACTGTTTGACAAACTGAGATACATCTTGGTACATGGTAGGCCACCAAAGTCCACTTTGCAGAATTTTTCGGTACGTTAAATCTGCTGCAAAATGTCCACCGGAAGGTATGGAATGTGCCAGAGCTGAGTTTACTTCATGTGGAGGAATACAACAAAGTAAAACTCCAGTGTGATCCATATAATACAATTCTCCAGCAATCAACCGGAATCTGCGACTGTAAACTGCAATTTTCCTACGCATTGTAGGAGAAGTCTGAGCAGGAAGATATCCATCAGTAAGAAAAGTTAATAACTGATCATAGTAAGTAGGTTTCACAGGAGGTTCTGCAGATTCATCATTAGTTGGGTCAGTAACATAAATTGCAGGTGTGGTGTCATCAACACCAACCGGAGCTTCACCAGAATCCAACCGAGAAAGGAAATCTGCTAATGCATGTGCAGTTCCAGGTCGATGAATTACTTTGTAATCAAACTCTTGTAATAGCAGAACCCAACGCGCTAAACGACCACCTAAATGCTGCTGTGAAACCAGATATACTAGCGCAGCATGATCTACATGAAAGACGAATTTTCGGCCTAACAAATAATGCTGAAATTTCTTTACAGAATATACCAAACCAAGACATTCTCTTTCAATTACAGAATAATTATTTTCAGCAGGAGCAAGCCATCAACTTGCATAATAAATAGGCCGAAACCACTTATCAGTTTGTTGCATTAAGACACTTCCAATGGCTATATCTGATGCATCTACAAAAACATGAAATGAGTGTTCCCAATCAGGAGGTTGTAGAATTGGAACCTGCGTTAATAATCCTTTTAGACGATCAAATGCAATTTGACAATCCTGTGTCCAAGTAATTGTCGAGGATTACTAGTTATCAACCGATTTAGGGGTATTGCTAAATGAGCAAGCCACCGTAAGTGTCGACCATGCCATCTGACTTGACCCATAAACCTCATGACTTCTTTCGACGTAGTAGGCATAGGTGCTTCTAACACAGCTGCAATTTTATCTAGGTCGACTTGTATGCCTTGTGCAAACACAATATGGCCAAGCAACTTACCACATGAAACCGCAAACAGAGACTTGTTTGGGTTCAGGTAGAGTCTGTATTCACGACACTTCTCAAAGCAACACCGTAAATGATACAGGTGTGCTACCATCTTACCAAATAAAGAGAAATCATCTAGATATACTTGCATGAAAGAAGTAAGATAGGGGGAGAAGATTTCCTGCATACATCGTTGAAAAGTGCTAGGAGCATTTCGTAATCCAAACCACATAACTGTACAAGAAAAAACACCCCAATTCGTAATAAACGCTATTTTTGGTATATCTTGCTCAGCCATTCGAACCTGGTTATAACCACTATAACCATCAAGAAATGAATACATTTCATGCCCATCCACTCTATCCAGCATTGTATCAAGAAATGGAAGTGGAAATGGATCAGGTACGGTGGCTGCATTCAATTTCCGGTAATCGACACATATTCGGAGCTGCTTGTTTTTCTTTGGTACAATTACAATCGGGGAGATCCATTCAGCATGCTCAATGGGTACAATGAATCCTACCTTTAATAGGCGATCAAGTTCTACTTTGACCTGTGCAACATAGTTAGGATTCATACGGTAGCTGGATTGTTTAATCGGCTTTGCTTCAGGTTTGAGTACGACCCTATGATGATAGAGGCGAGGGTCCAAACCTTTCATGTCACGGTAATCCCATGCAAAAACATCAGAGAACTCACGAATAAGTTGTATCAAATCTGCTTGAAATACTTCAGACAATCCTTCCTTTATTTTGACAGGTCGTGGATTTACTTCATCTCCCAAATTATAGGTGATTAACTGATCTTCGGGAACATAGAATTGATTAGGTTTTTTTGAATCATCAACTGACTGTAAAAGTTGTTGTATATCAAAATCCTTAACAACAGTATCTTCTGTCTCTACTTGTTCGGTCACAGGCACCACCGTACAAACTGTCGGATTCCAGTTATCTACAACAGAATGTAGATCAACAGTCCCTAAGGAGATTAAATCTATGTTATTCTTCAAAAATTCTTCTTCTTCATCATCGGATAAACCATCTAACATGTGAACTGGTTCTGCCACATAAGGTCTAGCATGTAGTTCACAAGGCTGAATAGCATCTAATTTGACAACATATTTATGGTGGTTGTCCTTAAAAGTAAGTTCCTGGGCTGACTAATCTTGTATAACCTTAGCTTGTTTCAACCAAGGACAGTCGAAAAGAAGATTATAATTGTTGGAGTTAGACGTCTACGGAAGCACGCGAACAACACAAGGAAGAAGAAGAAGCTTGGAGCACAACACACAAGACTGAATGTATTACTAGAGAATGTACAAAGATAAGTAGCCCATTAGGGCAATAGGCGTATATACAAGCCGGGGGAAAAAAACCTCCTAAAGAGGGAAAAAAGTGCCCCGGCGGTCCTAGAGTGTTCACACACATCACTACCTAAATATATCAACAAATCCCCCTTGGGAGTGATGCGATGAACAAGGAGCTGGCACTCATGTATAAGGAAGTGCCAAGCTATGTGGAAATCACTCCACAAAAGGAAGTAAGCCCAAAGCTTTGCGAAAAGCTTCAAACTTCTCCCTAGGCAGAGCCTTCACGAAAAGGTCTGCAATGTTCTCATGCGTGGGCACATATGCCAAGCTGATCTCCCCAGTAGAGAACCTCTCCCTGACATAGTGATAATGCACCTCAATGTGCTTAGTGCGAGCATGGAACACAGGGTTCCTCACAACTTCCAATGCGCTCTGACTGTCAGTGAAGATGGTGGTGGCAGAAGACTGGCCAACACCCAAATCAGCCATAAGGCGTCTGAGCCACACACACTCAACAGTCGCTGTGAAAGTTGCCCTATACTCAGCCTCACAACTGGAAGTGGCCACAGTAGGCTGCTTCTTGCTCAACCAAGATATACATGAGCTACCAAGCATGAAGCAAAAACCACTGGTGGACACATGAGTGTCATAGCAACCAGCCCAATCTGAGTCAGAAAAAGCATGCAAATCTGGCGGTAGTGATCCCCCCTTGGGATAAAACAACCCAAGTAGCCGAGTACCACTCAAGTAGCGAAAGATGCGCTTAACCGCCTTCCAATGCTTGACTCTTGGGCAATGCATAAACCTGCTCATCTGTGAGACAGCAAACTGAATATCTAGCCGAGTAATGCATAAGTAAATCAAGCATCCAACAGCCTGCTGATAGAGAACAGCATCAAATGCATCTCCAGCATCATGAAGACTCAATCGTAAACCTGTCTCCATAGGAGTGGCAATAGGCTTACAGTCTTCAAGGCCAAAACGCTGCAATAATGTGTCAATATATTGCATTTGACACAAATCCATTCCACCATCAACTTGCATAAACTGAATGCCCAAATAGTGATGCAAATGCCCCAAATCAGACATCTCAAATGAGGCATGCAAATCAGCCTTAAAATCAGCAATATGCTTCTCAATAGGAGCAGTGAGCAGCATGTCGTCTACATAGACAACAATGATCAGAAGCACATCATTAGCACGCTTAACATATAAGGTGCTTTTAGGACTGTTCTCAAAACCATGCGCAATCAGATAGGCATGTATCTTCTCATACCAAGCACGTGGTGCTTGCTTTAAACCATAGAACGCCTTCTTTAACCTGCACACCTGGTTTTCATGCCCTTTTTGCACAAAGCCACGGGGCTGAAAAACATACACTTCTTCATGCAAGTCACCATTCAGAAATGCTGTTTTAATGTCCAACTGATGTACATTCCAACCATGATGGGCTGCAAGTGCACAAATGCTCCGAACAGTAGTCATACGGCATGTAGGCGCAAAGGTCTCATCAAAATCAATGCCTCTTTCCTGCGCATAACCCTTTGCAACAAGCCTAGCCTTATACCTGTCAACTATACCATCAGGTTTACGCTTCAACTTGTATACCCACTTAGTGCCAATGGCCTTCTTGCTAGGAGGCAAGTCACATAAAGACCATGTACCATTCTTCATTATAGCATCATATTCAGATTGCATAGTAGCCATCCAATTTTCTGAATTCTGTGCTTCATCAAAAGAAACAGGCTCATTCTCATCACAGAGATTAGATGCAGCCATAGCATAGCAATCTGATGCAAAGGAGGCACTATGAGATCCTGAACGAGTACCATATGACAAAGGTGCATCTAATTTGCTGTCACGCAAAGTCTGCACCAGCACTAGACTGTCCACCTGTAAAAAGAGGCATCAAAGTATCATACATGACTTTGGAGCTAACAGATATCTCCTTAGTACATGAAAGCAATGGCTGAATAGCATCTTCCACAAATACAACATCACGGCTAACCAGAATGCATTTAGTTTGTGGATGATATAGGCGATAGCCTTTACTTTCAGAACTGTATCCAACAAAAATACATTTAACTGCTTTATCATCCAATTTTCTGCGATGTTGTTCAGGCACTAATGCATATGCCAAACAACAAAAACATGCAGATGAGCAACAGATGGCTTGCGGTCATGCCAAGCCTCATATGGAGTGATAGACTGCAGTGCTTTAGTGGGATACCTGTTCAGTACATATGTTGCACACATGACAGCCTCAAGCTAGAAACTATGAGGTAAAGCCTGACTCTTGACCATACACCTCGCCATCTCCATGAGAGACCTGTTCTTCCGTTCAGCAACTCCATTCTGTTGAGATGTATACGGCACTGTACACTGGTGTTTTATCCCACGTTCAGCCAGAAATGCATTAAAATCTGAAGACAGATATTCCCCCCCTCGATCAGAACGGAGGGTGCCCATTTTACATGCTGACAGATTTTCAGCCAAAACCAAAAACTGTTTGAAGCACATGAACACTTCGGACTTTGCTTTGAGTGGATATACCCATGCATGCCTGGAAAAATCATCAATGAAAGTCACGAAGTAAAGGTAATTTCCAAAAGAGGGTGTCTGCATAGGACCACAGACATCACTATGTACAAGCTGCAATTTCTGCGTAGCCCGAACTGAACCATCTTTTGGAAAGGAAGAACGCTGCATTTTGCCCAAAATACAACCTTCACAAACATGTTTTCCAGGTGCCTCAAGTTTGGGCAAAGAGGACACCATTTCAGATTTCTGTAGGCATAGCAAACTAGCAAAATTCAGATGACCAAAGCGTGCATGCCAAAGCTTTGCATCTGACATAGCCTGAGAATCTTGAACTGCACATGCCGAATCATTCATAGATCTTTCATAGTCTATGAGCTTATACAGCCCACCACATAAAATGCCAGAAGCAATAATCACATCGCCATTTGAGAGATCATGAACTGTACATCTGTCATCAACAAATTTCACAACCAAGCCAATCTTGGCTAATGCAGAAACCGATAACAGATTCTTTTTGATCCCTGGCACAAATAAAGCATCTGACAAAGTGAAAGAACTACCATCAGCAGTAGTCAAAATGATCTTACCAACTCCCATAACAGGATAAGAGGAGTTGTTGGCGCATGTAACAGTATTCCCTGTAGGGGCATGCTCGAGTGAGAGAAGAAACTACGCTGCGAGGTAATATGTTTGGTCGCCCCACTGTCAAAGTACCAAACATCTGAGTCTACTGCAGACATGCACTGATCATGAGAAGATGGGTCAAAACTGCAGACAGTAGTAAACGCCCATTCTTCTTCCTGCACAAGATTTGCAAACTCTGTTTTTTGTGTAGAGGCCTCTGCAACAACCATTCCAGCCTCTTTCTTCTTTGCCTCTTTAGCAGCCAGTTTTGGACAGTTCTTTATGATATGATCATTGCCTTTACAGTACTTACAAAACAATTTCTGCTTTTCTGATTTTTTCTCATCTTTGTCTTGGTTCTTTGAATGTGCAGCATTTGCAGATTTCTGCTTACTAGTAGAAGAGCTCCATTTTCCTTTGCCCTTCTGACTAGCCAGGAAAGCTTGATCTGCAACTCGCATAATGGACCTATTCTGCCTGGACTGATCTTCTTGCAACAGAACAGAGACTAACTCCTCAAATGATAAGGCATTCGGATTGCCTTTCATCATCAACCGAAGAGTAGAAGCAAAACTCTGATATAAGTCAGGAAGACCATTCAGAACGGTCTGCACAAGTGAGCTATCTGGTATAACCTCATCAGCAGAAATCAACTGTTCCTTCAAATCTTTGATCTTCGTTAGGAAACTGTCCATAGAATCACCTTCATTCATGTGCTCACTCTCCAACTGTTTTCGGAGATAAGCAACACGAGCCTCATTCCTAGCTTGGTACAATGTGGTAAGTGTATCCCAAGCATCCCTAGCTGTTCTGCAAGAGCGTATGTGAGGAATAATGGCACGTTTGACAGACAAAGCTATCAATGCATGTGCCTGGGCATCTCTGCCATCCCAACGAATCTGCTCTGCAGTAGGTGCAACAGAAAAAGCAGCACGAACAAGAATCTGCACAACATTAGGGCGAAAAACGGCCGAAAAGGGGTTGTTTGCTAATGAGAGATTAAGGAAATTGACAAATAGCGTCTTTCCACGTGTACAAGAATATAACATTGTTGTCTCTTTTAACCGTATGGAGAATTTCTTTTTTTAATACAATTTTCTTTCAAAGCGCCGCTAAAGTGATGAAGAGTCTCTTATTCAGTGTACAATTTTTCGGTTTGATGCAAAAAAAGATACTTTTGCACACTACACAAAGCATATTCTCGAATTTCCAAGAAGGAATTGATTTTTGAAGATACGAAATATTTTTGGGTTCACAAAATGTCATGATCATTCAACGACAGGGTTAACATCAAATCAAAAGTTTCCACGTGTACAAAGCCTTTTTTTCTATAAATACTGCCAGAATTTGTGAACGTCGGTTTCTCGCTTTGAACATTCTTCTTCTCCTAAGTTCAAATGGCTTCTTCTTCTCGTCGTCCTTCCAATCGCGTAACTTCATGTGAGGTTTACAACAGAAGAGAGGATTCTTTGTGGAAACCTCTTTCTGTGAAAGTAAATGACTGGGTTACTATGCTTCCTAGCTGTAGAGGTGTCCATAAAGTCAAGCGTGCCAAAAGAGACAACACAAGAAACCATTGGAAGGGACGTATTCTCAGTTTCAAATTGAAGAGATGCGGTTGGTTTGCACGAGTACAGCATGTGTACACCGCTAAGGATCTTGTTCTAGAAAATCATCTGCAATTCCCTTCGTACTGTAAGTGAAGTTTGACAATGCTCTTCTATCATTCCAGTTGATTTTGTATAATGAAACATATGTTTTTGTACTGCAGATATCTTTCCTTCCAATATTGTGGAATGGCAACCTGTTGAATGTTTAACAGGAACATTCAGAGTTCTTCATAAGGAATATGCAGAACTCATGTATGCAGAGAAATCTGTTCAATTCTTCAATAGCATAGAGTTATTTGTCCATTATGCAGATTATCAAGTGCTGTCAGGGAGGAGTTCTTATGGAATTCTTGTACACGTACCTAGTCCTTGCATCTCTTCATTAGATTGGGATGCTCCTGATCATTCAACAGTTTCAAGTTTTCTCTGCAAAATTAAATTTGACATCCAGAAGGCAATGTCAGCAGGCCGAATTTCGAGAAGGATAAAGATTCAATGGTTTTTGCCTATTCATGTCTTTGTAGCATGCTTTAAAAACATGTTATTACAGAAAACAAAAACAATGTGGTTGAATAGGAGAGTCCCTATTTCAGAGATTGATGATGTTTTAGGTAGGGAATGGGATAGCAAAGAAGTTCAAAAGCTAGGTGACATTATTTTATGTAAAGTTAGTCCCAATTCTCTTTCAATCTCATATCAGATATGTCGACAATCTCTGGTTCTAGGATATGACTATAGAAGGTGGAAAAAAAAGCTTGGACTTTGGATAGCCTTGGACTCAGAGGAGAGCTGTCCAGAATTTGAGTTAGAAGTATTGATTCATCCAGATTTTCAATCAAGGAAAATAATTGTCACTGCAAATTGGAATCTCAGAAATGTAAGGGAGCTTCTAGAATACCTTGATGAGGTATCATCTCAGTGTAGATTCTCAATTGATGATGCAATAGTTAACATTAGATCAGAGAAATCATTATCTTGCATAAGCTGCCTGCCACCAAGGGTGATTAAGTTCCAACCTTTAAGATTGTAACAAGTTAACCCTGACATTCTTACATAATGTATCTTCATCTAATAGAAGCTTCTATTGATACTTCCATTGAATTTTCTTGGCAGGATGGTTACAAACAATGTGTGTTAAATTATTAATTTTAAATGTCTTAGATATTTTTTAGGTCCTTAATTTCATATTTCCATTGATTTTTTTTTGCAGGAGTGAATTGATGACTAAGAAATAATTATACAGGAACTTGCATAAGTTAATTCTAGATGAAGAAGAGATCTAGAATTGAATATCTAATTTCAATTTAATAATTATAGTCTATCAAAGGTGCACACTAGTCTCAGCTAAATAATTTGATTCTATCCAACTTTTCTGTCCTCAAGTAATGCAAGAGAAATTATCATGGTACACATAACAAGTAATATAAGAGAGTGTGGAGAACTTGGTGCAAATTCCAATCCAAGGTTTGGTATTTCAATATTAGAAGAGCATGTCTTAAGGCATAAAGCAGAGGAGACGAGATAAGTGAAGACGACCGATGCAAGCGACTAGTGCAATCTGAATTTGTCGGATGGCCCTTATCGCTTACATCGATCGTGTTAGCAAACTACCGCGAGAGAAATTATCATGGTACAAACGCAAACTACCAAGTAATATAAGAGAGTGTGGAGAACTTGGTGCAAATTCCAATCCAAGGTTTGGTATTTCAATATTAGAAGAGCATGTCTTAAGGCATAAAGCAGAGGAGACGAGATAAGTGAAGACGACCGATGCAAGCGACTAGGGCAATCTGAAATTGTCGGATGGCCCTTATCGCTTACATCGGTCGTGTTAGCAAACTACCGCGAGAGAAATTATCATGGTACAAATGCAAACTACCAAGTAATATAAGAGAGAATGGAGAACTTGGTGCAAATTCCAATCCAAGGTTTGGTATTTCAATATTAGAAGAGCATGTCTCAAGGCATAAAGCAGAGGAGACGAGATAAGTGAAGACGACCGATGCAAGCGACTAGTGCAATCTGAAATTGTCGGATGGCCCTTTTCGCTTACATCGGTCGTGTTAGCAAACTACCGCGGGAGACTTCAAGAAGTGACCTTGCATAAAGATTTGACTCACGAGTATAAAAACTAGCAACAGCGATGAAATGGATAATACGACCGATGCAAGCGATAGGGGCAATCCAAGATTCTCCGATTCCCCGTATCGCTTGTATCGGTCGTGTCCTCTTAATTCTTTATGTCCTTCTGTAACTTCTCGAATTTAAACACTTTCCAACAAGAATGAAGTAAAAAACCCACAATGCATTCATAATTGTGACATTAATAAATTTAATTGGACCATCCAATGAACTTTTGTCAAACTCTCAAGAGGTTCAATACAATTGTGACCATCTTCCAGATGAAGATTGGCATAACTACATACAATTTGTTAAAAAATAAATATTCCAACCTCGGTTGGCTTTACAATTGATTTCAATCTAAGACTCAAAAATTGATTTAACCCTTTCTATCCTTTTTAGAGCCTTGCTTTCTCTGTTGCTTCTGTCCCTTTTTGGAGCTTTCAGCTTGACTCTTTATGTTGTTCATATGCTTTAGTGGTGAGTGAAGAGGAAGCCCTTTCTTTTTATCTTCAGACTCTTTTTTATCAGGTGGAGGGGGTGGAGGTGAGTCTGGATCATGTGGGCAGATTGCATGTTTCATGATACTATTTATTGCTCTCTCTCTGATCAAGATGATCCATGCATCTAGGTAGTCTGATAAATTCAATCCAGGACTGTAGAACCTTCTTTCCAAGAATCTTACAGCATTTGCAATCACTCTCCAGCCACATGATGTTGAGTCTCTCTGCAATGGCACATGAATTTGGCTGTATCCAAATTGCTTTTGTTCATTCATTTTAGCTATTCCTGGAAAATTCTGATCAATATGCATCTTGAGAAGCTTTGCAGCACTGCATTGTAAAGTGAAAATCAAAACGGGGCATGGCTTTAAAATAGAGAACAACAAAATGTATAGTAACTTACACTTTGCAATTCCCATGCTGTGATGGAAGAGAATTGAGGAAAAGAGCTTGATATGCATTGAAGTCCACAATAATCAAACTCCAATGGCCCCTGTCAATGAGTTGCATGTAAATATACTTTCTTAAATGAAACAAATATGTTTCCAAAATGAAGATGAATACTTACTTTTCAATATATGGGTAAATTACACATTCTACTTCTTCTGTAAAACCCCGTAGAAAGGACTTGGCGTCTCCATGTTTATGTAAAAAACATTGTGTCACTAGAGGATCTAAAATAAATACTTTTCTTTGAACTGCTTCCTCACATTGTTGAAGAAGAACCCTACAAATCAAGAAATAAAAATGCAGTTAAGGAACTAGAAAATTATGCAAAACAAAAGCATTTTAAGGCCTCTAGATATACCTGAGTGAAATGTTGACCACACTATCTGATATTTCAAGATGAAGCTCCCTCAACATTTTGTTATCTTCAGGTCTAATGTCAAGAAACAATTCACTTTGCCATGGCATTGCAACATTAACTATAACCTGCCCATCTCCTTTCTTGAGGAGCTCTTTATTTGCTTTCTGTAACTTTTGAATCTGGGTTAAGATGGCACTTTCCTCTGTAAATAATCCCTGCTTTTTCCTCTCCTCCTCACTATTTGCTGCAGTTCTAGTCTCATGATCATGAGTGACTTGAGCGTTGATCTCTTCAATGACAACTGTTGTTTTAGGTGCTCGAGCTGGAGGTATATTTAAAATATCGAAGAATTTTTTGTCGTGGTGATCAATAGGAAAGAGAGCTTTATCAAACTTATATCTTATTCTTGAAACAGTAACATAATCCTTCGCCATTAAAGTTACCCTATGAGAATGAGCAGCACATAAGTAGGCATCATTCATGAAATCAATAGCAAAGTCCTCTGCAGCTTCTTGCAGGCATAGCAGTGCTTGAGTTTGCCACCTCACATTGACAAAGGATGAGGTCTTCATCAAAGAACAGAGGTTGGCTGAGATCTGCTTGACAACTCTCATAAATGGAAGTCTTGGGATCAACAATCCCACAGACTTTTGGGCTCTTCTAATTTCCCTCAAAGACTTAACATGGTAGTTGACCCTTTTTTTTGAAGGCTTGTCTGGCACATTGGCTTGAACCTTCAGGGAATTTTGCTCCTGGACATTTTCCCCTTGGGCATTCTTGTCCTGACCCTCAGGGTACAACTTCCTTGCTGTCTTTTTGGTTCTAGCCATACTCTGCAAAAAATCAATCTTTAGGCAAGGAATTAGGAAAAGTGGAATATTCCACTGTCAAAACTTACTCTCTAAAAGCTATGATCAATGACTCTTTCCACTATCAGAGGCACGACCGATGCAAGCGATAACAGTCATCCGGAAATGCCCGGATGTCCTTTATCGCTTGCATCGGTCGTCTTTAAATTAATCATCAAATATCAATAAATAATATCTTACAATGCAAAATACTCAATTATCACTAAGATAAAGATAATTGGAAAACTATAATCAATGACTCTTTCCACTATCAGAGGCACGACCGATGCAAGCGATAGCAGTCATCCGGAAATGCCCGGATGTCCCTGATCGCTTGCATCGGTCGTCTTCAAATTTATCATCAAATATCAATGAAATATATCTTACAATTCAAAATACTCAATTATCACTAAGAAAACGATAATTGGAAAACTATAATGAATGACTCTTTCCACTATCAGAGGCACGACCGATGCAAGCGATAGCAGTCATCCGGAAATGCTCGTATGTCCCTGATCGCTTGCATCGGTCGTCTTTAAATTTATCATGAAATATCAATAAAATATATCTTACAATGCAAAATACTCAATTACCACTAAGAAAAAGATAATTGGAAAACTATAATCAATGACTCGTTCCACTGTAAGAGACACGACCGATCCAAGCGATAAGAGTTATCCGTAAATGCCCGGACGTCCCTCATCGCTTGCATCGGTCGTCCCTGAATTCATCATCATATTTCAATAAATAGTAGTTAAAATAAAGGTAACAATGCGTTATACTCAAGCATAGCAAAGGAAACCAAAATTTGCAAGCTATGATCAAGGACTCGATGATATTAAAAAACATGACCGATCCAAGCGATTAGGGTTATCCAAAAATCTCGGATGTCCCTAATCGCTTGCATCGGTCGTGTCCACATTACCTTACGTAGAGAGCGCTCTCTATAGAAATTGTGAAGTAGGCTAAAAACGTGGTGGCAATGGAACCTCGACGCTTGGCAAGTGTTGACAGAAAAAAATGAAGGAAATGAATAGGGAAGCTTAAATAGGTCCCAAAACTGAGTTGATCATTGTGCCACATGGCATGCTCCGATTGGTCCACGTCAGATACCCGTTGCGAATTCCAACGTCTTTTGCCACGTGGCATGATTTGATTGATCCACGTCATCTATCCGTTGCATCGGGGAACGTACACTTTACCACGTGGCACTCTATGATTGGTCCACCTCATTCGACCGTTTCTTCCCTCCTCACTAGAGACACAACCGATCCAAGCGATAAGAGTCATCCGTAAATGCCCGGATGTCACTCATCGCTTGCATCGGTCGTCCCTGAATTCATCATCATATTTCAATAAATAGAAGTTAAAATAAAGGTAACAATGCGTTATACTCAAGCAACACAAAAGAAACCAAAATTTGCAAGGTATGATCAAGGACGATGCTATTTAAAAAACATGACCGATCCAAGCGATTCGGGTTATCCAAAAATCTCGGATGTCCCTAATCGCTTGCATCGGTCGTGTCCACATTACCTTACGGAGAGAGCGCTCTCTATAGAAATTGTGAAGTAGCCAAAAAACTTGGTGGCAATGGAACCTCCACGCTTGGCAAGTGTTGACAAAAAAAAAAAAGCAAATGAATAGGGAAGCTTAAATAGGTCCCAAAACTGAGTTGACCGTTGTGCCACGTGGCATGCCCCGATTGGTCCACGTCAGATACCCGTTGCGAATTCCAACGTCTTTTGCCACGTGGCATGATTTGATTGATCCACGTCATCTATCCGTTGCATCGGGCAACGTACACGTTGCCACGTGGCACTCTGTGATTGGTCCACCTCATTCGACCGTTTCTTCCCTCCTCGCCGATAAATACCTATTTCTTCACAAACTCAAACTTTCAACCTTCAGAGAATTTCTCACCTACATGTGTATTTTTCTTTCGTCGCCGACACGACCGATACAAGCGATTTTCGCCGTTTGACCTACGTTGACTCGCTCTAGTCACTTGCATCGGTTGTGTTCTCCTAATAGACATAGAAGAGAAGCTGCAGCTTAGATGGAGGTAAAGATCCTTAGTGTCTCTCCATCAGAGAAACTTCTTGATTTCATGGTTCAAGAGGGTTTAAGTGTAGATTATTTTCCTGATGCAATGACCATATTCAACCCCGAAATTGATTTTGAAAAACTCTTAGAGAACTCGAAAAGTTTTCTTAAGGATGAGTGGGAGATTTTCTTGGGGTTGGTCGATGGGAGGATCCTTTCTATTTCTCAGAAAACCTATGTCCATCCTCACATCTTTGGGAAGGATCCAATAGATAGAGCTAAAATCACAAGAAAATGTAGAAGGATATCCCCTTTGCCAGGGAAGCTTGATTTATGCCCAGAGCATGAAAAGGACTGCTGCTTGCTCCCTTTAAACATTGCTTTCTTGATATGGCTTGATCATATCTTAGTTGAAAGGGAGGAAAATGTTCATGATGAAGACGAGCCTTGCTTAGAGCTGGCACTTGAGGCTAGCTCAAAAACTATGAAAGGTGTCATGGAGATTGTTGAGGAGATCAATCTCCAAGCAGAAGAAGAGCAGGTCAAAGATTTTGATGTGGCCACTTTTAAAGCAGAGACTGCAATAAGGGAGCCAAGTGAAGAAGTTCAAGTGTCTGAGAAGTCCCTACTTCTCCCAAATCTACCTTTTTACTTTATCTCTGGGAAAGAGTTCATACCTCTATTTTACATTCAGGAACTTTTCAATCTAAGGGAGGACTACTGTCTTGCAGCTATAGCTGAGGCAGAAGAAGTTGCAAGGAGATTCATCAATAAGAAAGGAGAAAGAAGAGAGGAATTTTTGCGTCTTGATTTGGATTTGTCTAATGAAGAATTCAAAGATTCATCACAAGCTCTTTCAAAATGCTTTGAGAAAGCTATCTCAGAGAAGCTAAAACTTGCTGATGAAGAGTTTGATGAGCATCAGAAGCAACTTGGAATATACTCGTTTGGACGTGGCTATTCATTCTTGGATGTCGCTGAGGACAAAGGAAATTTGTATTGACTCAAAAGAGCTCATTGAGGAGGAAGATGAGGTCAAGGTATGTTGTTTGATATATTCTATCAATTAAAGTTTTTGTCCGAGATCTCTATTTTTAAGTGAGAAAATGACCACGACCGATGCAAGCGATACAACCTAACGGATAATCTCCGTTGGGCCTTATCGCTTGCATCGGTCGTGTTCGGACTTGAAGAGGAAGATGAGGTCAAGTATGTAGTAAAATATATTCTCATGATTTAAAGGAAAAGGAGATGAGATGGGCTTGATGCAAAATCTCTATCTTGTGTCAGTTTGTCCAAGTTCTCCATTAGAAGTGTCAGAAGTCGATCAAGACCGATGCAAGCGACAAGGCCCATCAGATATTTTCCGTCGGTCCTCATCGCTTGCATCGGTCGTGTTTGGACTTTAGGAAGATGACGTCAAGGTATGCAGTTAACTATATTCTCAAGAACTTTAGGTTAAGGATTTGAGATGGGACCAATGCAAAATCTCTTTCTTGTATCAGATTTGTCCAAGTTCTCCATTCGAAGTGTCAAAAATGGATCACGACCGATGCAAGCGATTAGGCCCATCGGATATTTTCCGCTGGGCCTCATCGCTTGCATCGGTCGTGTTTGGACTTTAGGAAGATGACGTCAAGGTATACAGTTAACTATGTTCTCAAGAACTTTAGGTTAAGGATATGCGATGGGACCAATGCAAAATCTCTTTCTTGTATCAGATTTGTCCAAGTTCTCCATTCGAAGTGTCAGAAATGGATCACGACCGATGCAAGCGATTAGGCCCATCGGATATTTTCCGTTGGGCCTCATCGCTTGCATCGGTCGTGTTTGGACTTTAGGAAGATGACATCAAGGTATACAGTTAACTATGTTCTCAAGATCTTTAGGTTAAGGATATGAGATGGGACCAATGCAAAATCTCTTTCTTGTATCAGATTTGTCCAAGTTCTCCATTCCAAGTGTCAGAAATGGATCACGACCGATGCAAGCGATTAGGCCCATCGGATATTTTCCACTGGGCCTTATCAATTGTATCGGTCGTGTCTAGGAGTTGCATGCAGCAATGATTATCCATGTCTTGCTTGTGGGAATTCCCCTCATTTATCAAACATTAGATGTTTCTAGGCAGTTTGCAAATAGATATTGATGACGACCGATGCAAGCGATAACGACAATCTGAATTTCTCTAAAGACCCTTATCGCTTGCATCAGTCGTGTCTCTTGCTTTTCTTTCTAATAGTTTCAAGTTACTTCACATGTTTCCTTAAGTGTGCTTGCACTTCATCTTACCATGTTTTTCATTTTTATCACAGTTAACTTTATTGGATGAAGACAATTACCTTGGCAGGGGCAAGGGAACAAGAAAAGCCTTAGAAGAGAAAGGAAAAGCAAAGGTGGATATTCATTCTATTATCCACTATCTTCCAAAGTTGAACCCAGCCACTTTTTGTGTTATTCACAAGCACTATAGTGAGGAGCCAGACTTTGGATTGTTCTGCTTGAGGACTCTATCAAAATACATGGGTTTTACTCCAATACCCTTTAATGCTTTCAGAGTTTTACTGCTTGAAAGAGCAACTGCATTCAGAATTTTTGGATATGCCCCTGGACTCAATGCTTCAAGGGCAGGGTACTTTCTTTGTTATTCAAGCTATGCAATGGCTGCAGGGGTGTCAGATTTAAAAAGCATTGCTGGATACAGGAGAAAAGAGTTCCTGAGATATAGAGGTGATTTGCCAGAGCCAAGCTCTTTCAAAAGGCTCAAGGAATGACTTGATTTTTTCAAATTCTATATCTCAACAAATGTACATATACAGAAATTGCCCAATGTGATATAAGACATTCCAAATTTTTTTGGTGTAATTGTTATTGATTCTCTGGTCAAAGTCATCTGATGGTAGTAGACATATTTCTTTTCAAAGCATAATACATCATGAAATGTACATACATGACATCTTTTATTTCTCAAAGAAATAAAAGACATTGCAAATACTAAAGCTCTATTTGAAATGTGGTCTTTTTCAGTTTGTGATATTGATACATGATTTGTCTGGAGATAGCCATATCCTTCTGATTATATTTGGCATGAGGTCCTTTGTAATTGTCTTCTAAAGAACCAATCAAAAAGCTCTCTGAAGGCATTGCTCTTTGTTACTCCTCCTCCTTTCCTTGTACACCTAAAGAAGCTTGTCCTTGCTTGATAATGAGATTTTTCCATGCCTTGGGTGTTCCACATGGCAAGTGGTTCTTTTTCTGCAAAGAATGCACCATGCACAAGAAGAATATGCTGGAAAGCACAAGAATTTCATTAGATCTTTATTTCAATTAAAAATAAATAAATTGAATAAAATATCTTTGGAGCTCACTGGTGTAGCTCAGTGGTGAGTAGCACCTCCTTTAATGTCAATCCGGGAAGACGTGAGGATGGTATGAAGACCTCGAGCAAGTGGCGGCACAAGTGCGTGAGTGAGAAGCACACAAGCATGCACACACATACACACACACGCGCACACACGGCAAGACAAAGAGAGAGAATCAATGGAGTGCTTTAGATTACTTTCACAAGCTCTTACAAGTTCATTTCAATTACAATCTACCCTCAAAATGAGCTCTCTAGCTCCTTTTATAGTTTTTGACTAGCTTTTTGGCCCTGTCCAGACCTAGTGTCCGGCCTAGTTAAAAATTAGGTTCCAGGGCTTATTTGGGGGTTCAAACGAGATCTAAAAATTATGAAAATTGGTACGCAACTACTTCTAAGGCTCCTCAAGCTCAAGGACTCCTTGGCTTGCACAAAATGGAGCTACAAAAATGTGAAATGAGATTTACAATGATTATTAGTGATAAAAATCACTGTTGTTGTAGGGATTTCTTCTAGTGATCTGCCATACATATCTTCAAGCTCCCTACTTGCTCTTCTTCCCTGCATGTCCATCTCTCTGGTTTGCATTAATATCTTGAAAAAAATATTGGCCTACTTGCCAGATCTTCTTTGACTGCCCTGTTTGCTTGTGCTGTCCCTTCGCTCTGACTCCCTTCTTTGACTTTCACGTCTTGTAGATCCTGATGTACCGAGGCTACTGCCAACACCCCCCCCACTCTCGCGTCTGTCGCCCCTGACAGACCCTTGTCTAGCTGCTTTTTGTACGTAGTATTGTACCACATCGGCGGCGAGGTGGTGTTCTTCTAACCTGAGTCCCCGTGCTAGATCTGTCAGCAATGCATCCCAATTGACTGGCCCTGGGACATCTGGATATGGCACCCGTAACTGCTCTGAGTGAATGGTTCGCTCTACAGCAAATAAATGGAGGAGATGTGAGGGTCTGGGTACAAATATTTCTGAGTGGTATTCCCAGAACCCTGTTATGAACATCTCTTCGAATGTTTGTTTAAAGCAGGCCGGGAGGTATTTTATTCTGGCGTGCCAAGCGTATATCACCTCTATGGACGGAGTGGTGCTCATGTCATATACTAAATCTTGGTTTCCTGTAAGGAATCCGACGCCTGAGAAGTGTGGGTCCTTGATATTCTTGAAGGTCCTGAATGTAATAAGCATTAACTCAAAAATTTTCATGCACATCTGGGCCATTACATCAGGGGTATTCTTTAATCGGAGGCTCCAGTGCCGTATAGTGGAGATCATGTAATTGACGGTGGGAGGCCCTTGAGGGGGTGCTAGATAGACATAGTTTAACCATTTGGCGCATCCCTTGATATTCTTGACTGCAATGGTAAACTCTGGCCATGTACGTCTGCGGAGTACCGGAACATAACAAGGGTTATATTTAATAAAAAGAGGCATATTCGTCCAGGTTCGAACCATCTCTGGATAGGTTTCGAGGAGTCGAATCCTCCAAGTGGGTTGATGAATGGATCCTTTTTTAGCACTCTCTAGGATGTCATCTGGCCCAAATTGTGTGGCAAACGTTGGAGGTTTGCCACATTTATGTTGGATTTCTGCATTGTAGTCCGCCAGGAGTATACAATAGGGCACGTATTGATCATCATTGGTTCCGATCCATCTATGGTGGGACATGCTGCGGAAGTATTCTGATTTAATAATAGTGTCCTCTATCTTTGCCATGGATTGGATCTGAACTGCTACTCGATCTTCATGAGTTGATGCCGTTTTCTCTAGTGTTTGGAGCCACTCAGGTACTTCGATTTCTAGCGTATCCATTCCTTCTGCCGTTTGTTCACCACCTGGCATTGGCATAGGAACGTAAGGTTCCTCATACGTCTCATCTACCTCGATGGGTACCAAATCCTCGGGTTCTGGTTCGACAACTGGAGAGGGTTGCCTTTCATGTGTGAGTAATCTTGCTTGTAATTCGGCCACCTGCTCGTTCAATGCCTTGACTTCCTCTGAAGTCGTGGTCGTTTCCGTGACTTTGGGTGCTGTCTGTTGCTCTTGGAGTTGATTGCGCAGCGCATCACGTTCCCTTTCCAAGTCATCATGAGCTTCTAATAGATCTGCATAGCTGTCCAAGATGGTCTTCATTGTCGCTGAGGGCACCGCTTTAAACTGCTCTGGATCAATTTCGTGTGGAGCGCCTTCCATTGCTGCTTCTAGATTAGCTTCATTTTGCTGCTGCAGCCTCTTGTTTTCTTCTAGGGCGGCCGCCATGTGTTTTCTAAGAAGTGCCAGGTTACGCCGGACTTTGAGATTATCGGCTTGGTATACCTCGAGCAGAGCTTCTAGTTGTTTGGCACCTGATTCTGTCGATGGTTGGGGTGCTGCCAGTAATGTCTGGTGAGCCTGCTCAAGCGTCGCGTAGCGTTGATTCAGTTCTGCATTTTCTGTTTGTAGAATGTGAAATTGTGTTTGTAAGTTCTGGTGGTGCGTTTCCAGTTGCTGATACCGGTTGTCCAGAGCTTTGTACTCATGTTGGAGCTGGTATACACATTGGTTTAATGCAAAAAATATGTTATTTACATTAAATAATGTTGGGAAAGGTGAAGATGCAGGGGGAGTGAGGGCGGGAATGGGAGAGGTGAATGCTGTGGATGTAAGTGGAGATGTGGGTGGAGGGGGTATGGGTGATGAAGGTGGCATGGGGGGAGGGAGTGGTGCTGTGGCAGGTGATGTTTCCATCGTGTCAACTGTTTGAGTGACTGTGTAGATGGGAATCGTTGGTGGAGTGGATGTGACATCGGTGAACAGGGTGGTGAAGGTGGGCATGGTGACTCCCCCGAATTGGATTCCCGGGGAGAGTGGGATGCCCATGACAACGGTAGTGGTAGTGGATGTGGTAGTGTTAGTGTCCTGCGGTGGAGTGAATTGTGTAGTGTGAGGTGGGGATGGTGGTGATAACGGTGCTTCGTGATATTCTTCTGCTTGCGCTGACTCGCCAGGTGCTGATGTATTGATGTGAATTTGCTTTCCGGACCTCCTGGGACGAGTAGGAACTCTTTTTTCAAACCTGTGGATGTAGGCCATTGCCTCATGGATGGCCTCGTCCAGTCCTACAGCGTCGGCATGAAGGTTCATGGACTCAATGAACAAATCATCCACACCTTCCTCCGCTAGCAAGTCGTTCATGAGTCTTTTGCCCTGTTCGAGAGACATCTTATGCTGTTCCTGAACTAGTCGCATGGTTCGATATAGTCTCTTGATCTGTGCCGAATATGCTGGGGCACTTGCTAACTCGGAGAGTTCGTCATATTCTTGCTGTTGTTCTTCGTCGGCTTCTTCTTCGTCTCCTCCTGCCTCTTGTTCGTCTACATCGACTTCTACCACTCGGGGTTGGGTGGGGGCCGATGTTGTTTTGGGTCGTGGTTCCTGATCTCGCGCTGCTTCCGCTTCGAGGTTAGAGTCATAGATTAATCGGGCAATTTCCTCATCCGTGAGGTCCTCAAGAGTAAATCCCTGCGGGAATTCCAAATCGGATGGAATGGGGGGGAACACCAGATTAGGCCCCTCCGTGCTTGGTCTTCGTAACCGGATTGTGAATGGCCTAACTCGTCGTGTCTGGGGAGGAGTGATTTCTGGTGTAGCGGTAGCTCCCCTTGGTTGAGCACAGGGTAGTTGGACTCCCCCCCTCATCTTCTTGGATGGGGGGCCTGCTGTTGATAGTCTTCTTTGGAATTCTTGGACTCGGGACCATACGAGTGCCCGCTGAACAGGCACGTCATAAGCCAAGCATCTATAGATTATTCTGGTCAAAGCACAACACCCGTGGAGTACATTCTTCTGTTTCTTGTTCCACCTTTGATGTGCTAGGTGGATCTGGTCTATTATCCAGTGTGGCACATTGATGGGTAGGCTTTCGGTTTCTGCTAGATATAAACTGAACCATATTTTTTTCGGGGGCATTGTGAATCGTTCTTGGGCGGGAAACGCAAAATGCTGCATGATGGTTCGCAGGTGAAGCGCAATGGTAGGTGTCATCGCCACCATGTCCTTGAGCTTATTAAGATCCTTGTGCTTCATTCGACCTGGAACCATGGTTTCCTTTTCTGTTGGGATGTGCATGCCATACATAGCCAACGCTTCTCTTACTAGATTGAGGGTCAACTTGAATCTTTTGAGCTCATTACCCGGCAGCAGTGATGGCAACACAAAGGTGCTGTCGCCGCCCTTGACTCTGCTTGGCGTGATTGTACTGATCAGATATGAACATCGTAAAAAATCCGGCTTTGGTATGTGGGTCCTGAAATAACTTTCCACACCTGCTTTGACCCAAACTGATCTCATAACTTCAGCATTTTGGTAGCTTTCAAATTCGCGTGTGAAAAAGTGGTATCGACCCCATTTGCCATTGAACTCCAATTCTGCTTCCCAGAAGTAGGTTCCATCGCCCAGTGGTCCAGCAACATCACTGAACCAATGCGCATGCTTACCTACTTGAGAAGTGTGTCCTTGAGGAGGATCCTGGATGGGGAGCACATGCACTTCTTGAAGCTCTTGCGGTCTTGCAGTGAGACGTGGCTCAAGGAGAAGTGTTTCTATGTCCACGATCTGGGGACCAGATCCGGCTTGAGAGCTGGTACCTGCTTCTGCCATGGCCCTGTTTGCTGATTGGTTCTGTGAGAATATAGAACCAAGTGTTAACATTGTAATGGACAAAATAAATCCGTTGTTGTCCCCGTTACAACATTAACCTAAGGTAGATGGTGAGTTAGTGGTTAGTAAGTGCATTAAGACAGTGTGTGTAGTTAGTGATTGTGTTGTCCTAGGAAACTATTGCAGTTAGTAAGTGGGTTATGAATTTACAAATTGGGGTCGGGGGGTTTATTACAGACCCTAGGCTGCCAAATGCAGTGGGTGGGCTTTGCTTTCGGTTTCGGAGAGTCTCTACAGAGCCTTCTCGGTGTCGTGGTTTGAAGATGAAGCCTTTTTGGGACCCATTTACAATTGATTACATGTACGCTCTTGGGTTTTGGTGTGTACATGAGTGTTGAGAACGGGTGAAATCTGGCAGTATGCGTCGCTGCGTTATGCTATTTAAGTTGTGGCCTCAGCGTAGCTACTTGTGCCATCAAGCAAGCCTTAGGCACCCAAATTTGTCTTGATTGTGGGCTTGCCTTCATCGACTTCTTGGGCACCCAAATAGATTTTATTTTAGCAGAAGAATTTCTGAAAGACTTCTTATTAGCGTTGCGTTGTTGGTCACTAATAAGAGGCTTTACCCCTGTAGTTGACGGTGGTGCAACTGGTCGTTCGCCTTTCCGCACCCATACCTGATCTATTTGCTGGGCTGTTCTGCTGCGCAGGTACTTTTGATCTCTGACATAGGTAGTACCCTGCTTCTTCTGCCTTTGATCCACCTTGGGTTGCTGCCTCTTTCCAGCCTTTGGAAAAGAAGGGAGTTCCCTTGCATTCCTGACTCCTTTTTTGCGAATATCATTCCTCTGCAACACATAGTTTTGGACAAGAACAGCATGGTCATCTTCATGTGTACCCCTGGAAGGACCAGGAGTCTGTGCCTTTCCTAGTTCCTTGAGTGCTTGATTGTCTAATTCTATTGTAACTCGACTATGATTGACCCAAACCTGGAGAAGTCCACTTCTTAGGTTTAGATTGACTGCTTGGTCATAAATCCAATCTTGACCCAGGACAAGAGGCTCAGTGAGATCCTCATCCTGACACACTAGTACTTTAACTGTCATTGCTTCATCATGAATGTAGAGGGGAAGTTCCACCTCGCCCATGCAAGGGGTTTCCACGCCTCCCAATCCTATAAGATATGCCTCCACAGGATTGACAGTTAACTGTAACTCTTGACAGTAAGACATTCTAACAGCACTAGTGGCTGCACCTGAGTCAATCAAGGCTCTTACGGTCCTTGCACTCTTTCCTTGTCCTATATCTAAGGTTACGAAAGGACGTCTATCAATTATCCTATGCGAGCTTGTTCCTGCGACTTCACACATTGCCACATGATATCCTTGATCTGCATAGTCATTTGTCCTAGGCTGCTCTCTACCTTGCCTACGTAATTTCATTCTTCTAATGCGTTCTAAAGCTTCTGCTTGAGCTTCTTCTCGCACTCGCTTTTCTTCCTCTTTGCGTTTCTTAGCAGTAGTGAGTCGGCTAAGCATTTCTTCTGTGAGGGGTTCCTGGTACAACTTGACTCTGCAACCGCTAATATAATTTGGGAGAACATCACCCTCTAATGTGGCCAATTGTACCGCTCCGCTTGTGGAGATCCTATTGATGATCATAGGTCCGTAGCCTCTCTTTTCTAGCTTCCTCGCGTGTTGTTTGAGTGTATAGACCAAGACTAGATCTCCTGCTTTCAGGCCTTTATCCTTCACATGGGCATCGAAATATGCCTTCTGTCTCTTCTTGGCTGCATATATCCCTGCAGCGGCTCTCAGTCTTGTCTCTCCTAATCGTTCAAGGTCAAAGATCCTAGAGGAGAGCTCATGACCTGTCCATTCGTGCTCTTGTGCTACTCTCAATGTAGGGATCAGGAAGTCCAAGGGTAGCACAGCGTTTTGGCCGAATACCATCTGAAAGGGGGTGGCTTGGAGCACCGTTTTGTAGGCAACTCGGTATGCCCAAACAGCATGGTGTAGCTATTTGTCCCAATCAGAGCGTTTAGTGTTCACTAGTTTTGTCAGTACATTGCATAAAATCTTATTAGTACTCTCAGCTTGTCCATTAGCTTGAGGGTGATAAGGGGCAGACTTCTTGTGTATTACCAAGAATTCTTGGAGTAGATTTTCAATCACTTCGTTCAAGAAATGAGTGCCTCTATCACTTACAAGCTCTATGGGTAGTCCATATCTCGTGAATACATTCTCGAACAAGAATTTGGCCGTTGTTTGAGCATCGTTCTTGGTTGTAGCTTTTACCTCTACCCACTTGGTGAGATAATCTGTTGCCACAATGATGTATTCTGCATGAGAACCTTTCGCTGGGGGATTAATAGGACCTACGAAGTCTATTCCCCACTTAGAGAATGCACGTCCACCCATCATAGGTTTCAGTGGCATCTCATCTTTGCGTATAGGATACTGAGTCCTTTGACAGATATCACACCGTTTCACATAGGTATGTGCATCCATGTGAAGGGTAGGCCACCAAAAGCCCGCAAATAGTATTGCCTTGATTACCCGATCTGGTCCAAAGTGTCCTCCTGCTACACCCTGGTGAGCAGTTTCTAAGATCTTAAGATATTCACTTTCATGGACACACAGTCTCAGGTAACCATCTTTACCGCGCTTATATAGATTATCACCTATGAGTGAATAATCCAAGGCTTCTTGTTCTAAACTCCTTTTCCTAGCTAGAGTCATGTCTGGGGGGAATGTGTTTGTCCGCAAGAATGATACTAGAGGTTCACTCCAATCTGGCACAATGGATATTTGATAGAGAGTGGCGTGTTCCACAGGTGGTTTAGTGCAACAGATTGGGCATTCTTTGCACAACTTTTGGACATCCGCTTCCATAGTTGGCCAATGCACTCCGAATCTCTTTAGAGTCTGCAAAGTTCTTTGCTTTGAATGGTGTTGCTCTAACGCACCTACATGTGCTAATTGCAACCATTTAGCGTACTCATCCTCTTCCACGCAACAAGCCAAGATCCCTTGATCTGTGTGCTTGTACATGCTGCCTGCCATGATATGGTATTTTTGGGCTTTTACGATCTCTCTACTTCGTGTGTTCACCACTGGATGATTAGGCCCGTATGTCAATACTGGTACTATTGGCTTGGCCCACTGCGGTATAACTTCCAAATTAAACAAGTAAGCATCAGGAAGGTCATCTGACACTCCTTGTGGGGCTTCTCCCGATGTGAGCCTAGAGAGATGATCGGCTCTCAAATGAGTCCTACCTTTCCTTACCACAACCTCAAAATCGTATTCCATTAGCAAGAGAAACCATCTCACTAATCGTCCTGTATTGCATGGCTTGTTTACAAGATATAACAATGCCTGATGATCAGTAAAAAATTTAAACTTATTTGCAAGCAAATAGTGTCTAAATTTCTTGACTGCATATACCATGCCTAATCCTTCTCGCTCAGTAGTGGTATAATTTCGTTCAGCCGCATTCAATTGTCTACTGGCATAGGCAATTGGAAGATCCATATTACCTTCACCAGTAGGTTGTGCAAGCACACATCCAATAGCATAATTGGATGCATCCACATGAACATGGAATGGCTTATTCCAATCTGGTGTGGTCAAGATTGGTGCTGAACATAATCTTCGTTTAAGTTCTTGGAAAGAATTCTCACATTCATCCGTCCACTCAAAGTTTGTCAAGAGTCCGTACATGGGTTTTGCAATGACAGCATACATGTGTATGAATCGTCGATAATAACCGCAATGCCCCATGAAAGCTTGTACTTCCTTGACATTCTTTGGCCTAGGTAGCTCTGCTATGGCTCGCACTTTCTCTTCGTCAGTAGATATGCCATTCTTTGACACTATGTGTCCTAGAATCTTGCCTTGCCTGACCATAAAAACGCACTTTTCTGGGTTCAGGCAGACTTGGTACTCTCTACATTTGTCAAAGATTTGCCTGAGTTCCGGAATATGGGTTTGCCTAACATTGGAATGAGCACAGAGATCGTCAACGTAGACTTCTAAACTCTTCCTCAGGAACTCCTTAAACACATGGCACATCAGCCTCTGGAAGGTGGCTGGTGCATTGGTAAGCCCAAATGGCATTACTCTAAAAGCAAATATGCCCCATTCTGTGGCAAAGGCTGTCTTATGCTGATCCTCTGGAGCTATGGCTACTTGATTGTAACCCGAGAATCCATCAAGGAAACTGTACACTTCCTTGCCTGCCACTCTTTCTAAGAGATGTTCTGTGATGGGAAGCGGATAGTTATCTCGAATCGTGGCGGCATTAACCTTTTTCAAGTTAATACACACACGCAGCTTGCCATTCTTCTTGGGCACCACTACGATGGGGGATACCCATTCGGTGTGCTCAATTTCGTAGATAAATCCAGCTTCAACCAATCTATCTATCTCTTCCTTGATCTTAGCAGCATAGTTATCGTTATATGTATAAGGCTTTTGCTTAGAGGGTTTAGCATCTGAGGTCATGGGAATGGTGTGTGAGCATATATCAGGGTCAACACCTTTCAAATCCTTGTAACTCCAAGCGAATACATCTCTGTATTCTCTTAGCAAGGCTATCAATTCGTACTCTTCTTCTTCTGTCAGGTCATGGCCTATATACGTACATCTCTCCTCTCCTTCTTCTAGGGCCACTACGATTTTCTTGGTGGTTTCTTTGTTATCATAGGCCTCTCCTGATTGTGCTTCTCGTTTAGGCATTCTTATCATGACTCTCCTGTCATCTATCTCATACTTCTTAAAATTTTCGGGGACCTCAAACAAAGATTCTTCCTCTTCTGGTGAGGCTTCTCTCTTTTTTCGTTTCTTTCCTTCTTCCTTAGGGGTCATATGCGTTGCTAGTCTTACATCATTTGTAACCTCTCCATGCCTCTGGGGTTGAAATTCTATTTCATGGAAGTATTCTTCATCTGAT
Source organism: Ceratopteris richardii (assembly GCA_020310875.1). Classification (NCBI taxonomy): domain Eukaryota; kingdom Viridiplantae; phylum Streptophyta; class Polypodiopsida; order Polypodiales; family Pteridaceae; genus Ceratopteris; species Ceratopteris richardii. The sequence continues at coordinate 28,353,836 of CM035427.1, read as the reverse complement.
GCAAATGGTGGGTCCATAATGATTGACTCTAGATCGGAGTCGCTTGCATCCTCAAATGCATCAGGGCTAGGTTCGCATTCTTCTAAAACTGCCTCTCCCATGATTGGCTCTATGGAGAAGACTGAAATATCATAGCCATCCTCATCACAGTGAGGTGTCCATTGTTCTTCGTTGATGGCTACGTCCATTGTTGCTAAGATTTCTGCCCAACCGTGAGGTTCAAATTCTTCGTCTGGAAAAACTACAGGTGCATAGGCTGGGTCTTGGATTGATCTATGGGTTTCTTTCGCACCTACCTCTCTGGCTTTCTCTCTCTTCTCTTCTTCTACTGCTACCTTGCACATCCATAAGTGAGTGTCTTCGTGCATCCAGGAGGATCCTGATCCTATGGAATGCACCGATTCTGTGTCATCTTTAGCTCTATGGATGGGATTCCACTGGATAGGAGGTACATCCCTATGAGAGTAATCTTTGAGATTGACTTTGGTTGTAACACCTAAGTGCTGCAGGTACAAAGAATTGGTTCCCCAATCCTGTACCACTTGCAGCTGTCGCATGAATGGTCTTCCTAAGATCATCTCATAGGCATGATTTTTGTTGAAGTCACATATAGCAAAACTATGCTCGAACTCAACACCACAAGTGGTGAGAGTTATCCCTTCCAACAATCCTAAGGGTCTCTCAATATGACCATCGGCCATCTGCAATTTCATTCTTGTTGGCCTGAGTGCTGGCTTGCCCCAACGCTTCCATAAGGAGGTAGTGGCAATTGCAACTCCTGCACCTGAGTCCAAAATTGCCTTTGTGGTGTAGTCCTGGTAGGTAATGGGAAGATAGGTGTTCCCTTCTTCACCTTCGCACATATCTCCTATCTTATCCAAGGGAATTTCCGGTACTGTCCTATGGGATCCTACCTGGGAGCGAGGTTTTGCTATCTCTGGTACCTGTTTGGCTACATGTTTCCATAATTCGGGTCTAACCTTGAGTAGCTCTTCTAACTTGAGATTACACTGCACGTTAGTGTTCTTCACTACCTCTGTGTTCCTAGGTATGACTGAGTCGTCGTTCCTTACCATGACTGTGGGTGCTCTCATACATGTGGACTTTGCTTCCCATGGGCCTGTGAAGTGGGGTAGCTCCTGTATGGAATTAGACTCAAAGTCCAATCTCTCATGACATTGAGCACTCTCATGTTCCCCGTAAATAGATGGGATGTCTTGTGGGAATTGGTCGTGTGCATCGTCCACAAGTTCAAAAGGAGGGGCGACCTCACTTTCGTTATCCCATTTGTCTTCTTGAATCTCTCGTAGGAAGTCTGGTGCAAACCGATTCATAGAAGAAGAAGTGTCTGGCTCCGTAGAGTTAGGTACATATGCTACCTGGGAAGGAGGGCTTATCCTATCGTTGGCTCTTTCCTCGTTGTCATAGATAGCTGAAGCACAAGCTTCTTGGGGGGAATTACCTATGCTATTACTTTTCCGCACAGGCTCATACGCTCTCTGGGAAGGAATGTGGGTTACCTGTGGAGGTACATACGCTTTCGAGAGAGACACCTGTGACCTTTGGGGAGGAAGATAGGCTCCTTGAGGAGGCACATGAGCTTCCTGAAGAGGCTGGCTTATCCGTTCTCTTGCCCTTTCCTTTTTTTGAGGGATAGGCTCCTTTTCTGGCTGTGCAGTTAGCCTCTCTAATCTTTCTAAGGAGGGAAAGTTGTCTGGTTTAGTGGAATTGGCTGCATAAACTTCCGATGGGGAATGGCTCAGGTTTTTGCTTGCTTTTCCTTTCTCCTGATTTTTTTCTTCCTTGTCAGATCTGGCAATTATCCTCTCTAACTTTTCTAGGAAACCATCCAAGTGTAATTGCGTCTTGGTTGAGCCCGAGTAATTGAAAAGGCGACTGGCTTCAAACATAGTCTGAGCCAATGCGACCATTTTCGCGCACAGCTTGGTTCTTTCTATCTCTAGGTCAGCTCTAGGATAGCACTTGTCATGATCCATGACGTTTGGCCCTTCTTGGATTCTGGCCTGATATGCTTTAAGCATCATGTTTAGGTCTTCAGGAGTGGGATCTGCTAGAACTGATCCTACTCTAGGGGGTGGTGGGATTTGATGAGGCGGTAGGGAAGGTGGTGAGTCGGACGGAGATGGAAGGGGTGGAGGCGGGGTATTGTGAGAGGGGATTTGAGAGGTGATTTCAGTTATCCTAGCTTTGGTTTCTCTTATGCTTTCCTCAAGTTCACTCATCTTTTTAGCCCATTGTCTTTTCATTCTTTCTCGACTATCTTTCCACGCTCTGGTCCTTTTCTTTGTCACGCTCTCGGTTTCACTAGCCTCTGAGTTCTTACTCTGGTTTGTCTCTTGGTTTTGCTGCAAAGCCTGAGCTCTAGTGACTACCTGCACTGGTGCAGTGGAAGTGACGCTTCCTGAGGAATCTACAACCAAACCAATCACATTGATCGGAGTGATTTTTGGCATATTATTGGGGTTCTTTGGGCAATCTCGTAAAAGATGCTCCTTTCCACAATCTTGGCAAAAACCTTGGATAGTCACTGACTGGGGTTGTGTAGGTGGGGGCAGGGGACAATCACGAATGAGATGATCTCCTTGGCATCTGTAGCACGGTCCTCTTGGGAATGGAGGTCTTACTTGCCTAGGTTGAGGCCTGGGGTTGGGGTTTGCATACATGACGTTCGTGTAATCTGACTCCCAACTAGGTTCACTTGGTTCCTCACTATAGTAAGACTCCCCATGTTCTGGAGACTGCATGTAGTAAGCCTGGGGACTATCGACATGTGTAGAATCAAAGCTATGGTCACTTGGGTCACTTTCTGAGATCAATGGGGTTACTGGTACTATGGCCCTATTCGGGTTTTCTTCTGCAACAGCATACTTGACTGGAATCACGTTAGCGGGGTTTGGGGGCTGTTGAGCTAGCACCGGTTGGGGTCTCTGTTGGGCCTGATATGGTTGCTGATAGGTTTGTTGGGGTCTAGCATATTGTGGTGGTGGATTTTGGTTTTGGTATCTGCCTTGTTGGTAGGGTTGCGGGTAGGGTTGCCTAACAGTCTGCTTGTTGTATGGGCAATCTTGCGCGGTGTGGTTGGTGTATCTCCGTTCTATGGTGCAGTACTGGCTACTAGGGTTTACTTGGGGTTGAGCCATAATGGGACAGACGTTCGCCATATGGTCACCACCGCATGTATAGCACCTTTTTACAGGAGCAAACCTTGGAATTTGTTTGCTAGTCACACCTAATTTCTGAGCTACCTTCTCAGCAAGTTCCTCGATTGATGTAGATTGCATGGAAGAGTGGCTAGATGCGCTATCTGAATCTTTATAGATTTTGGAAAGCTCTAGCTCTTCCCCTAGGTTATCTTCAATGTCAATGCACATGCGTACACACTCTTCTATAGTCCTAGGGTCCTTCAGATACACATAGGATCTCAATTTCGTACTCAGCAATCCATCAAGGAATAGGGCTACTTGTTTAGCAGATGTGGGTAGCTCCGAAATAGGACACCTTTCAAGGTATTGCCTAAATCTTCTTCCTGCAAGTCTCACAGTCTCTTGAGGGGTTTGCTTGAAGCTGTGAATCAGTGAGGAGGTGTTGTGTCTTATGCCGCTCTTAGAGAACTCTATAATGAATGCCTCTAGGAGTTGATCTATGCTCCTGAACTGGCGTTCATCTAATGGCTGAAACCACGTAAGTGCTGTGTTCCTAAGGGTTAGACCGAAGGCATTGTACTGCGTGAACAGATCTTCCACTTGTTCAGCTCTCAAGACTTGCTTGAACTCTGCCACATGATCATAGGGATCTCCTGTGCCGTCAAAGTAATTCTTCATGGACTTAACTAGCTGGGTGGGTCTCAAAGTTCTTGCGTGCTCTCTAGGCCTCGGCAGAGGGAATCCATCTACATTTCTTTGGTTCCTGTGGGCTCTATGTATCCCAGGAGGTTCTACCCTATTCGTCTCCGTTCTCGTTCTTTCTCTGCCTACAGGGTTGGCAAAGCTTACTTCCGGTCTATCTCTACTTCTGTCTCTTTGCGTACCATGCGCTTGGGAAGTTCCAGCCCCAGGGTGACCATAGGATACATTTGATCTTGGTTGGGGGAAAATAAATTCGCCCTTCCAAGTGTAAGCATGCCTATCATTTTCTGTCACCACAAAGATCCGTTCTGAAGCCTGATCTAAATAGGTCACTCTGCCTGGGCTATCCGGATCCTTAAGCTCGTAGATCATGATGTTTCCTATGTCTGTCGGCTGATTAGACTTATACCTCCAAAAGGCTTCATCAGTTTCTCAATTGAGGAGCAACTCTATGCTCTTGTTGTCTTGGGGGACCCATTCAGGCGTGATAATCCTAGTGAGAACTGATTTACCTCGAGGGGTTCTAGGTTCCGCACCCATGTTCCCTTGTTCCAGGTCACCTAAGTCTGCTTCTGAGATTACATTCCCGAAGTCATCTGTCCTATCAGGGTGACTAGTGACAACATATATAGTTCCTTCTTTGTCCAGGTATGCACCATTTTCAAACTTGACAGCTGGATGTTCTAGTCCTATAGATTGGTCAGGGTTTTTAATCTGGACCACGGATCTTCCTAGGCCGTCCTCATAGATGCTAGCACCTAATCGGTTGGTCCTAAGGTACTCCAGCTGCGTTTTGTAAGGGCCTTCTACCCTGTATAGGTAAGGCACTCCTGAACTTCCCGTGGGTCTGTCCATGCCTTGAGACATTTCTGACTCACTGGTCTCAGAGCTAGGGTAGTATGAGTGGTGGCTCAACTGCTGGGCCCAAGACCTTGCAGTATGATTGACACTAGCCTCTGAAGACCTAAGGCTTTGTCTCTCCCTTGCTAGGTGTCGTCCTGATCGAAGGTTCATATGCCTAATTGATTATCCCAAATTTTTTCCCAGAGTACAACCTCGTTGCCAATCAATTGGTACCAGTCACTTGATTCTTTTTAGTTAGTTATTGTGTTTATGGTCTTGTCTGATATCCCGTCGTCAGGAACACTTGAATGTTTTTTCGTACTTTAGGTTGATCGTTCCACGTTAGGTTCTTTTCCTTTAGGTTATCAACAGTACAGAGATTATGTTTTTACTTGAACTTGAGTTTTTTAGGTAGTCTTCAACTTGATAACTGCCTATCGTCGCCCTGGCTTACTCCTATCTCTACTCGTTCTTAGCTTGAGCTAGGAAATGACAGAGGGAGTTGAGAATAATCCAACCTTACTTGTTGATCCCTTGCTTTCTGGTGCTCAAGAACCCGGTTCTCAAGCTTGCAAAGAAACCTTGCTTGGTACGCTCTCTGTTGCTCTCAATGGACCTATAAGAGTCCCACGGTTAGCTCGATGCTTAGATTCAAGGACACAACCAACAACTTTCATTCATGTAACATATACACATATTTGCATTGTGACTTTTTAGGAAAATAATTCTAAAGACCCCTGACTTTGAGCCCCTTGGGTATGGTCAACTTCAAAATACCCTCTCTGAAAATCAACGCATTATCTTTATAAAAAACAGTTGAGGGCGAGTAGTATATGCCACGAGCTCTCCAACAAGCCCAAGAGCTCAAAAATTGGATTTCGTATGAAAAAGTTAGGACTGTTCAGGGTTTAGGGAGTTAAATCAGGGTTCAATACAAGCTAACAGTCAAACAGGAATACTCGAGTAGCTTGTGGCTCGGCCTAAAAATGCAATACTACACCCTAGAGTTTGTCCCACACTTAATCACAATTTAGACCAATCACTTTGCCTTGAAAATTTGACCTAATTTGCCCTCCTAACGCGTTCGCAAAGTCTGTCGGTCGCGATTGACAGGTCAGTCGCGATCGACGTGTCGATCGCGATTGACAGGTCCGTCGTGGCTGTCAGTCGCGATTGACTGGTCAGTCGCGATTGACAGGGGTTACGAAAAGTCAATCAGTCGTGGTCAAAGCGTCGTTGACTCTGTCGGTCGCGATTGATGAGTCGATCGCGATTGACAGATCGGTCGCGAGGGTCTGTCGATCGTGGTCAAACAGTCGTTGACTGTGTCGGTCGCGATTGCTGTGTCGATTGCGATTGATGACTCGATCGCGATTGACACGTGTCACGCGTGTAGTCAGTCGGCCGTGGTCAATCGGTCGTTGACTCTGTCGGTCGCGATTGACAGAGCCGTCGTGGGCTGTCGGTCGCGATTGACACGTCGATCGCGATTGACAGGTCTGTCCGTCGTGGTTTGTCGATCGCGATTGATGACTCGATCGCGATTGACACGTGTCACGCGTGTAGTCAGTCGGTCGTGGTCAATCGGTCGTTGACTCTGTCGGTCGCGATTGACAGAGCCGTCGTGGGCTGTCGGTCGCGATTGACAGAGCGATCGCGATTGACAGAAATCTGTGGAATTTCAAAAAACTAAACACATTTTTGGGAAGCCCTTGGCCTGTAGGTCATGGATATGCACTTTGTTTAGCAATTAGAGCAATTTTTCTGTCGGTCGCGATTGACAGAGCTCGGCGACACACAGACAGTTACACAGATTTCCATACCTGCGCAGGGTGCTGGGGATGATGATGCGTCCTGTACCTGCAGAAAGCTCACAAAACATGCAAAAAACAGCACATGCAAATTCGCTCTCTCGCTCTCTCTCACAAGTGAAATGAGGGAAATGAGGTGGAGATGGGAATATAGTCAAAAAACTGAAATTTTCGCGATGATGGAGATGGACGTGGGAGATGGTGATGATGATGATGGTGATGAAGATAGTGAAGAAAGTAAAAGAAAATCGATGAGAGTGAAGAAAATACCTACAACTCCAACGCGTCAACTCTACGTCTTACCATCACACGCTCGTCCTCAAAGCTCTATCCCCGGCAACGGCGCCAAAATTTGGTGTAGCTCAGTGGTGAGTAGCACCTCCTTTAATGTCAATCCGGGAAGACGTGAGGATGGTATGAAGACCTCGAGCAAGTGGCGGCACAAGTGCGTGAGTGAGAAGCACACAAGCATGCACACACATACACACACACGCGCACACACGGCAAGACAAAGAGAGAGAATCAATGGAGTGCTTTAGATTACTTTCACAAGCTCTTACAAGTTCATTTCAATTACAATCTACCCTCAAAATGAGCTCTCTAGCTCCTTTTATAGTTTTTGACTAGCTTTTTGGCCCTGTCCAGACCTAGTGTCCGGCCTAGTTAAAAATTAGGTTCCAGGGCTTATTTGGGGGTTCAAACGAGATCTAAAAATTATGAAAATTGGTACGCAACTACTTCTAAGGCTCCTCAAGCTCAAGGACTCCTTGGCTTGCACAAAATGGAGCTACAAAAATGTGAAATGAGATTTACAATGATTATTAGTGATAAAAATCACTGTTGTTGTAGGGATTTCTTCTAGTGATCTGCCATACATATCTTCAAGCTCCCTACTTGCTCTTCTTCCCTGCATGTCCATCTCTCTGGTTTGCATTAATATCTTGAAAAAAATATTGGCCTACTTGCCAGATCTTCTTTGACTGCCCTGTTTGCTTGTGCTGTCCCTTCGCTCTGACTCCCTTCTTTGACTTTCACGTCTTGTAGATCCTGATGTACCGAGGCTACTGCCAACACTCACCAAGTAGTATGTTATGTCTTTGGCACCCCATGCCTCTATGATGGTTTCTATAAGCTCTGTGGTCGCCTTTCTGAAATCTGTCACATAACTTTTTGATGTTACCTGCTGCCTCATGATCTTTAAAAGATTATCTAGTTTGACCCACACCTCCATTCTCTTTTTTGCTATTTCTGGTTTGCTTTTTACATTAGTCGTGACCTCACAAAATGTTTTCCATGAATTCCACATGGCATTAAGTTGTTTGCCATCATGGTTGCTGAAGAATCTCCTTGCTTTTGCACCTCCCATTGAGACATCCTGTAAAACATCACCTGTATTTTGTGAAAGCTTTGGATCTTTTCTTAGATGAACATCACCACCATGAAACCCCATTTCTGAAAGAAGACATTCACATTTTTTTATGCATTCATCTGCAAGAGTTGTAGGCTTGATAGAATATGCATAATCCAAGTGAAGACGGACCAACTTGTCAATGATTCTTAACTCTGCATGTAGTGTACATATGTGTACATTTGTCAATGCTATTGGAAGTATGGGATCCCAAATCATTGAAGAAGATGAGTAGTTACGAAGAATAACATTTTGTCTAGAAGGAGCCTCTTCACCCTCAGCTCTAGTAATCCATCCATTTGTGCCTGGGCTTTGCATGCAGTACAAGCAAGGGTATTTAGAATTTGCTCCCCCACTTATACCAAACATGCATTTGAGTGTCTTTAGGTCTCCACTCAAATGCCACTCAACTTGAAAGTTTCCGTAGTCTTTGACATTCAACAATTCTCCTGCATGATGCCCTTGGATAACATTTGGAATGTTTGTCTGTGAGAATAACCATTTAAGTGTTTTATGGCTCTCAGATGGAACTTGAGCACAGCCAACCCACCATAACTCCATTTCTGATTGTACTTTGAGAGATGGAGTATCCAATTTCCCAAGGCTATAGTCCAAAGCTTTGTTCATCAGTGCAATGCTTATTCTCTCCATCTTTTGATGTTTTTTAAGCTCAGCTTCATCAAGTTTGATTACAAATTTCAATAGACCAGAACATTCATGCTCTTTTATATTATAGAATTGAACCATATATGTTTGAAGTTTTATAACATCTATCCATATGTTGTTAAATGCATTGTAAGTGAAATGTAACTTTTGTTTTCCTACTTCGTAAGGCATGTTACCGTGAATATGTTTATATTCACCAAATATTGATGTGATCTTCTTATTCAAGCAGAGCCGAAACTTTCCTACATGATGTGGTCTAGGCAATCCAAAACTTCTAACTTTGTTAAATTTTAAAAATTCACACCAAACTTTTGAAATTGCTCTATAACCTTTCCTACTCACTCCGACACTATCACAAATATTTTGAATTTGAGATGGTTCTAGTAAAAGATTCATTTCTGTCATGAGTTTTTGAAAAACAAAGCGTTTCAAGTATGTATTTTCATTTAGTTTCAATAGTCTTAAAACATCATTTTGACTCAAAATTTCATTACAGAAATGTATGCGCTCAAAACTGCTCGACATATTGAAACCTAACACATTTGTCACATGATGTCTAACAATTTTCATTCTTTTCTTTTTCTGGCCAGATTTTTTAGTCAAATCTAAAAAAGGTTTTACTCGTTTTGACCGCATTCTCAAACCTATAGGAGTTTCTTTCATTTTTTTAAAAGACTCTAACTGAGAAGATAAAGTGGATAATTTGTTTTCTAGCTCTCTCATATGTAAATTCTTCTGGTGTAGTGTGTTTTGTAAATAGTTTATGTATTGTACATAATTCCTTGAAATATCCCAGAGCCTTGAACAATAGCCTCGTAAACCATCCTCACCATCTCCCACAAATCTAATCAGATCATGAAGATTATGAAAAGGGGGGTACCTTCGAGTTTGTGGATCAATTGGATAAACAGATCCATCTGTCCATATGTCGATATGTTTCTTGCCTTCCTTTCGCAATCCATCCACTTCAAGAGGATGAAGAGCCCTTCGAAATACGTTTCTTGTCGTCGCATACTCCTGACTAACTGCAATGTTGATATGGAACTTTTTACAATGATTTCGAATGTTTGAAAGCTCAGGGAGAGTATTTGGGTTAACGTTCTCCATGGTCTGCTATGAAAAATGACCAGCAAGTGTCTAAAATGACGTGAAAGGGAGAAACAGGCTTGCTATGAAAAGCAGAGAAAAAAAGCGCAAAACGTGATCAGCACACATTATATAGGTCCGTGAACAAGAGGAAAATTCAACTTTTGAGGCGTAAGATATCACACAAACTTCGAGGCGTAAGATATCACACAAACTTTTCATGATTATATGATACGAGTTTCTCTCTCTTCAAAATTTGCATAAGATACGTTTTAAATGAACTTACACGGAATTTCTTAAAGGATTTGACAACTTTAATCCTGATTAAGCACAACTAATTGAAATCCTTACACGGCCCTTTTTGGGCCGTTTTTCGCCCTAATGATATCATCTTTGACACCATCTTCATCAGCTCCAGCACCTCCAGCACCTGTATTTGTAGTACTTGTAGTCGCAGGTGTAACAGGACGTCTTTCAACACCTTGCACAATGTTCCACAGTCCTTTTGCAACCAATACATGTCGCATCATATAAGCCCATAATGGGTAGTTGGTACCATCCAACTTATCCTCAACAGCCAACATACGGAATACATCACTGCTTTCAGCCATGGCCGGTGACTAAAATACCTTGATGCAGAAAATTGAGTGTATCTCAAAAAGTTGAACGGAACTGCCCAGACGAGTTCTGCTAGACCTGTAGCAGACTTCGAGACGCTTAAACTGGCGAACAGAAACTGGTATATACCTTTGGCACAAAAGGACAAAATAGCCTACACAAGCGCTGCGATAGTGCGTTCAGAGGCCGAAACGAGCTCAGATCGCGATTTCGTGCGAATCTGAGACTGCAAACGGAGGAGTGTCGACGGTGCCCCTAGATGAAGCGACGACCTGCTCTGATACCAATTGTTGGAGTTAAAGGTCTACGAAAGCACGCGAACATCACAAGGAAGAAGAAGAAGCTTGGAGCACAACACACAAGACTGAATGTATTACTAGAGAATGTACAAAGATAAGTAGCCCATTAGGGCAATAGGCGTATATACAAGCCGGGGGAAAAAAACCTCCTAAAGAGGGAAAAAAGTGCCCCGGCGGTCCTAGAGTGCTCACACACATCACTACCTAAATATATCAACAATAATCAAGACTAGATTCCGGTAGTTCTAGAACTACGAAAGTCATCTTAAAAGTGGTTCCCTGCAAAGTGATTGGGACATTCCGTACAAGTCCTACTGGGTGGACTCGGGATTGGTCGGCCATTCTGACAAAAAACTAGACAGGTTCAATTTCGGTCCATCCTAACTTTTTACAAAGTGTTGCAGTAGCTATGTTTACACCAGATCCACCATCAATTAGTACTTGAGTAATCTTATGATTTTTGTACCATACCGTAATTAAAGGGACCGTCGAGTCAGTGTCCGGTTGTACTATCACTGTTGCTAGAATACAAGAAGATCCCAGACTGAGCTGTTGCTGAAATTGTTGTCGAACTCCTGGTACTAATGCAAGTAATTGTCCAAGAGGAAGAGTAATGGATGCTTTAGATAAAATTTCCCATGCCTGCTCTGCTTGGCTTGTACCTTTTACTGATTCTGAAGATGATGCATCAGTTATTGGGATTGACTCTTGCTCTTGCGCGGTTTCCTTTGGCAGCGGAACTTGTGTCACCGGAATTGGATCTGGGAACACTGGAGGTTCTGTGGTGGTCCACTGACTAGCTTTGTCATACATTCTTTGTTGCTCACGAATACTTGGTTCAAATACTTCAGTTGTTGGTTGCAACGGCTTACCTGATCGGGTCTGGACTACTGCGGCTTGTGTTTCTATTGGTGTGATATGAACCATATTTGTCATTGGGTTCTGGCGCTCTTTCTTTCTCTGATCATATTCGGCTGCATCTTTACAAAATCTTCTGATGTGACCAAACTCACCGCAAAAGTGACAGCAAGGTGGTGGCAAGGCATTACCTTCTTGTGATGTTCCTGTCTGCCAGCGATTTCCATTATAGTTGGTATTCCTCTGTCCTCTATAATTTCTATATCCTTGCTGCTGATTATTTCTCATCTGAGGTGGTACATAGTGGGTGGCAGGCTGTCCTGGTTCTTGTATAATTGCATTTAATATTGCTGTTCCCTGCACTTTGGCGTTATAGGCACAGTTTTCGGTCGAATGTCCGTTGGTATTGCAAATAGCGCAATACAACTGATTAAGGGCACAAGTGGCACTGGTATGCCCTGAATTCTTGCACGTGCTGTAGTACATCTATCTAGCCAGGTCTTCTGCAATATTTTTACTAGCTTTTAACCATTCCAGGTCTTCGGTAAAACCTCCAACCTTATTCTCAAGCTGAAGGGCCATTGCAATAACCGCATCTAGTGTCATAGCTCCCACACAGTGGATGATCATAATCTGTCGGAGCTGTGGAGTCAAACCATTAATAAACCATTGAGTGATGACATCATCCAACAGGTTTGCATGGGCCGGCGGTAGTTGTCTCAAATGAGTTCTGAATAGGGTGGCATATTCCTGCATTGTTTGATTCAGCTTCTCTCTATTGTTCTGCAGGTAATCGAAAATTTTGGCAGGGTTCTTCCTTAGCCGGAATCTTTGCAGAAACGCATCCCTTACCGCTTCATAGGTGCCGAAATGGTTGATATCATATTCTGTAAGCCACCTGGCGGCTTCATTAACTAGTGTTGACTGGAATACTATGGCCTTGTATGCCGGGTCGGGTGGATGATTAAGTACTGCATAACTAATTTCAAAGGTTCGTACATGAGCATCAGGATCATCACCTGGAAATCCACCGAATTTGGTGTAGGTGACTCTTGTTGGAACCGGACGAGGTGGAAGTAGTTGTTGTTGTTGCTGTTGTTGTTGTTGTTGTTGTTGTTGTTGTTGCCCACTCATGGTGCTTGCTGTTGTATTGTTACTATCTCCTGAGTTCTGAGGTTGAATTTCTTGACCGTCAAAATCTGTATCGTCAGCCTGTGCACTCTCCGACTTGATAATATCGTTCAGTCTCTTTCGGATTTCAGCTTCAAATAAGCTACCTTCCTCCTTGATATCAAATGTAGGGAAGCTTACTCGGAATATTGGTGACCGGAATGAAGATTCACCAGGAAATGGTAAACTGTCACCGGGAGACTGAACTTTCTATAACTGGGACCGAAATATCACCGGAATTTGTCGAATTTTCACCAAAACAAGGTACTTTTTCACCTTCACTGATTTCTTTGGCCAACACGCTTCTATCCTCAGACAAATTCGAATCTTGACCAGAACCGGAATGTGCCGAAATTACAGTACGTTCCACTGGAATGCTACCGGAATCACTACTAACGTTCTTCACTTCCTTGATAACTGGGTTAAACTTATTTGCGCTTCTAGCTCTTGGGGGCATCCTTAGCAAATTAGGTATCGCCCAAGACTGTTGGTTTCTCCTATACTTCGGGTACGTCTCATCGGAACGAGTAACCGGCATATATCACGTTTGCAATACTTTGCATACTACTCTTCCTTACTGTCGATTCACAATCTATGACTACTTTCTCACAATCAATTTACAACGCTCTGGTGCCACTTTCCCACAACTATATTCCATCACTCTGGTGCCACATTCCCACAACTATATTGCATCACTCTGGTGCCACATTCCCACAGACGGCGCCAGTGTTAAACGTGGGTCTTGCCGTCAGAGACACGTTTAAACATCTATTCGGGTTCTTGGGAGTGGAAGGAGTATGTTAAACAGAGGCCCTATACTTGATTTTCCCAAATCAACTCACTCACATAACAGTCTATTCAATAACTTTACTAATCCAACTTACTAACCAAAAACTCGGACTTCGTCTGATTCATCTACTCACAGAATGTCGATTCATACACAGATTAAGACTTTCTCAGTGACCAACGCACAATACAAAGATGACCGTAACACAAACTCACAGTAATAAACGTAGCGAAACTGTAATTCAGTACTTAACTTAAGGTAAACATTACTGCAACTTAATCTTTACCGGACAGGTACAGATAATCAACAACACAGAAAGACACAGAATAGCTCAGAGTTTTCAAACACACCACGAAAACTACACAGACTACATCAACCAGACAAACAGTCTGGCAACTCCTCTGGTCGTCACTGAAGAGTCTCTTTTCATTGATTTATAAGAAGGTTACAATGTCTACGCAACGACCTTTTGGTTCGTGCGGAATATAAAAAGAGTCAAACTTTACAATTGCCAATCCGACGGCTTACAGCCCCAAAATTTTTCCGATTTGGACACTTTATTTTTGTATCATAGCCATTGTGTAACATATTTTCCGATGTAAATGCACTAGAGGACTCCTCCAGATGCATAACCCCAGACCATTGTAATATATTCCTTGTAAATTAGTAGGAAATTAACCTTTTAGTTAATAAAGTGCCGGTCTCTTGTGTGAAAGGACCTTTTTTAGGGCACATGTATATAAGTCACTTGGTGACTCTTTGTAAACACTTTTTGCCATTGTGAAGAAGGAGAGCTCCTAAATTTCGAAATTGCTTCTTTCCTGCAGATTTTCATCTTCTCTTTGATCTTCTATGTGTGTGTGATGCTTGGAATGTGTGTGTAAGACTGTTGTCTACCCCTCCCCACTGTTTTTTAGCTACTGCAGTGTGTGTGTGAGCTAGTACGAGTTGTGGAGTGGGTGTGTGTGTTTCTTGGCATTCACTGTTTTGGTTATAACTTGAAGCACAATTGTCAGAATCAAGTGAAACTACTACCAATAGAAGCGTCTCATTGAGAGCTTCGAAATGAACCTACTATTGGCCATAGTTGGAGTTCAGAGCTGGGAGATATCCTCGATTTAGTGAAAGCTACTGTAAGTGGTATCACGGCAGACATTTTCAGTAGTTGAGTGAGTTTGAGAGATAGATTAGTCTTTTCTCATGCATAAGAGCTGAATCACTTCTCTTACCATCACATGTGCACATGTCCTCATACGCTTGGTTAGGTCGGTTCATCGGATTGACAAATAAGCGTGTGTCAATTCTCCACTATATGCACTTGTGTGGCAATGATATTTAGTCTCTTTGGCACAAGTCCCTAAGACTTCTTGACTTAGGTACACACTTGCCATTGACCATAATCGAAGTTCAAAGTTGAGAAAAAAAGTTTGAATTTGTGCTTGTTGTTGTAACAGGTATCACGATGTGCATTTTCATAGAATTAGTGAGTTGGAGAGGTAGCTGAGACAAGTCTCTTGCATGGTAGCATTGACACTTCACTTCCCATCACGTGTGCACATGTCTTTATACACTTGATACCCCTAATCTCTCATATTGATAATTAAACGTGTATTAATCCACCACTATATGCACTTGTGGGGCGATTGAGGGAGAGTCTCATCGACAAAAGTCCCTAAGGCTTTACGGCTTAGGTACACACAGGAAATGAAAAGAGTGGATGAGACAAAGAGACGAACTATATGTATAGGGAGAGGAACCAAAACCCATGGCAAATTATCAAGTGGGTAATGCAAAAAGCACAACCAATAGTATTTCCCGACCATAGTTAAACCTAGGAATCAGAAACACATAATATCAATTAGTGGATGATCTGATTGACACGGGAGCAACATTAGGTTGCATACGAGTGTCGTTAGCCACTCATTTTAAAATGGCCATGAGTCCCACTAAGGCATATATGATAGGAATCAGAGGAAAAATTATCGAATGTATAGGAGAAGTGCTAATATCCCTTCATCTAGGAAATTCCGCTATGGAGCAAAGATTCTTGGTATGCAAAGATGAAGACCTTATTGAACACTTGATCCTAGGACAAGATTGGATTTTTGAAAAGGAGTCAGCATACACCTTACACAAGGATACATATCGGCCAAAGTAGGGCATAAAGAAGTCTTTAGTCTTCTGGAAGCTAGGCTATCACAAACCCTTAGCACAATCTTACCTAAAGAAGTAGACATGAAGGAAGATAGGGAAGAAGATTCTAGTAAGGATGTGTCTCATGGGTGCCTTAATCTAGAATTACCTGCGAGTATTGAGGTGTTGCATGACTTTGTAACCAACTCTCCTATATAATATGAGATTGAAGGAAAAAGTGAGGACATTTCTCAACCCAACAACACTATAAGGAAAAAACTGACATGGATGTCAATCGCAAGAATACCACCTCTAATGAATAGACAAGTACGATGGATACGCAAGGATCAAGTGCCTCAGCATGCCATTACAATGCAAGAATAGATTGACCATCCAGTCAAAACGCATCAAAGTAACCACTATTCAAAATATCAAGGGGATAAACCAAGAATTCTTTGTGTATGGCTTCCAAAATCATTGGTGGAAGCTCAAAAATCACAGCAACACATATGGATTTTGAAAGCAATCCGAAGAATAGCAAATCAAGAGATAGAAAAACTAAAGGAAATGTCATACCATTGGATTAAATCTAAGGAAACTATCAAGGATTGAAGAAAAACCAAAAAGACTACAACACAAGAAACCCAATCCTCAAACAAGAATAAGTCAAAGACCACATTGCAAGCATAGAGGAAAAGGAATGCAAAAGAGGATAATGCCACAAGCACTAGTATGGAGACCCAAGAAACAACAAGGAGTCGACCAAGAGGATCAAGGAGACTCTTCTTGCACTCATAAAGGATCAATTGCATCCAGAGTATGCATGATAGGGCCACATTACAAGGCCATGCATTCGGCACATAGCTTCTTCAATAAAAGTAGTGGTGCACAT
This sequence comes from Ceratopteris richardii, assembly GCA_020310875.1. Lineage (NCBI taxonomy): Eukaryota > Viridiplantae > Streptophyta > Polypodiopsida > Polypodiales > Pteridaceae > Ceratopteris > Ceratopteris richardii. Next base: position 28,337,399 of record CM035427.1, on the reverse strand, counting down.
TTCCAAAACCGGAATAGGACTTAGCTTCTACTGTCATAGGAATGATTATCCAGTGTAAATAAACAAATGCTTTAGTTACAAACTAACCTCTTGTTTCCTTTTAGACTTGAAAACTTTTAAAAAAAGTATGGTAAGGTACCTTAGTCGTCTCTACTTATGAACGGCGGTACGGAGTGGTGGAGGATGACATATTAACAAACTACACAAAAACATGTGGAATGGGTTTCCTTCTTAAAATAATTCTCTACTACATTACAAATGCAAATGGATTTTGAAGACTCTGAATCAACGATTCAAGAGGAAGTGCTTGAATTTCCAATAAAGAGTGTGAAAAAGGCCAAAGGTCATTGGTTCTAAGAAGACCAACAACAGGAGAACATTTGTTCTTGATGACTATTAAGATCATGGATATAGACCATCAATTTCTCTTGATGCCCCAAGACTTCAAGGTCTTACATGAGCTTTCATCTACAGTGGATGTGATGAAAAAAGCTAGAATCCATAACTATTTTGAGTTACCAATCTATAAGCTAGATTTCTAGAGATGCACTCAAGTCATGAACACCATTCATCTAGCCTTAGACAAACCATCAGTGCCAGAATCCAAAGTTCTTGATGCAGAAGGTGAATGGGTAACATATAATTCACACACAAGCTTATTAAAGAAGCATTTGGATGGATCAAGGATGGGACCACGGATCTCAAGGAAGAAAGTCATCACACTAAAACCAAAACATTCATGGATATTAATCATGTTATATTGAAGAAGAAGTCCAATTGGTGCATCAGCATTTCTGCTTTCCTAATATGCACAGATATACGGCACCACAGAAGATAATAGTTCAATTATTATCTCATGCCACCAAGAAAATCAGCAACCAAATAAACTTGACCCAATGGGGTCATAAGAAGATTTTGAATGGAAGTGGGACTCTGACAGTATTGATATACCATGCATTAGGTATTCGAAAATACCTCAAAGAGATGCCATCATCTACTGAAATGGCTAAGTATGTAAATCCAACAATGGTACAGAAAAAGAAAAAAAGAGTGAAGATGATCGAAGAAGCAGGAACAAACACACAACCAATGATGCGAGGAGCAAAAAGGCTAAGGGAGGTACTAAAAGGGGAAGAAGCTACTCCACCATCAAAGAGGACACATGTACTCTCGAGAATCAAAGTTAAGGAGTCCACATCTATTACAAAATTTGAATTGCAGGAAGCCATGGAGGAAACTCACAAGTTCATGGAAGGACATATCAATTTACCAGTTCAAGGGCATCATTACCATCAAGCCCATACAACATCCATGCTAGGCAAGAGGCTAACAAAATTCCACCAATATCGAGAATTTGGATTAGTCAACTCCAGCTCGTCATCTGAAATCCAGGAAACACATGAACCATCAACTATGAACATCGATATTAGGAGCGAATCAAATGATGATGGTAAATGGGATGAAATAGATCAATTCAAGGACTCGCTTGAAGTGGAAAGCAAAAAGCAAGATCAAATTTTGAATGCAACATTTGATGAGGGACCAAAGGCAGGATGAACCAAAGAGGATGTACATACATTGAAAATGAATGACACAAAAAAGCTTCAAGTCACAGAAACCCACATGTACAATCAAGCTACAATGAAGAATCCAAAAGAAGAGCAAACACAAGAAGAAATTAGGGAAAAAGAACCATTCATGCCTATAAGAATCATAGCAGAGCCTTCACCTCTAGATGTGACATTTCAAGGAAGTGCTACTAATTCTATCACATCTAAAGAGGAAGAACATCAAATTTAGCTACAAATTAGACAACCCCATAAGACAACAATACATATTGAAAAGGGTAAGGATGTAAAAATAGGTGAAGAACCAAGCATACCAAAGACATGATTTAATGTGGATGTGGCACAGCTAAAGCCAGTTGTAAAAAAAATGATCCAGACAACCATGGATACACAACAACAACTCATGGAAGAAGATAGCAATTGTGATAAAGCATTGGTGGAAAGAAATCAATTGAAGACTTTAAGTGAAGAGTTATCTACTAGAATATTACATGCTCAAAAGGCCCTTACAAATAAAGAACAGGAGACCAAAGAAGCTATGGAAAGATTTACACTATTGATCAAAGAAAATCAAAAGATGCAATATCAGCTTAAGGAACTTCAAGACAAATATACAGCCAATGAAGCGAAAAAGATATGTATATCTAATAGAAGCAAAATCTTAGAAGCTCAGATAAAAGTATACATGGATGAGACAGACAACCTGAGAAAATGGAATAAAGAATTAATGAATGCAATCTTGCTTAATCAACCTGTGGGGGTGCAAGAAAGTCAACAAAACAATACACAAGAGTAAGAAGCTTAGATAGCTAAGTATGCAGATCAGCTAAAGCAAGAGCAAGAACTAAGAGAAGAGTGGGAAAGGAAATACATGTATGACACAAATGGATTAAGAAAGAAATCGAAAGCAGTTGAAGCATGGTACATTGAACAATGCAATGAGGATGCAGACCAAATGGAAATCTTAGGAGAAAGCAAGAAGCAAAGTGATATGGAGCTTGCAGCCGTGAAAGAACAAATAAAAGATAAAGATGAACTCATAAAAAATCTACAAGAACAGATCACAAAGCAAAACAATATGGGGACACTAGTAGTTCAAAGCTCTCAAGCCACTACTGTGGAGACTGAGGTACATCCTCGTTCTCCCCCCATACATAATTCACTAATACACGAGGGAGAAGCGGAGAAGAGTGATGATAGACATACATGGCCTATTGCAGAACTAAGCCGAAATGAGCAGACACTACTAATGTCCCAACTTATGGGAAAATTTGAAGATCAAGTCATGAACGTAATGAAAGAAGCAAAAATCAGAAGCAAGAATTTAGAGAAAATTTTGAAGCCCTTGAGTGTACCATATGGCCTATTGAAAGAAGAAAGCAGGCAATATATCAAGAGGACTGCACAAAAAGAACCAAATCAAGACTTACAGTTCAAAATAGATACATTCTCTTATACACAAGAAGAATTTGACAAAGTAGATCTGTTCTGGAGACAAAAATTTTTGGAAAAGAATGTGACTCTATGGGTGCTTTGGGAATCTACACCATATTTATTACAAGTAAATCCATCTTTTTGCCCAGTATCGAGAAGAAGACCTCGTATGCAATTTCAGGAAGAACAACGCTAGGGCACACTCAATAATCAGCGGCCAAACTACAAACTATTACCAAACCTGCCACATAACTACTTACCCACCAAAGAATATATGGTACGTACAATAGAATTTTGGCTCTCAAGATATGCTACGGCTCCTGAGCTAGCAATAAAGATGACAAATAAAGTGTTGATTATGCTACTCATAGTTTTGAAAGTCTTCAAACATGCTCAATACACATTTTTGAACTTTATTGGCATTAATCAAGGCACAGATGCCCTCACTTTTTATCTCTTGGTAATGCCTAGCCGACTCACCGTCATGGCTATATACTCACACTTGATGTTCTTACCGAGTCAGTATATGCAAACATTCAAAGAAGCATTTTTCATAGGATTTTTTGAAATGGACTCGGAATTTTTTGTCAAAATGATTTCCAATTTAAATGCTTGATTGGTGGCCTATGAATTAAGTTTCTTTGCAGATCATAGATAGGCACCAAATGATGGAGTAAAATCAGCTCAATGGAAAGAACTAATGATATGTGAAGCTAATTTGCTGAATCAAAGAGAGAAAATAGCCATTCAAACACACTCACGTCACCAGCCAAAGCTTGTCAGGGATGATAGAGTTTAGGAGGAGGGACGTGTGGAGGGAGAATCAAGTAAGAGAAGAAGAAGAAGAAAATCAAAAAGAGAAATTGTCCAATGAATAAAACCCACCCTCTACCCAAAACCCCATAGGGGCATGCATCAGGCCACAACACGAAAGAAGGAGGCCTCAAAGAGTGGAAACAAAGATTTATCCGAAGGCCAAAAGTTAGAAAGAGGTAGAGGCTGAAAAGCAAAAAAGAGTGACTAAGATAATCACATTCTTCACCACTAGGTGCGTGCGGTGAGAAGCAATAAATAGGCTTAAACAATATAGCAGTGCCAGATGTATGAGAACAAAGATTTATTCGAAGCCCAAAAGTTAGAAAGAGGCAGAGGTTGAGAAGTTGAAATGGGTGACTAAGATATTTACATTCTTAGCCACTAGGTACATGCATGGCAGCCTGAATTATCACAGCAACCCAGATGTATGAATCCAAGGAATACCAAGGGGATGACGAAAGCATTGGACTTAGGCTCGGATAAAGTAGCAAGTTGTTTGAAGGTCCTAACTGTCTCCTCGACCACTGGGTGCGTGTCTTGAAAAAACAATAAACAAGCCTTGGACAAGAAGCAAAGCCTATCAAGGGATGACTGAGACAAAGAGGGGGAGAGTTTTGCACAGAAAAAGAGCACAGAAAAGAGAGCCCCAAAAATTTTCAAATTATGTGCATAAATTTTCTTCTTCAAATTGGTATGAAATACCTCATGAAGCTATGTAAATACACTAGAGGAGTCCTCTAGATGCCTAAACCCCAATAATTGTAACATATTCCTTGTAACATAGTAGGAGATTAGTGCTTTTCAATAAAAGTGCCGGTCTCTTGTGTGAAAGGACCAATTTTAGGGCACATGTATATAAGTCACTGGGTGACTCTTTGCAAGGGACTTTTCCCATTGTGAGAGCTAAAGCTGAATTTTGAATTTGCCTCTTTCTTGCTAATTTTCTTTTTCCCCAAGAGCTTGTGTGTGTGTTTCATGCTTGAAATGTGTGTGTATGACTGTTGTCTACCCCTTCCCATCACTTTTAAATTGTTGTAATGTGTGCGTGAGACTTGAGGAGTTGTGGAGCAGGTGTTGATGTTTCTTGCCAATCAGTATTTTGCTCATAACTAGAAGTATGTTTGTCAGATTCAATTGAATATACTACATTAGATGCATCTCATCGAGCTTCGAAACGAACTCACTATTGACCATATTCGGATTTCAGAGGTGAGAGAAAAGTTTGAATTTGTGCTTACTGTTGTAATAGGTTCATGGCGTGCATTTTTAGAGTATTAGTGAGTTGGAGAGGTGGCTGAGACAAGTCTCTTGCATGGTAGGATTGACACTTCACTTCCCATCATGATGAGCTACAATCTCATCGACACAAGTCCCTAAGGCTTTACGAGTTAGGTACACAACCTCAAACTCCAACAATTGGTATCAAAGTAGGTCATCGCTCCATCTATTGCGTTGTTGACAGCCCTCCAGTCACTGTCTCAGAATCGCAAAAAAATTGGTGAGCATACTCAGGGCATCATCGACACCCCTTCGGTCACAGTCTTAGAATGGCACAAAATTTGGTGAGCATAGTCTAAGTTCATTTCAGCCTTTGAATGCATTATCGAAGTGCTTATGAAGGTAATTTCATCTTTTTGTGCCAAAGATATATATAGGTTTTGGTTCCCGAGTATAAGCGTCTTGAAGTCTGCTATAAGTTTAGCAAAACTCAATAGCATGTTTGTATTTAACTTTTTGAGATACAATCATTTTTCTACATCAGGGTATTTTAGTCAGTGGCCATGGCTGAAAGTAGTGATGTATTCTGTATGTTGGCTATTGAGGATAAGTTGGATGGTACCAATTACTCATTATGGTCTTATATGATGCGTCATGTATTCGTTGCAAAAGGACTATGGAATATTGTGCAGAGTGTTGAAAAATGTCATGTTACACTTGCAAACTGAGTTGTTGAAGGTGATGCAGTCGACATTGAAGATGACTATATTCTTCATGTTCCTATTCATGTTGTAGTTCCTGTTGCACCTATTGCAAAGAAAATTCATTGGGATGGCAGAGATGCTCAGGCACATGCATTGATAGCCTTGTTTATCAAATGTGCTATTAGCCCTCACATTTGGTCTTTTAGAATAGCTAAGGATGCTTGGGATACACTTACCACTTTATACCAGGAAAGGAATGAGGCTCGTGTTTCTTACCTCCAAAAACAATTGGAGAGTGAGCACAGGAATGAAGGAGATTCCATGGATAATTTTCTGACAAAGATGAAAGATTTGAAGGAACAATTGACTTCTGTTGATGGTCTTGCCTAAGAGTTCACTTATGCAGACTATTCTGAATGGTCTTCCCTATTCATATCAGACTTTTTTATTATGAAAGGCAATCCAAATGCCTTAAAATTTGACGAGTTAGTCTCTTCTATTGCAAGAAGATTAGTCTAGTTAGAATAGATCCATTATGTGTGTTGCAGATCAAGATTTCTTGGCTAGTCAGAAGGGCAAAGGTAAATGGAGCTCTTCTACCACTAAGCAAAAATCTGCTAATTCTGCACAATCAAATAAGGATGACAAAGACAAGAAGAAAACAAAAAATCAAAAATTGTTTTGCAAATACTATAAAGGAAATGATCATGTCATAAAGAGTTGTCCAAAACTGGCTACTATAGAGGGAAGGAAGAAAGAGGCTAGAATGGTTGTTGCAGAGGCCTCTACACCAAAACAAAGTCCGCTAATCAAGTGCAGAATGAAGAATTGGCATTTACCACTATTTGTAGTTATGACCCATCTTCTCATGAATAATGTATGTCTATAGTAGACTCATATATTTGGTACATTGATAGTGGGACAACCAAACATATTACCTCGCAGCATAGTTTCTTCAATTCACTCGAGCATGACCTTATAAGGAATACTATCACATGTGCCAACAACTCCTCTTATCCTATCATGGGAGTTGGTAAGATCATTCCGACTATTGTTGATGATAGTTCTTTTAAATCATCGGATGCTTTATTTGTGCCAGGGATCAAGAAGAATCTATTATTAGTTTTAGCTTTAGCCAAGATTACCTTGGTTATGAAATTTGTTGATGACAGATGTACAGTTCATGATCTGTCAAATGGTGATGTCATTATTTCTTGTGGCATTTTATGTCGTGGGTTGTATAAGCTCAGAAACTATGAAAAATTTGTGAATGATTCACCATGTGTAGTACATGATTCTAAGGCTTTGTCAAATGCAAAGCTTTGGCATGCATGCTTTGGTCATTTGAATTTTGCTAGTTTGATATGCCTACAAAGATTTGAAATGGTGTCCTCTCTGCCCAAACTTGAGGCACCCGTTAAACATGTCTTTGAAGCTGTATTTTGGGCAAAATGCAACGTTCCTCATTCCCAAAAGATGGATCAGTTCAAGCTACTCAAAAATTGAAGCTTGTTCATAGTGATGTTTGTGGTCCTATGCAGACACCCTCTTTTGGAAACTATCTTTACTTCATTACTTTCATTGATGATTTTTCTAGGCATGCATGGGTATATCCATTGAAAGCAAAGTCTGAAGTGTTTATGTGCTTCAAACAGTTTTTGGTTTTGGCAAAAAATATGTCAGCATGTAAAATGGGCACCCTCCATTTTGATTGAAGGGGGGAATATATGATTTTTTACTGTAATGCACTTCTGGCTAAACATAGGATAAAACATGAGTGTATAGTTCTGTATACACCTCAAAAAAATGGATTTGTTTGAAGGAAGAATAGGTCACTTATGGAGATGGCGAGGTGAATGGTCAAGAGTCAGGCTCTACCACATAGTTTCGAACTTGAGATTGTTATGTGTGTAGCATATATACTTAACATGTGTCCCACTAAAGCATTGCAGTCTATCAATCCATATGCGGCTTGGCATGGTTGTGAGCCATCTGTTGCTAGCCATGATGTTGTTTTTATGGAAGATGATATTCAACCATTACTTTGTACTAAGGAGACATCAATTAGCTCCAAAGACATGTATGACACTATGCTGCCTCTTTTTATAGGTGGACAATCTAATGCTGGTCCTAATGAGGCAACTTCTCAGCCTTTATAGGTTTCACGTGATGATGCAGATCATTCCATTTCTGATGCAAATTTACATGATGCACTCATTGATGACAGAGTTGATATTGAGGCAGCAAAAACTATGCCAAAATGGTTGGTGTAGACTTTGTGTGACAACAAATTAGATGTACATCTATCATATCCTACTCGTTTAGGCTCTCATAGTGCCTCTTTTGCATCAAATTGTTGTGATATGGCTGCCTCTGGTCTCTTTGATGAGAATGAGCCTATTTCATTTCATGAAGCACAAAATTTGTAAAATTGGATGGCTGCTATGCAATTAGAATATGATGCTATCATGAAAAATGGTACTTGTTCTTTATGTGACTTGCCTCTTGGCAAGAAGGCCATTGGCACTAAGTGGGTATACAATCTGAAGCGTAAGTCTGATGGAATAGTTGATAGGTATAAGGCTAGGCTTGTTGTGAAGGGTTATATTCAAGAAAGAGGCATTGATTTTGATGAGACCTATTCTCCTACATGCCAAATGACTATTGTTCACAGCATTTTTGCACTTGCAGCTCATCATGGTTGGAATGTACATCAATTGGACATTAAAACTAAATTTCTGAATGATGACTTGCATGAAGAAGTGTATGTTTTTCAGCCTCGTGGCTTTGTGCAAAAAGGGCATGAAAACCAAGTGTGCAGGTTGAAAACGGCATTATATGGTTTGAAGCAAGCATCATGTGCTTGGCATGGAAAGCTACATGCCTACCTAATTGCACATGGTTTTGAGAACAATCCAAGTAAGAGCACCTTATATGTTAAGCATGTTGATGATGTGGTTCTGATCATTGTTGTGTATGTTGATGATATGTTGCTCATTGGTCCTCTTGCTAATTTTAAGGTTGATCTACATGCCTCATTTGGGATGTGAGATTTGGTGCATTTGCATCATTATTTGGGCATTCATTTTATGCAAGTTGATGGCAGAATAGCTTTGTGTCAAACAAAATATATTGACACATTATTGCAGCATTTTGGCCTTGAAGACTGCGAACCTATTGCCATTCCTATGGAGACAAGTTTATGATGGAGTCTTCATGATGCTGGAGATGCATTTGATGCTATTCTCTATTAACAGGTTGTTGGATGCTTGATTTACTCATGCATTACTTAGCCAGATATTTAGTTTTTTGTCTCACAGATGAGCATGTTTATGCATTGCCCAAGTTTCAAGCATTGGCATGTGGTTAAGCACATCTTTCACTACTTGAGTGGTACCCTGCTACTTGGATTGTTTTATCCCAAGGGGGGATCTCTACTGCTAGATTTACATGCTTTTTCTAACTCTGACTTGGTTAGTTGCTATGACACTTGTGTGTCCACCAATGGTTTTTGCTTCATGCTTGGTAGCTCATGCATATCTCAGTTGAGCAAGAAGCAACCTACTATGGCCACTTCTAGTTATGAGGCTGAGTATAGGGAAACTTTCACAATGAGTGTTGAGTGTGTGTGGCTCAGATGCCTTATGGCTTATTTGGGTGTTGGTCAGTCTTCTACCACCACTCTGTTCACTGACAGGCAGCATGCATTGGCAGTTGCGAGGAACCTTGTGTTCCATGCTCGCACTAAGCACATTGAGGTGCACTATCATTATGTCATGGAGAGGTTCCCTATTGGAGATATCAGTTTGGCATACGTACCCACACAGGAGAACATTGCATACCTTTTCACAAAAGCTCTACCTAGGGAGAAGTTTGAAGCTTTCTACAAAGATTTGGGCTTACTTCATTTTGTGGATTGATTCCACATAGCTTGGCACTTCCTTATACATGAGTGCCAGCTCCTCGTAATTGCATCACTCCCAAGGGGATTTGTTGATATATTTAGGTAATGATGTGCGTGAACAATCTAGGACTATCGGGGCAATTTTTTCCCTCTTTAGGAGGGTTTTTTTTCCTGGCTTGTATATACGCCTATTACCCTAATGTGCTACTTATCTTTGTAGATTCTCTTGGTAATACATTCAGTATCGTGTGTTGTGCTCCAAGCTTCTTCTTCTTCCTTGTGATATTTGCGTGCTTTTGCAAACCTCAAACTCCAACAAAAAGTTATTCTAAAGTAAGATGACACTGCACTTTAGTGTTCTTCAAAAGCTCTACATTCCCAAGTATGATTGAATCTTCATTTCTCTCTAGTATTTTTGGGTTTCTTATTTGAAAGGACTTGGATTCCCACGGACTTATGAAATGTGGTAACTCTTGTAAAGATTTGGACTCAAAATCTAACCTTTCTCATGATTGAGTGTCTTCCTCATCTCCATATAGGGATGCAATATCTAAGGGGAATTGATCCTATACATCATCAATCTCTTGAATAGGATGGAGATTCCTTTTCTCATTGTCCAACTTATCTTCTTGGATTTCCCACAAGAACTCTTGAGAGTAATTGGTAATGGAAGGGGGTATTCCACACTCTATTGAGTTAGGAACATAAGAATCGCTTGGAAAGAATTTTGGTTTCTCACTTCCAATGGAATGAATCTTTTGAGGATTTAGATCCCCATGAACCTATGAAATGTGGTAATTTTTGTGGAGAGTTAAATTCAAAATCTATTTTCTTATGAATAGGGTTCTACCTAATCTCCATATAGGGATGGAATGCATCGGGGAAATTGATCTGGAAGGCCATCGATCTCTTAAATAAGAGGGGGATTCCCTTATTCATTGGTCCACTTCTCTTCTTGGATTTCTCGCAAGAATTCTTGAGGGTACTTGGAAATGGAAGGGGGTATTCCACACTCTATTCAATTAGGGATGTAAGCTTATTTTTTAAAGAAAATTCCTTTCTCACTTCCAATGGTATGAGCCTTTTGTGGAACCGAAGCCTCAACCTTGGTTACATTTTCTCTAATCATTGTAGTAATCCTTGAAAATGAAATTCTTGTTTATCTGAACTGGTTTGATTCAAGAGTTGACTAGCCTCAAACATAGCTTGAGTTAGTTCCACCATTTTGATACATAGATTAGTTTTGTCAACCTGTAAAACCCAAGTCTTCTAGAATGGGGTATGCTAGGATTGAAGTTGGCTTAGGTATGAGAGGTGTGGATGTTGGGATTTGAGGGGAGGGGGTGATGTGCGAGGGATTTGAGATGTTGATTCCAAGAGTTTTTCTTTGGTTTCCAATTGCCTTCTAATTTAGCTAGTTTTTTTGTCCAATTTTATTTCACTCTTTCTCTAGTTTCTTTCCATGCTCTAGATTTCTTTTTAGTGCATTCTCCAGTCTCACTCAAATTAGATTCTTTTCCCTACTCTACTTTCTTTTGTAGCCTTATTTGCATATAGTTCTATTATAGCATTGTCTTGAGGTATCTTGGCTATAGCCATGATCTGTTTAACACGAATTTTCTTTTGGGAATACTTGGTTCCTAGGAGGACCTATCATGATACAGGGGTCTATGAGGGTTGGTATTTCATGATAGACGAGGGTCTCTCATGATAGAGTGGGTCTATCATAAGGCTAATATGCAATGATAAAGTGGTCTATTGCAATAGACCGTGGTCTATCATAATTTTATTATGTCTTGATAGAGATCTCTATCGCAATAGAAGGGGTCTATTGTGGGATAACTTTGTCATGATAAGACAGTCTATCATAATAAAGTGGGGTTTATTGTGATAAATGGCTGCTCCATTGCATTGGTCTATTTTGATAAATTGGGGTTTATTGCGATAGATGCTCTCTATCAAGGGTCTCAATTTGTCACGATAGAGTGGTTTATTGTGACAAAGAAATATCTCGTGATAGAGTGGGTCTATTGCGATGTACAATGTTTTTCATGGGATGGGTCTGCCATATGGATGGGGTTCTATTGTAATAGGTTGGCCTATTGTGACAAAGGGGGTCTTTTGTGATAGAGCTTCTTTGTCGTGATTTTGGCCTCTCACAATCAGGCCAAAAAATTAAAGTTTTTGAGTTTTGTCTATGTGTTGGGATGGAAATTGAGTGTTGAAAGTGCAAACTATGCAAGGTTTAGGTGGACAAAGGGGTCCAAAGACCTTACTTTGGACAAAAGTCATGACCCAAATCACTTAGGGCAGTCTCAAGGTGGGCAAGGCAATCCTAAGGTAGTGGAAAAGTTGGGAGAGGCATCGAAAAGCTATAAAATAAGGTGAATAGTCATTAAATGCATGGAAGTCTTGTAGGTCATTAAAGACTAGGAGACATATACTCAAAGAGACTCAAGGAGAGCATCATCCAAGGCTCAAGGAGCTCAAATGCAGTTATCCAAGTTAGCACAAATATAGAGGAGGACATTACATGCACAAAGGAGGAGTAAGGAGGAGTAAGGAGGAGCTATCAATCCCACATCCCCTCTAGTCTCTTGTAGTTATAGACATAGTCTGCTTATATTAGTTGTAACTCTTTGTGTACATATCCAATTCAAGAGATTTAAGATGCATTCTATAGCTCATATATGTTCTTAATTTTGTTAAGAGGGCTTCTTGAAATTAGTTTTATGTGCAGAGAAATTGGTGTATCTTTGTAACCCTAATTTTTGCATATCCTACATCTTTGCATAGTCTATTTTGTATACAATTATTGACTCACCTAAACAGATCCATTTGAGGTGTTCTTTATCTTGTTGGAAAGCTTATGAACCACACTAAGTGTGGCTAACGGCATAGGTGATTTGAATAAAGGTGTATGAAGGGACCTAGGTACTGGGTTCATTTCACTTCTAGTGTGAAAATCTAAGGGATTAAATTCCATCAATTGGTATCAAAAGAGGAAACATCCTTTGAAGACTCTAAGAGAAGGACACAAAAGCTTGGACATCAAGGCTAAGAGGTAAATTTTAGTGAACCCTAATTTCCCATTCATTATGGTAGATCTAGGTCAAAAAGTGGAGTTGATTCACAAAGAAAACTATCAGCCATGGAGGTTTAGAGTCATGAACTACCTCATGAGCAAATGTTTATGGCCTATTGTGTGGAGAGACGAAGATAAGCCTGATTTGGATCCCAAAGATCCAAAGGTCACCAATCAAGAATTGAAGATGTTGAAGGATTGGGAGGAAAGGAATACGAGAGCTATCTTCTACAGATCACATGTAATCTCTAACACTTTGATTGGTAATATATCAGAGTTTGATCATGCTAGAGATGTTTGGGAGGCCATAGAGAAGATATATGCCACTTCCACAAGAAGAAAAAAGATGTAGCTTAAGAATGAACTCCATTCTTTGAAGAAGATTAGTGGTCAATCTATTGTTGACTACACCTCGAGGGTGAAGGAGTTGAGGGAGCAATTGGCATCCATTGGATGCAAAGTAGAGGAGGAAGACCTTGTGTAGATTACTCTCAATGGCCTGAGAGGGGAAGACAAGTGGAAAACCCTCACTACTACCATCTTGTATAGAGATCCTCGACCAACTCTTGAGGAGTTGATCCCACACCTAGTGGCAGCAAAGGTTGCCATAGGAGACACATCCAAGAAGGATGGTCACTCACAGGTCCTATATGCTAGCAAAGGCAAAGGAAAGAGTGTAAAGAAGGGGAAAGGAGGAAAAAGCAAGTGGATGCAGTCCAATGAAGAAGATTCAGAATCAGAAGGAGATAGCAAGGCATCATCTTCAAGGAAGGGCAAGAACGGCAAAGGGAAGAACAACCCTCATCAAGGTAAAACTTGTTTTATATGTGGTAAGTAGAATCACATTTTTTCAAGTTTCTAGCTCAAGGATGACAAAGGCAAGAAGAAGAAGCAGCAAGGGAACTATGCTAACAACTCCAAGAAGGATGATGAGAAGCAAACCCTCCTATCCATGAGACATGGCTACAGTAGTGATCCCAAGGGCACAAAGTGGTGCATAGATTATGGATACTCTAATCACATGTCATGTATAGAGGAATTTTTTGTTAATATGTAGGCCCTAAGCTCAAAAAGTTGTGTGGAGATAGGAGATAATGTAAATCTAGGTGAAGGTAAATCTGTTAAGACTCTTAAAGATGTGCTCCATGTTCCATCTGTTTTCAAGAATTTGATCTCTATAGGACAAATGGTACAGAGATGCATGTAGGTTATATTTGATGCAAAAGGGTGCATGGTGAAGCAAGGATTTGTACTTATCCTATTGGTTGTTTATCTTGAACTATGGTAGTATCAATTGAGTTTGATTGGGGGATTCGAATAGTGAAGGATGGAACCAATGGCTCTAGATTAGTGGGGGATTGCTCAGGTGTTACAACTATTTCATTGAATTGCATGCACAAAATGTTGATGTGCATTCTTTTTGTGGATTGACCAGAAGAAGAGCATATATCCTTCATTGCTTGGAGCTGGGCATGTATCAATGCACATTCTACTAGAATGTCATAATCTAAGCCAATATAAAATATTCGTGTGATCGTGCAACATATGTTCAAAACTTGTTTATGAGACCATCACTGATTGGCGGCATAAAATTGATCCATGATCTAGTGTGGTAAATCTATCTTAATTTCTATCTCATGAGATAAATACAAGTTGAACCATATCTTTTTGTGGGGTTGAGTGAAGAGGTCTTGTCTAAGGAAGATGAAGTGTTGCATGCACATTCGTAATGGGGCGAATAGATTACACATTGTTGGTGATATTTGAGAGAGCTTTAAAACCTCACTCTTCTTCATTTCTTCCAAGATCAATGATTCCTTATCGATTGAAATATGTGTATCTGGCATGTTTAGAGCTTCTCTTACAAGCTTGTGCAACAATTTGGATATTTTGGGGGGCTGATTTGGGAATAACAAGGGTGACAAAAATGTTCCTAGAACATCCTTATTTGCATCTAGCTATAGTGTGAATAAGCCAATGACATTGTAAAAAGTCAGGTTTGGGGAGGGAAATGCTGAAGCAGGCATGAGTCCTGCTCCCTCCCAAATTGGCTTTAACTCGTCTATATTCTATGACTCCTCAAATTCTTGGGAAAAGAACTGAAATCTTCCTCATTTATGATCAAACTTGAGCTTAGATTTCCATATGAAGGGGGCATCTCCTAAAGTTCTACGAGCCCTTGAAACCAGTGCAACTTTGCATGAACCCATTTTTTTCTCCCTGTTGGTGGGTCTTCTATCAATATGCCCCCTTGGAAACTAGTGAGTTTGGCCAGGGGGAGAAGAGAACATGCTTCCATTGGTAGGGAGCACTAACTGATTGGTCGATGACTTGAGCTTGCTCCTAAAGTGTTGATTGTCTGCATTGTAGAGTGTTGTTGACTATAATGAGCAGCTAACACAAGGAAACATATTAATATGGAAATGGATGTTGATTTGAGTATGGCAAGTCATTGGGCCCTTTCCAATATTGACATGATTCCCATGTAGCCCTTATGGTTTATAGGTGCACTATTGACATTGTGCCTAATGCACATCACTAGACCACCTATATGCATACTTTGGATGATGCATGAGCTCAGCATGCTTTAGATGATTTAGATGTATATTAGAGTGTTCATGATGCATGGGTTTATGACAAGATTCTTCCTCAACTGCTTGGGCATCTAAATTTATCAAATTGTGTGTAGTTCATGTGCTTCCTTTACATTAGATATCTACCTTGGTTGTGTTCTCTTCTTCTCCCGTGTCGGTAATGATTTTGGTGGAACAGTCAATTATATACCTTTGTTTACCCACATATGATTCATTCCTAGCATAACTTGCCTTTGTTGTTCATTAGGTAGGTGAACATTGTTTTTGTGGTTATTATGTGGTTGTTTCTTACTTTGTTGCAGTTGCATTGTTATCCTTTTCTTTGGAAAAGAAGGAGGCTCCAACACTTGCATGACCTATCCATGAAGAGGTGAGGCATTCTGCACAACAAACTTAGGGGTACATGCAGAGTGAGGTGGACTTCAAACCAAAGGACCCAAGAGTCTCTAGTTGTACCATGATATGTTGCTTATTGACCCAAACATGAAGAAGATATCTTCAATGGTTGAGTTCCAGCACATGGTCATAGATCCAATCTTGGCCCAATATCAAAGGTTTTGTGAGATCTTCATTATGGAAAACTAATGGCTTTAATATGAAGTGGAGTTCATGCAAGAGGATAGGAAATTTTACCTCACCGATGCAAGGGGTTTCCACTCCTAATTCTATGAAGTAATCCTCAATTAGATTCACTTGTATTTTCATGTCTTCACAACATAAATACCTAATGACACTAGTGGTAGCTCTTGAATCAATTAGGGGTTCTTATCATCTTGATTATAGTGCCATGTCCTAGCTCTACTAAAATGAATGGTCTTTTATCTACTATGCTAAGGGAAGTATTTGTTCTAGTTTGGCACATTGCCAGGTGGTATCTTTGTTAATAGAAAGGAGATAAGGAAGAGAGCTCTATTACACTCTCACATACAAACAATAGAGCACATATAGATTTAGGAAAGGAAGAATGGTCTTCTTCTTCTTCTTCTTCTTCTTCTTCTTCTTCTTCTTCTTCTTCTTCTTCTTCTTCTTCTTCTTCTTCTTCTTCTTCTTCTTCTTCTTCTTCTTCTTTTTCTTTTTCTTCTTCTTCTTCTTCTTCTTCTTCTATTACATAAAGAGAATATACAAGAGACCTAATATAACAATATTGTTGGAGTTTGAGTTCTACAAAAGCACATAAACAACACAAGGAAGAAGAAGAAAAAGAAGCTTGGAGCATCAATACTAAATGTATTACCAAGTGAATGTACAAAGGTAAGTAAACCATCAGGATTATATGTGTATATACAAGTCAGGGGAAAAAACCTCCTAAAGAGGGAAAAAAGTGCCTCCGTAGTCCCAAGTGTGCTCACACACATCCCTAAGGAAATATATATATCAAAAAATCCCCCCGGAGTGATGTGGTGAGCAAGGAGATGACACTCAGGTATATGGAAGTACCAATATATGTGGAAAGAGATCAATCCACAAAAGGAAGTAATCCCAAATCTTTGCGGAAAGCTTCAAACTTCTGTCTAGGTAGAGCCTTTGATATGTAATTTTATCTTGTGTGGGCACATATGCCAAACTGATCTCTCCAACATAGAACCTCTCCATGACATAATGATAATGCACCTCAATGCTCTGACCTCTCCATGACAAAATGATAATGCACCTCAATACGCTTTGCATGAGCATGGAACGAATGGTTCCTCTCAATTGCCAATGCATTCTGATTGTTAGTGAAGATGGTGGTGACAGAAGATTGACCGACACCCAAATCAACCAAAAGGCATATCAACCACAAAGACTCGATACCCATTGTGAAAGCTACCCTATACTCAAACTCACAACTACAAGTGGCCATAATAGGCTGCTTCTTACTCAACCAGAGCATGCATGAGCTACCAAGCATGAAGCAAAAACCATTGGTGGACACATGAATGTCATATCAGCCAGCCCAATCATAGTAAGAAGAAGCATGTAAATCTAGAGGTAGTGACCCCTCGGGATAAAATAATCCAAGTTGTCGAGTACCACTCAAGTAGTGAAAGATGTGCTTAACTGCTTGCCAATGTTTGACACCTTGGCAATGCATAAACTTGCTCAATTGAGAGACAACAAACTAAATATCATGCTAAGTTATGCATAAGTAAATCAAGCATCCAATAGCCTGTTGACAGAGAAAAACATCAAATGCATCTCCAACATCATGAAGCTCAACCATAGACCTCTTTCCATAGGAGTGGCAATAGGTTTGCAATCTTCAACGCCAAAAAGCTACAATAATGTGTCTATATATTTTGTTTGACACAAAGTTATTTTGCCATCAACTTGCATAAATTGAATGTCCAAATAATGATGCAAATGCCCCAAAAGAGGCATGTAAATCAACCTTAAATTCAGCAGTGTACTTCTCATTAGGACCAGTGAGCAACATGTAATCAACATACACAACAATGAACAAAAGTTGCACATAGAATAGCCTCAAGCCAAAAGCTATGTGGTAAAGCTTGACTTTTGACCATACATTTTGCCATCTCCATGAGTGGATTGTTCTTTCTTTTAGCAACTCCAATTTTTTCATGTATATACTGCACTATATACTAATGTTTTATCCCACGCTAAGCCAAAAGTGCATTAAAATCAGAAGATATGTGTTCCCCCCTCGATCAAAACGGAGGGTGCCCATTTTACATCTTGATAGATTTTCATCCAAAACTAAAACTATTTGAAGCATATAAATACTAGTTTTTGGTTTCATTGGATACAACCATGCACGCTTGGAACAATCATCAATAAAATGCACAAAGTAAAGGTAGTTCCCAAAAGAAGGTGTTTGTATAGGACAAAAACCATCACTATGAACAAGCTATAATTTTTTAGTAGCTCAAATTGAACCATCTTTGGGAAGGAGGAATGCTGCATTTTACCCAAAATATAACCTTCATAAACATGTTTACTAGGTGCCTCAAGTTTGGGCAAAGAGGACACCATTTCATATTTCTCAAGGTGGAGCAAACTAGAAAATTTTAGATGACCAAAGCATGCATGGCAAAGTTTTGCATATGAGATAGCCTGAGAATCTTGAACTGCACATCTTGAATCTATCACACATTTTTTATATTCTATGAGCTTATATAGCCCATGACATAAAATTCCATAAGGAATAATAACCTCACCATTAGAAAGATCATGAACTATACATCTCTCATCAATGAATTTGACAACCAAGACAATATTGGCTAATGTTGAAACTGACAACAGATTTTTCTTGATCCCTGGGACATGCAAAACATCTGATAATGTGAAAGAGCTACAATCAGTAGTACTCAAAATGATCTTACTAACTCCCATTATATGATAAGAGGAGTTGTTAGTGTATGTGATATAGTATTCCCTATAGGGAGAGGCTCAAGTGGAGGGAAGAAACTACATTGTGAGCTAATATGTTTGGTTGACTCACTATCAAAGTACAAAACATCTAAATCTACTACAGACATACGCTCCTCATGTGATGATGGGTCATAAATGCAAGCAGTAGTAAATGTCCATTCTTCATTCTATACAAGATTAGCAGACTCTGTTTTGGGTCTAGGGGCCTCTACAACAACCATTCCAACCTCTTTCTTATTTGCCTCTTTTGCAACCAATTTTGGACAACTCTTTATGACATGATCATTTCCCTTATAGTATTTGCAAAGCTATTTCTGCTTTTTTGTTTTCTTCTCATCTTTGTTTTCCTTCTTTGATTGTGCAACATTAGCAATTTTTTTCTTGCTAGTAGATGAGCTTCCATTTTCCCTTGCCCTTTTAACTAGCTAAGAAAGCTTGATCTTACTGGAAGTGGGGTGGGTATCAATAACAATTAATCATAGGTTTACAGGATCTTCCAACACATGAACCTTAGCATTCACACCTTAAGACTCAAAATCAAATGAGTGAGAGATAGAGAGAGATAGACAAGAGTTTCAAAGTGTACGGTAAGCTAAAGTTCTCACCTACACTATTTTATATTCCAATATCAAATTATTATGTGTAAATATGATACAAACTGACAATATCTGAATCTAGGCAGAAATAAGAACTAGACACAACAAATTGTGTGCCTAAGTTTAGAACTGTTTTACAAGAAACCCAAATTCTAATTATCCCTTAATCGGAAACTAGTGAACTAACAAGTAAGAACAGATGTAGATATGTTACTCATAGTAACTTAGCAAGATGCTGATGGTAAGTTGGCATGAACTACTCCAAGTACTCCAAATGTACATCACACCTCCTCCAAGTGTATAAGAACACTTCCTCCAAGATGACCTCCTCCTTGATCACCTTTAAGTTGAACTCCTTGAGTCGATGCAAGAGCCTGAGAAGATGATACAACAATGACCCAAGAGGTCTCTTTTATAGTTTATGTGCCCTTATAAAAGGAACATAGATGCTACAATCACTAACGGAAAACAATTCAAAAAACACAAAACACCTGCTAATTTGCACTCGAAAACATCTATCATCCAAAATAAAAAATAAAAAAACCTCTTGACATGCTACCAATGCTATCTGTAAGATTTGAACTGAGGTGTCCATTTTGGAAAGCAATCCACCTAGTCACGTTGCTAAGCACTTTCGCCTTGTGAGGATTCTAAACAATACACACTATATTGTTGCCATGTAGACTAATTATGACTTGTTTCCAATAATCCCTCCTTCAATGTCATAATGATACAAGGTCAAACAACTTCCACAACTTCGTGTGACTCTCCCTAGTCAATGCTTTGATAAAAATATCTACAAAATTTTCACTTGTAGGTATGTAGACTAGCTCAATGTGCTTCTTAGATGCCTATTCCCAAATATAGTGGTAATGAACCTCTATATGCTTTTTCCTAGCATGATGAACAGGGTCTTTGCAATAGCATTATCACTCTAACTTTCTAAAAATATATGAACTGGAAGATGAACATGAACATCAAGATAACTGACAATCTTGTGTAACCAAACTAATTTAAGTGTAGTTGTAAAGGCAGCCATACTCTGCTTCACTTGAAGATGTAGCAACTATAGGCTGTTTCTTGGATAACCAAGAGATAAGACAATCTCCTAGAAAGAAACAATATCCACTTGTGCGTCTTCTTGAATTATTATCACTTGCCCAAATTATAATATAAAAAACCTTTAATTAAGCAATGTGAAGACTTCAAAAATACCATAGCATAATTGGAAGTTCCCCTCAAATATCTGAAAAATTGCTTAATTGCTTTCTAGTGAATCTTAAGCGGACTATGCATGAAGTTGGACTATGCATGAAGTGGACCATGGATGTGTATTACATAGACATATCAAGAAACTAGTGCTTGAATGTATAATCTAGCATCAAATGGTTCTGAATTTGCTTCAGACTGTAATGAAACATTAACATCCATAGGTGTATGCATAGGCTTGGAATTTGTCATCAAAAACCTTTCCAATAATTTCTCAATGTATTTTTGTTATGTCATGTAGATAAACTCATCTCTATCTATGAACTCAATCCCAAGATAATAATGTAAAATACCTAAATTATTTACATCAAATGTATGATTAAGTCCTACTTTAAAATATTGAAGGTTTGAATCCTTCGGATCTTTCATTATCATATCATCAACATATATGATAATAATAATCAAAACATCTTTTTCAGCTTTAACATAAAGAGTGGGAGTTGCATCTGAGTTTTCAAAAGCAATAGATAGAAGATAGTCATGTATCTTCTCATACAAGCTCTTGGTGCTTGCTTTAGTCCATACAAAGCTTTGATAAGCTTGCATACTAAATCCTCTTTACCTGTCTCTTCAAAACCTTGTGGTTATTGAACATAAACATCTTCATGTAGATCACCATTAAGAAATGTAGTTTTGATATCTAATTCGTATACTTTCCAACCTAAGAATGTAGCTAAAGAAAGTACTGTTATTGTCATTCTAGAAGTAGGAGAAAAAGTTTCATCATATTCAAAACCTTTCTTTTGTGCATAACCTTTGACAACTAATCTTGCTTTATACCTGTCTATTGTACCATCTACTTTTCTTTTGATTTTTAAGCCTTAATCGAAAACTAGTGAACTAACAAATAAGAAAAGATGTAGACTTGATACTCATAGTAATTTAGCAAGATGCTGATGGTAAGTTGACATGAACTCCTCCAAGTACTCCAGATGTAGTGCACACCTCCTCCAAGTGTATAAGAACCCTTCCTCCAAAATGACCTCCTCCTTGATCAACTTCAAGTTGAACTCCTCGAGTCGATGCAAGAGCTTGAGAACATATCTTGAGAACATGATACAATAATGACCCAAGAAGGTCGCTTTTATAGTTTATGTGCCCTTCTAAAAGCAACTCTAAACACAATTATTACTAACGAAAAACAATTCAAAAAAAACAAAACACTTCTGCTAATTTGTGCTCAAAAAAATATATCATTCAAAATGAAAAATTAAAAAAAAAAAACTCTTCGCGTGCTGTCGATGCTATATGCAAGATTCGGACTCAAGTGGCCATTTTGGAAAGCACTCCACCTAGCCACATTGTCAAGTGCTTTCTTGTTGTGAGGATCTAAATAGTACACACTATATTGCTACCATGTGGACTACTTAAGACTTGTTTCTAATAGATATGCAACATGCATCATCAACTTGGTCTACCTAGACTGATCTTCCTACAACAAAGCATAGACTAACTTCTCAAATGTTAAGGCATTTCGATTTCCTTTCATCATTAATCGAAGAGTAGAAGCAAAACTTAGATATGAATCCGGAAGGTTGTTAAGAACAGTGTGGACAAATGAGCTATCTAGTAAGACTTCATTAGCAGAAATCAAATGTTCCTTCAAATCTTTGAACTTTCTCAAAAAACTATCCATAGAAGCTCCTTTATCATATGTGAAGTAATTCGATGGCGTGCACCACACTGGACTCTCCTTCTCGAGAGCTCCACGACGATATGCTCAAAAGTAGAAAACCGAGCTCTGGTCGCCACACACAGTACTACGCACAGATGTTGTAGAATACGCAGAAAACGCAGTACACAGGGAGCACGAAGACAGACTTCTTAGGTTTTACAAATGCGGTCGAACTTACAGTATGTGACTGACCAGGCCACTATATGTTTTATTAAAGAACATATACAAAGAAGTGTCCGGTGGCCATTTGGCCTTTCACATGGACACTAACGGTAACAATATGCTAACTCTCCAACTATTTTTGGAGCTAAGCAACATGATCCTCATTTCTTGCCTAGTATAAAGTGATAAGTGTATCCCAAGCATCCTTTGCTATTTTGCAAGAGCAAATGTGAGGGATCATGGCACGTTTGATAGACAAAGCTATCAATGCATGTGCCTGAGCATCTCTACCATCCCAAAAAAGTTTCTCTATAGTAGGTGCAATAGTAATGGGAGCACGAACAGGAATCTGAAGATAATCACCTTCAACACCATCTGCAACATCTTCAAGAACTAGGTGTAGTGGGGTGTTTTCAATACCCTGCACAGTATTCCATAGCCCTTTTGCTACCAATACATGAGGCATCATATATGCCCATAACGGGTAATTACTACCATCCAACTTGTCTTCAACAACCAATATATAGAATATATCATTACTTTTGGCCATGGCCACTGAATAAATCCATGATGCAAAGAAATGGGTGATGGAGATGTTTAATCTCCAAAAGACAAGCTATTATTGAATCTAGAACACCTCTATATCAAGGATAGCTCAAAACCTTCACCAATTTTGGAAGTCTTTACCAAATTATGAACACTTAGCACTTCTGTGAGTTATGGCTTCACTCAGAAAAATATGCTTCACAAAATGCACTCATTGACTAATGAAATGATTAGCATTTTCTTTGAAACTTTGGCACAACACTCTTCTAATGTTTACACAACTACCCCAAGTGAAATTTTGTCAAAATAATTTACAAAACTTCAGATTTACTTCAATAAGTAAACCTATGTCTGAAATAGGCTTTCTCTGCAAGCAACTTTCACATATGCAACTTTGAACACTTGCTTGTCTCAATCTACAACCCGTTTAATCAAATGCTTTTAGACATAGTTAACTTACCTTCCAAATTAGATTTTGAGTGCTAACTTGTGTAAAACTTTACACTCTACACTGAGATCTAATCAAATCTTTGACCATTGAGATTGCACCTATTTCAAAAGTCACTCATCACTTTTACACATATGAATGTTCCTACTCACAATTCTCACAGCCTAATTACAATTAGACTCTCAAATCTTGACTATAGATGCATCAAATATAGACTTAGACATGTAAAAAAGGATTTCTCAATTGACTAAACATAGAACGAGAATTTAGAGAAGGATCAATGCGCAATTCTCTGAAAAACCTTCTATTCTCTTGAACTTACATCTGATGGATAATACTCATATTCAAAATCACGTTTTCATGATCTACTCATCCTCTCTTCATCTATTCTTCTTCTCTTCTATATGGCATGTCTATATACAAGTATATATAGGTGTATATATCAAGATTCGTCACTGATACAAAGTACCTATGAACTATTTACAATGTTAATATACATGGGTTTGCAATTCATCTCTATCTCAATCTTTTCTTCACTTTATGCTTCATCCTTCCTCCTTTTCTTCATTCTTCATTCGTCAATCCTCTTTGTAATCATCAATTTACGATTGTCTTGCTCCAACAAGTCCCCCTCAATCATTACTTGTGATTACTTGAATCTTCTTTATACCTTCCATTTCTTTAAACCTTTGCAACTTAGGTCCATCCAAGCTCTTTGTTAACATGTCTGCAAGTTGATCTTTTGTAGGAGTATACATTATCTCTATCTCTTTGTCAATCACCTTTTCTCTCAGGAAGTGATATTGAATCTCAATATGTTTGTTAGCGGCCAAATATAAAGAACTCATATTGTCTCCATAAATGATAGGAACACTCTGATTGATCTCAAAACTCTTCATGAGAGTTCTCAACCATATGACCTCCTTTTCTGCTTCTCCCATACCTCTATACTCTACTTCTATAGATGATTAAACAACTGTGTGTTGCTTCTTAGAACACCAAGAAATCAATTTATCTCCCACATAACACAAATACCCATGTATTGATCTCCTATCATCATAGTTACCTGCCCAATCTGCATCACTATATATCTTGATTCTTGTATCTGGTGTAAACCCATAGTACAAACCTTCTTTGAGTATGCCCTTAATGTATCTTAGCACCCTTTGACTTGCAATCCAATGTTCCTTCCTTGGACAATGCATGAATTGAGATAGAAGGTCAACTGCATATGATAAATCAGGCCTTGTCAATGTAGCATAAATCAAGCTACCCACCAAACTCTCATAAAGCTTCATATCTTTGAATTCCTCTCCTCCATATCTACTCAATTTGTGGTTCACCTCCATTGGATTTGGTGCTATCGTGCAATCTTCCATGTTAAACTTGATTAGTAAACTCTTGAAATACCATCCTTGAGTTACATATACTCCATGTTGAGTATATAAAATCTCCATTCCCAAGAAGTATGATAAATCTCCCAAGTCACTGATCTTGAATTCTTTCTCCATCTTCTTTTTAAGCATTTGTATGCCTTTGTCATCTGTACCTAGGAATATTATGTCATCAACATAAATACAAACATAAATAAAAGCAACTTCACTTGCTTTGACTAACAAGTTACTATCTACCTTTGATGCTTGAAAACCAAGTTCCTTCAAGAACTCTACAAGCCTATAATTCCATGCCCTGTGGGCTTGCTTCAAGCCATACAAATCTCTCTTGAGCTTAGACACATAATCTAGAATATGTTGATCTTTGAAACCATCTGGTTGTTCCATATAGACTTCATCTGAAATGTAACCATTTAAAAATGCATTCTTCACATCTAATTGAGATAATTTCCAACCTTTGCAAGTAGCAATAGCTGTGAGAGTCCTTATGGTTGTCATCTTTGCAACAGGACTATATGTTTCATCATAGTCCACACCATAAGTTTGTGCATATCCTTTCACAACAAGTCTACGTTGTACCTAGACACACTTCAATCTGCAAATCTTTTTGTTTTGTAGACCCATTTACATCCAATTACCCTTTGATTACTTAGTTTGTGTACCAAGTCTCAAGTCTCATTCTCAATGAGTGCATCATAATCTTCCTTCATAGCTTTTTTTCCAATTCCCCTTTATTTTGGCTTCATCATATATGGATCGGTCTTCATCTACTTTCACTATATAAGCATAAACTTTAGTTGTCAAGAAAGAGGTGTCTTAGCTATACCTTACAGGTTGTCTTTTGTTCCTTGATGAACTTTTGAGTTCTCCACCTTGAAGTTTTTGGTTCATCATATTCTGGATCAAACCTTGGCAATTCTTCATTTTCAACTAGCACTTCATCATTCTCTTCTTCCTAAAAAATTTGAACCTTTGATTTACCTTTCTTCTGATTCAATCTTTCTTTAAGACTTGCATAAGTGAAGTATTCCACACATAGCCTATAGAATACATAGAAAAACACAGTACATGGGGAGCATGAAGATAGACTTCTTAGGTCTTACAAATGTGGTCGAACTTACAATTTGTGACTGACCAGGCCACTATATGTTTCATTAAAGAACATATACAAAGAAGTGTCCAGTGGCCATTTGGCCTTTCACATGGACACTAACGGTAACAATCTCCCACTAAAGGCCAATGTGGCCAATGTAACTATCGGAGAAAAATAAAGAATGATAAAGAATACCTAAGTGTAAGTATACAAACTATTACATGGTATACAAGTGACTGTGTAAGATCATGAATCAAGTAGCCCCCATCAAGTGACAACAGTGTGGAAAGCTATCCTGTGGTAGAGCTTTAGTCAAAGCATCTGCAACATTATCTCAAGTGTGAACCTTCTCAAGAATAATGCGCTCAGTGGCTAAGCAATCTCTAATGAAGTGGTACCTCCCCTCAATGTGCTTGGTCTTTGCATGATAGACCGGATTCTTAGCCAAAGCAATGGCACTCTGACTATCATTGAGCAAAGGAGGTACATGCTGAGGTAAAGCCATATCACAAGCAAGACGAGAAAGCCACAACGCTTCCTTACATGCCTCACTTGTTGCAACATACTCTGCTTCTGTGGTGGAAACAACTGTACATTCTTGAAGACAAGATCTCCAAGAGATAGCACCTCCAGCAAAATGAAAAATGTACCTTGATGTAGAATAACCATTGTCTACACAACCAGCATAGTCAGAATCTGTGTAACCAATAATGGATGCTTTCCCTCTACCTAAGCATAGACACTTGTCCTTAGTGCCATTCAGATATCTTAAAATCATCTTGAATGCTTCCCAATGTTTCTTTCCAGGATTAGACATATATATGCTCACAACTCCCACTGCAAATGCAATGTCTAGTCTCGTAGCTACCATAGCATACATGAGACTACCAACAACAAATTAATAGGGAATTTTGGTCATGAATTCCTTTTCCTCATCTGATTCGGGGCAATCATCCTTGCTCAATTTCACATATGTGGGTAAAGGTGTACTCAATGCCTTTCCACCCTGTATATTGAACCTGTGAAGTACTTTGGATATGTACTCACTTTGAGACAATTATATGCATCTTTTGCTTCTATCACGAGTAATGCGCATGCAAAGAATATGTTTGGCATCCCCCAAATCCTTCATATCAAATGTCTGACTCAACTTCTTTTTGAGAATTGACAAATCATAAGAGGACTTCCCAGCAATCAACATATCATCGACATAAAGTATCAAGCATATCAATCTGCCATTTGAGCATCTCTTTGTGTAGAGACAATGATCCTCATTGCTTCAAGAATAGCCTTGAGACTTCATAAAAGCATCAAACTTCTAGGGGACTGTTTAAGTCCATCCAAGCTCTTCTTAAGCTTACAAAATAGACTTTCCTTGCCAGGAACTACATAACCCTCTGGTTGTTCCATATAGATCTCATCTACAAGATCTCCATGCAAGAAAGCAGTTTTCACATCCATTTGGACTAGCTCTAAGACCTCCATTGCAACGAATCCAAGCAACATGCACAGGGTAGTCATCTTGACCACTAGAGAGAAGATTTCCTCGAAATCAACACCATATTGTTGCTTAAAACCCTTTGCAACAAGTCGTGCTTTATACTTTGGAGAAGCACTATCTGATGTGAATTTCAACTTATATACCCATTTACATGGTAAACCTTTCTTGCCCTTTGGCAAAGGTACTAAATCCCAAGTACCATTCTTGTGAATAGAATCCAACTCACTCTTCATGGCACGCTCCCACGACATGATCCTCTGTCTGCATAGCCTCTTTGTAGCAAGAAGGCTCATCGGCATCTGTTAGCATAACAAAATCTAAACCTTGAACATATCTATCAGGTGGATGTGAGACACGTGCAGAACATCTGAATGGTTGCTGAATAGGAATATGTGCAGACTGATCTGAATGGACATTCTCTTGAACATCCCTATGTGCAACATTTTTATGCATGCTAATCGCAGGACTAGTATCCTCAAACACCACTCTTCTCACTTCAACCTCCTTAATGGGTTGTTTATGCATCTTAGACTCATTGAAAATGACATCACTACTTCTGATCAGTGACCGTGTTTCAAGATCACATAATCAATATCCAAATTGTCCTTCTCGACCATATCCAAGGAAAATGCATTTCTTTGACTTATGGTCCAACTTTTGTCTAAGATTCTTGGGTATATGAACATATGCTTCACACCCAAAAACTCGAAGATGATCATAATATGGTAACTTCCCTATCCATAACTCTTGTGCCACTTTCAAACCTTTGGCAGAACTAGGTGAAAGGTTAACCACATGAACTGCAATCAATACTGCTTCTGCCCAAAAACCTTCTGAGAGGTTTGCATGATGCAACATAGATACTACTCTATCTTGAATAGTTCTATTCATCCTCTCAGCTACACCATTCTGTATTGGGGTATAAGGAGCTGTAAACTCTCTATGAATCCCTCTAGACTGACAGAAAAGGACGAATTCATGTGAGGTATACTCACCCCCGTTATCTAAACGTAAAGCCTTAAGCTTAGTTCCTTTTTCAGTCTCAACTAAAACAAGCCATTTTTTGAAAGTAGGGAATACCTCATCCTTCGATTTGATAGGATATACCCAAAATTTTCTAGTAGCATCATCTATGAAAGTGACAAAGTAAAGAGAACCACCTAAGGACCTAGTCGGCATAGGACCACACACATATGTATGAACGAGATCTACAGGCTGAATTGAAGAGTCAATGTGCATTCTATGCACATTTCTAGTTTGCTTTCCATATTGACAATGCTCACAAAATGAAAAATCAGAGAAAGATAACACAGGTAAGTAGCCAGAATGAGAAAGATTTTCCATTCCACTACGAGATATATGGCCCAAACGACCATGCCAAATACAAGCCATAGTTTGTTCAATAACAACTAACAAGTGTTCTTTTTGTGATACAAATAAAGGATAAAGTGAGCCAACTTTGATTCCTCTTGCAATAACCATATTGCCCTTTGATATGCGAAGGACTGAGCATAGAAGACCACCTTGTAACCAAGGTCATCAAGTTGACCAACTGACATCAAACTGCATGATAACTAAGGTACATGGCATACATTATGCATAGTAAATTTTGAACCATCACTGAATTGCACAACCACATCTCCAATCCCCACAACATCACACTAGTAAGAGTCACCAAGTCTCACGGTACCAAGAGACTTTGCTACATAATTAATTCTCTGTGGTGTCAAGTGTCAACACATTAGCATCATCAAAAATAGCGTTAATTTCTTCAATCTTCACAGTCGAAGTAGATGGTGCAGGTAATTGTTTAACATGCGCATCAACATTCTGCCCTTTACCTTTAGCATTCTTTAATGCATAACAATCTTTCTTCATGTGTCCTTTCTTATGACAATAATGGCATTCGATATCCCTCTTCCTTGATTTACTTCTACTCTTATTTGGAAAGACTCACGAACATTATATGCATCTCCACTATGAGTGCCAACCATAGATTTCTATGAATCTCCTCACTCAAGAGTGCTCCACATATGTCATCATAGATGAGTTTACCACCAGGTGCACTATTGCTAATAGCTGTGCAAAATGTATCCCATGATGATGGCAAGGTGCATAACACCACTACTACTTCCATTTCATTATCACTGTCCATTTTTTGAGCCTCTAACTGAGAGAATATAGCATCAAACTCATTTAGATGATTAGCAACACTATCTGTGTCCTTCATATGAAGTTCATTTAATTTTCTCATCAGATAGAATTTATTTGATGCCATCTCTTTTTCATATGTATTGCATAACTTCTTCCAAAGCTCCCCTGCACTTTCACAATCTAATATTGTAAAGTAAACATTATCTGCCAGGTGCAAGCGAATGGTCGACCTGGCCATTTCATCTAACTCATCCCAATCATCTTCATCCATGTCAGTAGGCTTCTTTGAAATTCCATTTACTTGCTTCCATTGTCTCCTTAAAATTAGCACATCTTTAATCTGATTCTTCCATAGAGCAAAGTTTGTGCCAAATTTTTGGATCTCAAAATGGTCTTTTCCCTACAAGTTATAGCTCCTCCTTGGAACACTAGCACTAGACCCTAATCTACTGGATGTGTCTAAGACCTCTGTGTCGGAAACAATGTCATATAAGTACATTGTCCATGGTCCATTTGCTCAAGGTATCACAGTTTACAGGATGTGTAGACTTTTGTAATACCTCCTCTACAACAAAAGCGAAGTAGCGCCATGGCTACATCAATTGTCTTCTATCGCGATGGCACGAGTTCGAATCCTGTGGTCAGCAACCGGTGCAACGAATGTTTTTGGTTGTCATGCTTTTGAAAAATAGCGACACACGGAGGACGGTAGCGCATACGATGAAGCATTTTTCTTTCCGTGATCGTAGATCACTATGATGTAGCTTTATTCTATGGAGAGCTTTTCTTTTGTGCTTTAATTCATGGAGGCTATGCTATATAAGAAGTATCTTGGCTCATTATCTAATATCCTACACCTAGTTCAATGCCACATTTGGTACCTCAATAGAAGTGGTGCTCCTAGCACATGGGACAGCCATGGTGCTATCTTGGAGCATGTTGGGGAGTAGCTATGGAGTTCTTCTTGGAGGAGAAGAGTGTGCTCACACTCTTGCTCATGGAGAAGACTTACCTATCAGTAGCTTGGTGGTGTGGATCAGCCATCTACATAATGTATTTGAAGATTGTCTTCTACATGAAGATTTCGGTGTACTTCAAAGACATTGGATGGAGGTTAACATAAGATTTGCATCTTATGTTAAGAATTCAGGTACATATTCTCTTTATGTACATAGGTACTACTTGAAGTATATGGAAGTCTTTGCCCTTCTGACTAGCCAGGAAAGATTGATATGCAACTCACATAATGGACCTGTTCTGCCTGGACTAATCTTCCTGCAACAGAACAGAGACTAACTCCTCAAATTATAAGGCATTTGGATTGCCTTTCATCATCAACCGAAGAGTAGAAGCAAAACTCTGATATGAATGAGGAGGACCATTCAGAATGGTATGCACAAGTGAGCTATCTTGTATAACCTCATCATCAGAAATCAATTGTTCCTTCAAGTCTTTGATATTTGTTAGGAAACTGTCCATAGAATCACCTTCATTCATGTGCTCACTCTCCAACTGTTTTCGGAGGTAAGCAACACGAGCCTCATTCCTAGCTTGGTACAATGTGATAAGTGTATCCCAAGCATCCTTAGCTGTTCTGCAAGAGCAAATGTGAGGAATAATGGCACGTTTGACAGACAAAGCTATCAATGAATGTGCCTGAGCATCTCTACCATCCCAATGAATCTGCTCTGTAGTAGGTGCAGCAAAAACTACAGCACGAACAAGAATATGCAGAATATCATCATCTTCAACACCTTCTACATCAGCTTCAGTACCTGCAGTTGTAACAGTTGCAGGTGTGATAGGATGTTTTTCGACACCTTGCACAATGTTCCACAGTCCTTTTGCAACCAATACATGTCGCATCATATAAGCCCACAAGGGGTAGTTGGTACCATCCAACTTATCCTTAATAGCCAACATATGAAATACATCACTGCTTTGAGCCATGGTCGGTGACTAAAATACCTTGATGTAGAAAATTGACTATATCTCAAACAATTGAACAAAATTGCCCAGACGAATTCTACTAGACATGTAGCAGACTTCGAGACTCTTATACTGGCGAACCAAAACTGGTATATATCTTTGGCACAAAAAGACAAAATAGCCTGCACAAGCACTGTGATAGTGCGTTCGGAGGTTGAAACGAGCTCAGATTGCGACTTTGGCCAAAATTCGTATGATTCTGGGAGAGGTATCGACGACACCTTAGATGAAGCGACGATGAGCTCTGATACCAATTGTTGGAGTTAGATGTCTGTGGAAGCATGCAAACATCACAAGGAAGAAGAAGAAGCTTGGAGCACAACACACAATACTGAATGTATTACTAGAGAATGTACAAAGATAAGTAGCCCATTAGGGCAATAGGCGTATATACAAGACGGGGAAAAAAACCTCCTAAGGAGGGAAAATAGTGCCCCGGCGGTCCTAGAGTGTTCACACACATCACTACCTAAATATATCAACATTTCTCTACAATAGAACTCTGGAATTTTCTCCTGATATAGCCTATAAGAATACACCTGTAGGAATGACTCTGCATTCTTTTACATATGGACGAAAATAAGTCTTCATGTTTCATCACCCCCTCTGGATGATTTAACACTAGTATCCAGAATTCTTCAAATATATCAGACTTTATGAAATCTAGAATGTCTTCCTTCATAAATCTGGTTTTTCATAACATAAATACCTGTTTTTGAAACAAAACTTCTGAACCCTTTTTATTAGCATTGTGCACATGCCAATAGCTTTCCCTGTCATTCCTCAGTTTCCCAAAAATCTAGAATAAGGTTAGCTAATCTATCATAAAAACCTTGCTGAAAGCATGTTAGGATTCATAACTTTTGCAACATAACAAGTTTCTTCTTCTATTCCTCTACAACACTAATCTGATAGAACCTAAATCTTTGACTTACTTCTTCCAATGTTAAAGAAATTTCACAAACAAAGGATAGATATCTGACTCATAAATACTCAAGATCTTCATGATCATTCAAGATCATCCAAGATCATACAAGATCATACAAGATCTATCAAGATCTTACAAGATCATACGAGATCATCCAAGATCAATGATCTCTCCAACAAAATACCTATGTAGAATCTGCTCTCATCAAACCTTCATGACTAAATGTTTGACTTGCTATCTCTATGTCTCCAAGTGTCCATGCTTCTCACATAAAGTTGTAAAAACTTTTCTTTAACCAAATCCTTCTCAAGAATCTACAACTTCTACTTGAAACATAAGTGGACAAACTTCTCACCTTGATGACTCCAAAAGCTGCAAGTTGATACTTCATATCTTTATATTCTACCTGGGTGAAATGTGAAAATATCTGCTTGACTTTCTTTTGGCTAACTCCACTTCTCAATCAAGTTCTAGGATTTGATGGAACATCTTTTTGAATACAAGCATGTATCCAAAAAACAAGACAATCATAGAAAGTAGATTCTTCAACTGACTAGTACATCAAAAATCTGAATTTTTTGAAGTTTTCTAAAAATACTGAATATGAGGTAACTTTTCCAAACCTAAAACCTCTCTTCAAGTCTCCAACATCTTCTACAAATACTCTTTTACCTCAAGAGTTAGATAAAGAAGAAATATACTTCTCTGCAACTTGTCATATACCAAGTAGCTTTGTATTGACACTCCAAGAATTCTTTGAGGGAATATATAGCTACCTGGTCAAAATCTTCAAGTTATATATAACTCATACATATGAGTCAAAATATACAAGTTGTCTTCAAAATCTGCTGCTTTTCTTTCTCTCAATGCAATTCTTTGTCAAATCTACTAAATCATGACCAAGTATAATGCAAAACAAGAAACTGCTTCTTCTTTATACTATCTTCACACAAGATGTTCTCGTAGACTTGTCTTTGGATGTAGAGGATAAAATAGGAAAAGTATATGGAAAATATGTGAGAAAAGGAAGTCTTACTTTTCTTTTGAAAATATTGGACTTTCTTCTTCTACATCTTTCTTCCACCTATTTTGATGTAGCCTTTAACTCCTTGAATCCTTCAAATCTCTTCATAACTGCTCTTCTAAGATATGACCTACAAATGATAATCTGATAGTGGAAACTGATACCTGTGATTTCATGTTGATCTGATTCCTTCATCTTCTCCAAACCATTGTTCTTCCTTGAATTTGAAGTAGCCTTCTCTTCGTCAAGTCTTGGTCTTCAAACAATACTTTCTGTAAAGTATTTTCATACTCTTCCAAAAGTTATTTAACTGCTAATAGATCACAACTTCATACTCCACATTGATAAACAAACATGTGACTGAATTTTCTAATTCTCAAATCTTTACTCATCTAGATTAAGTGTGTATGTCAAATGTAAAATGTTAGAAGATGCTCTTAAATTATATGGTGTAACCTTAGGAATCTAGAAACCTGAGAACCTGATAACCTGGGTACTTGTGAGCCTTGAAAAAAACCTTAAAGATCTAATACCAAAACCCTAAATCTCTGATACCAAATGTTGGAAATGAAGTAGGCCCATAACAAATCTCACAGGTTCCATAAGTCCAGGATCTTCAACATAGATTCCATAGGTCCAAGATTCCATAAGTTTAGGATCTACAACATAAATTCTAGCAATCTTCCAATATTAACAAAACAAGATCATACCACATTTAATCATACAAATGATGAGATAAAGATAGAGAGAGGTTAGACAATATGTTCAAAGTGTTACCTAAGCCGCTGCTTACTCACACTATCATATATACAAATGTCAATTTACAATGTGGGAGTCAAAACCTCAACCATTCTATGTGAACAAAAATAGATGGAAGAGTGTATGTACAAATGTAACAAAACATATTCGGATGTATGGAAAGAAATCTGAATATATATGAGATGTGTGACCAAATAGGTTGTAGAAGAGTGAATATGAGTGACAGAAAGAGGAAGGATCAGTCTAAAACTGATCATCAGCAAATCCTCATCTAACTTTAGGCTATGGAAGACCCTAAAATAGATATCTGTGTGAAAGATCACATACTTACAAAAGTAGCAAAGAATGCTAACAAGTTTGCTGCCAGAAATCCTCAAACTCATATGAACATACCTTCTCGAACACCTCATCAAATATGCATAAAGCATACATGTACTGATTCTCATGTACCTGTGCCCCGGTGGTCCTAATGTGTTCACACACATCACTACCTAAATATATCAACAGATTTACAGGAGAGAGTCTACATGACTCAAACCATTAGGGTTTGAGAACCCTAAATATTCAAATTTTGTTTGTAAACTTAGAAAAGCATTGTATGGTTTAAAGCAAGCTCCTAGGGCATGGAATCAAAGTCTTGTGGAGTATTTGTGCAGGTGTGGATACAAGCCAAGTGATGGATATCCTTCCTTATACCTCAAGAAGGAAGGAGGACTAGTTGTCTATGTACGCATATATGTGGATGACTTGATTATAATAGGAAGTGATGATGCAGGTATCACATGGATCAAGGCCCAACTTGGAAATGAATTCAAGATTTCAGATCTTGGAGTTCTTAAGTACTTTCTTGGGATTGAAGTTATTTACGTGGAAAATGGTATTTACCTTGCTCAAAGGAAATACTTGCTAGATGTACTCTATAAGTATGGTATGAGTGGATGTAAGCCACTCACACAACCTGTGGATCCAAACACTAAGTTATGTGCAAGTGAAGGACAACCTCTTGAAGATATTTCAGCATATAGAAGCATAATTGGAAGCCTTAATTATGCTACCATCACAAGACCTTACTTGTCTTATGTTGTAGGAGTTCTTTCTCAATTTCTAAATTCACCAAGTGATGTTCATATGAATGCAGCCAAGAGAGTGCTTAGGTACATCAAGCACACTATCAACCAAGGGTTGTACTACCCTTATGGAGATGGATTACAACCTTAAGGCTTTAGTGATGCTGATTGGGCTGGTTCAAAGGAGGATCGAAGGATCACATTTGGCTATGTCTTCATGCTAGGTCAAAGAGTCATTTCATGGATGTCTAAGAAGCAACCTATAATTGCATTATCATCTACTGATGCTGAGTACAGAGCTTTAGCACTTGCTACATGTGAGATCATGTGGCTCAAGAAGCTCTTCAAAGACTTGGATGTGGAGGTCAAAGAGTTCACTCTATTTGGAGATAATATGTCAAGCATTCATCTAGCAAGCAACCCTATGTTCCATGCAAGAAGCAAGCACATAGAGATCCATTATCACTTCATTGGAGAGAAGGTACTAGCAAACGAAGTGGACATCAAGTACATCAACACTGAAGATCAACTAGCAGATATCATGACCAAGTTTATGGATGCAAGCAAGTTGGAGAAGTTCAAGATCAACCTCAACTTGAAGGAGATCAATGGAGACTAACACTTGAGCTTGAGGGGGAATGTTAGAATTTTAGCAATCTCAACTGTGGGAACTCATGCTAAATTGAAGTGCCACATCACTCACACTTTTTGGTAGGATATACAACCACTTTTCCACGAGTTTTCTTAGCCCTTTACTCACGTAATTGATGGAGAAAAGTCGGGATCATTTGGAGGGCATTTTTGAATTCGAATTTACAACCATCTTTTTGAGCATTATATAAGCAAAGACATGGAGCAAAGTTGTGGCCATCCTCCTCTACCATTTGAGCACTTGTAGGCTCTCATTAGGAGTGTTTACTCCAGGTCTAAGCTAGCCCCTAGCTAAGCAAGCCCCCTGCTTGTTGGAGTTTGATTGTAAGCTTTCTTTTGGATGTAATCTTAGTATCAATTTTCATTAACCTTGAGTATATTGAGTTTGAAAGCTCTCTGGTCTAATCTCTACATATTCCCAAATATATGTGTTGAGCCCATAAAAGTCATATTGGTCAAAGTCAACCATAGTCAAAGTCACAAGGTCAAAGTCAAACTGGTCAAAGTCAACATGATCAAGGTCAAATTCAACTGGGGTAAAAGTCAAAGTGTTCGAAGTGCAGGTGTCAAAGTGCACAGGTAGTGCACAAGTATTGTCCACAAAGGGTGAATTGGAGAAAGTGGTTGCAGGTTGCAGAGGTATTTCTCTAACTTCCCTAAGGTTCAAAAGTGTTGTTTAAAGTGTTTTGGAAGGTTCAAGTGAACCCTCTCTTATGTGCAAAAGTGAAGACTTAAAAGGAAAATGTGAAGGTATGTGAAGCGGCAGCGTACGCAAAAGTGAAAGTATGGCCCCCTAATTAAAATTTTGTTTTTTTAGCCTAAAGTCACTACAAGACAAAACAGGGATTCGTTGGCTGCCACTTGTGAAGACAATCTTGGGACATCAAAGTGATCACCAAGAGACTCTTGCAGTTAGGAGCGTATGTGAATCGACACTCAAATTAAGGCAAGGACTATTCTTGGACCATTCTAAGTGTAAGCAAGAGGGAGCATAGTCTAAGCAAGGCAAGAGAGAGAAGTGCAAGAGACACACAATGTGCGATGCAGAGAAGTGGTGCAAGGTGTGCATGAAGAGTGACTAAGGAAGTGTGCAGAGAAGTGCGAAGCTAGTTCCCCAAGGATCCCAAGGTCTTATTGAAGTGTGTGCGTGCCAACAGAAGGTATCCATCCCTCCCCCTTAGTGGAAGCTTGGTGCAAGGTGTGCACAAGTGCAGGCTTGGAGAAGGTGGAGGTTTGATGCAGAGGAGGCCGGAAGCATCAAGCCCCTTGGGTATTTGGTATTTTGTAATTGAGCACTTTGTAGGATTTTGCTCAGGAGCATTGGAGTGTATTGTGCTTCAACATTGTAATTGTCTTATTATAATCAATCAGCACATGCTTCCAGTATGTATCTTTCTTCTTGTCTTTTCTTCTTCTCCTACAAACACTCAAATCCCTTCTTGTCCAAGAATCCCCCAACAATATGTGTGTTGGAAGGTACACATAGGTGCAAGCTACGAGTTTGGGCACATTTTGGTCTGTCTTGTGCAAGGAGTTTGGCATAGCTCACATTCTCCAAATTGATTGATCTATGGCTTCTTGGAAATCTTAGAGAGTATATTTTTACTGTGCAAAATTTCATAGGTTCAGTCTTCAGGTCCAGAGAGCAATTCAATTCTTGGTGGACTGTGG
Source organism: Ceratopteris richardii (assembly GCA_020310875.1). Taxonomy (NCBI): domain Eukaryota; kingdom Viridiplantae; phylum Streptophyta; class Polypodiopsida; order Polypodiales; family Pteridaceae; genus Ceratopteris; species Ceratopteris richardii. The sequence goes on along the minus strand of CM035427.1, from coordinate 28,299,777 downwards.
TAGTGAACTGTTTGGTCCTAGGAAGGGCCTATCATTCTTCTGCTGCAACTAGGAGTAGATATTCTCCATCATACATGTGTGTCTATTGAAAATCCTAATGATTATCCCCATTCTAAGGATTATGGACATAATCATTTAATCAAGGATTGTGCTTTTAACCCACAAAATTGTCTTTACAGTCATGCTTTGTTATTTAATCATTCTTTGAGTAAATTACAGAAAACTTTGTAGATTGGAGAAATGGAGGACTCCAAGTGCTTGGGGGATGTGGAAGGGCCCTCTCTTCCTCTAAACTTGGATTCCCCTTATGAATCCATGAGCAAGGATGTGCTACACTTGGCTCATCAAGAAGAGGATAAGCAAATACTTTGTATCAATGCTATGGAAAATGATGTTGAATCTATGGGCAATCATGAAAATCCATCACCCATTTGTATATGTAAAGATTCTATGTGTAATAAGGATCCATGTGTGGCTGAATCTCTAGATCAACCTCAAACCATACAACCCAATGACCCATTGGGTTGTATGTATAGAAGATCAACCTTTGTTGAATTCCCCTTGTATATATGAGTTATCCTTAAAGACTCACATAGAAGGCCCCAAAGACCCTTATGTCAAGAAGAAGAAATCACATTTTCCTTGTAATGTCAAGCAAATTTGGGTGGCCATGCAATTACTTAGAGCCCAACCAAATCGCACTATGATATGGGTACCAAAGAAATCCCTTGTACATAATCAACCCTCTCACACTAGACTTCATAATCTATGGTCTAGGTCCACCATGCCTTATCTTCAAGAAAGACCACTTCCAACCAAAGGATCCAAAGCAATCAAGCCTAAACTCAAAAAAGATCCAAGGAGGAACTTCACGGCAACAACCAGCAAAGAAAAGACATATTGGCAGCCTAAAACCTCTTTGTATGGCATCCATGGGTGTCAAACCCAACCTTTCCCAATGCATAGCATATGTTCAAGAAGCACACCAAGTATGCACGCGAATAGGGCCTCATCCAAAGGCCAATCATTAGGCACACTAAGTTTAACCCAGGCACAAAGAGGGCACATGTACATACAATTCACAAATTTGCTTTTCATTTTTCTTTTTTCAGGCTGGTGGACAAACATATCATCCATTTCAAATGGTTGATGGAAAAGGAAAGGCTCTTGGAGTTTTACGTTTGGAGAAAGCCTCATCATCACCTCACCCTTGAGCACTTTGCTCAAGATCCATCCATTTTTTGCACCATTGTTTTTTGTATGGATTTTTTGAGTATGCATAAGATAGGGCCTCATCATAAGACCATGCACAAGCATCTTTTTGTTTTCGACCCATGCACCCTTAGTCCCCACTCATGCACATGGACTAAGAAGAGATGAATTAATTTAATCTATTTGTAATCATCATCTACATTTTGTCATTTCATTCTCATACATCATCCATCCATTTATAAATTAAATAAATTAATTAAAAAAAAAAGCATTCTAGCATTTTCTTCCCATCTACAGGAGGCAAAAGACCCAAGTTAAAAGGAATTCGACTCCAAACAAACATGCAAAAGCAAGATGTAGAAAAGCAACAAAGCAAAGCATTCCAACGACATAAGGATCATGCAATCAAAAGGAACTTCTACACGCTTTTCCACAAAAATCTCCATACTTGCAAAAAGCTTTGTCAAGGATGACAAAGTCAAGGAGGGGGGAGTGTTGACGACACAACATATAATCCTTGGATCCATTCTTTTTCATCATCATTTGTAACTTTTTCTACCTTTTTATTCAATTTATTCAACACTCTTGTATAAGTCTATGTGAGTGCCACACTAGAGAATAAGTGGGATTCATTCTCCTTTCAGTCTAGAAATCCCACATAGCATGCATTTTTGCCCATTTTGTATATAAAGAGGTCTCTACCTCTCATTTTAGGGAGCTTTTCTAGAAGTAATGAGATAATGCTAGTTTGTAGTTAGACTCTAGCTCTCTTGTCGTCATGATGTGCACGTGTACTTGCCCTCTTCTTGTCTAATGCTTGTGACACGTTAATGTGCGATTACGTCCTGATTATGATTATGTGAATCATTAGCGATGCTTATGTCGTGTCTTCTTGTTAATTATGTTATTAATCGTGTGTTGATGAAGCACCATTACGTCTGCTGAGTGCTTCTATGCAAACATTTGGGTCTCATGAGATGCTTCCCGAATTGACAAGTATGAGTTGTGATGCTACAAGGTCAACAGTGTATCCAAAGCATCCTTAGTTGTTCTACAAGAGCGAATGTGAGGGATAATGGCACATTTGATTGACAAGACTATCAATGCATGTGCCTAAGCATCTCTGCCATCCCAACAAACTTGCTCCACAGTAGGTGCACTAGGAACCACAACATGAATAGGAACATGAAGAATATTGCCATCTTCAATGTTGTTTGCATCACCTTCAGCAACTGTGTTTGTAGGTGTAATAGGATATTTTTCAATCTCCTAATCACCCTGAGTATGCTCACCAAATTTTGTGCGATTCTGAGATGGTGATTGGAGGGGCATCGATGACAGCCTAGATGAAGTGGCAACCTGCTTGGATACCAATTCTTGGAGTTCGAGATCTATGGAAGCACTCGAACAACACAAGGAAGAAGAAGAAGCTAAGAGCACAACACACAATACTGAATATATTACCACTATACTGTACATAGATACATTACCCGTTAGGGTTATAGGCATATATACAAGCCGAGAGAAAAACCCTCCTAAAGAGGGAAAAAAGTGTCACAGTGGTCCTAGTGTGTTCACACACATCACTACTTAAATATATCAACAACCTATGGAACATAGTGGTAGATGTAGATTGAAGACCACACATTTTTCTACTTCACAATCTACTGCCATAGATGGAGCTTCTTCTTCTTCAAGTTGGGCATCTAATGCTCATAGCCTATGTAACTTCATTCTTAAAGACCCTCCTTAACATTTTAGAAAACATCATATTCATGAGATAAAGAGCACATCTCCTCTCTAATCTAGAAAAGAAATCAAGATATCATGCAATTACTATTAATACATACTGCATCCTTAGAGTATAATATTTGGAGTACACTCATGTGTAAAATGTAAAATCCTCTCATATGTAAAATTCAATTTGCCCTTGTCAACGGAAATAACTAAGTCTAAATGTTCTCCATGGATGTTAGTACGCCCGACATCAACTCGTGTTCTTTGTGCACATGCTAAAAGATGTTGCTTCCATTTTCTATTTGTTTTTAGCTTCAAAATGGTTCTCCATGGGTCTAGAAGATGCATTTAATACCAATAGTAGGCCATTATTTTGTGAGTTGATGCAAGAGTTGCTCTCAATACCTCTAACATGAAAGACACATAGATACTCATCATGCATTTACCACCTTTCCCTGAATTCCATCTCTTGGCCTTCTAACCTCCTCTTTTCCATCCACGCAGAAGGGGGGAGGGGGACTTGTTGACAAATGTTGCCTCCTAGATCCCCTCTTCTTCTTTGTGGACATGCAAGAAGGGGTGAGGAATGGGATGTTTGTTGGAGTTAGACATTTGCGGAAGCACGAACAACACAAGGAAGAAGAATAAGCTTGGAGCACAACACACAATACTGAATATATTACCACTAGAATGTACAAATATAAGTAGCCTGTTAGGGCAATAGGCGTATATACAAGCGGAGGGAAAAAAACCTCCTAAAGAGGGAAAAAAGTGTCCCATTGGTCCTAGAGTATTCACACACATCACTACCTAAATATATCAACAAATCCCCCTTGGCAGTGATGTGGTGAACAAGGAGTTGGCACTCATGTATAAGGTAGTGCCAAGCTATGTGGAATCAATCCACAAAAGGAAGTAAGCCCAAAGCTTTGCGGAAAGCTTCAAACTTCTCCGAAGACAAAGCCTTTGTGAAAAGGTATGCAATGTTCTCCTGCGTGGGCACATATGCCAAGCTGATCTCTCCAACAAAGAACCTCTCCCTAACATCATGATAATGCACCTCAATGTTCTTTGTGCGAGCATGGAACATAGGTTTCCTCACAACTGCAAATGCACTTTGACTGTCAGTGAAGATGGTGGTTGTCATGGACAAAGGAGATCTTCTGAACCTCATATTTCCTGTGCTTCTGTATCTCATGATTGGTTCAAAATTTGGGGAAACCAATGCTTCCATTGCATCTAGAACGTGCCAAAAACCCTAAGATCGACTATCTTCTTGCTTGATTCTGACATCCAAAGACCATGCTTTGAATTGATGACATCGTCAATTCGTAACCACCCTGGAAAAACCTATATAAGGAGGGATTGGCCACATTCATTCTCAGTCTTGCCAATGCCAATCTTGGGAGCTCAAGGGTCCTGATCACCAAGTAAGTACTTTCAAGCTCCAGTTCAAGTTCTAGTCTTGTCTCTTGCTCTAGTCTTGTCTAGTCTTGTATCCTAGACATCATTTCTTGTCTTGTTGTAATCTCGTGGTATGAGATCCTTTCTAGTTATTTCTTGTATCTAGTTCATATCCCTGAAGGGAGTTCTTGTAATCGAGATTTCTTGTTTCATACCTATGGTCTCGGGTTGTGGGATCTCTTGTATAATCCCTAGTCCAAAAGCGTATTTCCAAAAAGCGTATTTCCAAAATCTTGTCTACTGTAGTCAGAGAGCACAATCTAGTGCTCCCGTGACATTTTGGCAAGACTAGCTTCTATCCAAGACCAGGCATCATGGAGAATGCTTATAAACAGATTGTTGCATCACTTCAAAGTCTCCAACAACAAGTCGAGGACCTAACTCATCGACAGACACAAATGGAGATGGGACATCCGGTGCATGTAGGTGCACTCCAAGAATTAGAAGAACGAATTGGTAGTCTTCAAACAAATCAAGGGAGTATTCAAGCGAATCAATGGACTAGTACATCTTTCATGAAGGAACCCAAGATTTGCATGCCAGAAAAGTTCGATAGGGATCACACAAAGTTTCAAGGATTTCTCTAGCAAGTCGAATTGTACATCCGTATGCAACCTAATAGATACCCTGATGAGGCATCCAAGGTCGGGTTTATTGGAAACTTGCTCTGTGGCCAAGCATTATCATGGTTTGCTCCAATCTTGGAGAAGAACATGGTAGTACTTCAAGACTATGAGGGGTTTCTTCGAGACCTCACTGCCACGTTTGGAGATGCAGACACAAGCTGAGTGGCAAAAACAAAACATTGAAAGTTACATCACGATAACCGCCCTACCTCTACCTATGCATCAGAATTTAGGCAATTGATATGTGATCTCACTTGGCATGAAGATTATTTCGTAAGCCAATTTAGATGGGGTTTAAGAGATGATGTGAAGGACCTTTTCCTCACGGTGCCAGAGGTTAAGACATTGAATGAATACATCATGCAAGCTATTCAATGCGATAACTGACTCTTTGAAAGGAAATAAGAAAGACAAGTAGAAGGAAGACCTCTCCAATGGAAACCCTTCCAACCCACTCCTAAAGATGATTCTCTGCATGAACCTATGCAAATAGATGTAACTAGGTTCCAGCCTCTAACACTACAAGAGAAGTAGAGAAGGAGAGATAACAAGTTATGCCTCTATTGTGGAAATCCTGGGCATATTGTAGTTAATTGCCCCAACAAGAGAACAAACTCCAGAGTCACAACCACTCTTGTGGAGCTGGGAAACGAGGAAGTCCAGTTGTAAAAGAGAATGTACAGCCGGGCCATGATATAAGAAAGGGTCTCGTAATTCCAGCTAAGCCCATAGAAACATGCCTTGCACCTGTCAAGTTAATCATGCCCAAGAAGACCCTTTCCCTTATAGTCCTAGTAGATTCAAGAGCCTCCTCATGTCTCATCGATGAAGCATTGGTTAAGAAACATGGAATTCCTATACTTTGGAAGAATAAACCAATAGTAGTTGAAGTAGTAGATGGACGACCTCTAGCATCTAGGAATATAACCATGGAAACCACACCATTAAGTGTACACCTTGGTGACCATGAATCCCACATATGTTTCAATGTAATATTGAGCCCAATACATCTAGTTATTATTGGAATGCCCTGGTTAAAGAAGCATAATCTAGAAATTAATTCAGAAAAGAATAAAATCACCTGTCGAGATATCCAAAAGAACCCAACATATGTCGGAGCCAAGGCCTTCATACATGCAGTAAGGAAGGAGCTGACATATATGATCTATCCCATACCAGCTCAAGAATCCAAGAAAGACGATCCAGTGCAGCTACCCAATCAATACAAAGGCTTTGAAGATGTTTTTGAAAAGAAGAATGCAGATATCCTCCCAGAGCATAGACCTTATGATTGTCCCATAGATCTTCAAGAGGGAGCACAACCACCCTTTGGACCAATCTACAAACTATCCCCAAAGGAACTTACAGAACTATGCAAGAACGTTGATGAGAATCTAGCAAAAGGGTTTATCAAGCACTCAAAGTCTCTAGCAGGAGCTGATATTTTATTTGTTAAGAAGAAGGATGGGACTCTCCGGATGTGTGTAGACTATCATGGATTGAATAAAGTCACTAGAAAGAACAAATACCCTCTACCACTCATATTAGAGCTCTTGGAATGCCTTGTAAAAGCAAAGCTCTTCACAAAGATTGACCTTCGAGGAGCTTACAACCTTGTTAGGATTAGAGAAGGAGACGAATGGAAGACAACATTTTGAACAAGGTGTGGGCACTTTGAATATGTAGTTATGCCATTTGGTCTCACAAATGCCCTAGCTGTCTTTCAACATATGATGAATGATATCTTTCAAGAGTATTTAGATGAATTTGTGGTAATATATCTCGATGATATCCTGATATTATCCAAAAATCTAGAGGATCATGAATATCACATAAAGATAGTCCTAGAGAAACTAAGAGAAAAAGGGTTAGATGCAAAATGGAGAAGTGCTCTTTCCATCAGGTAGAAGTAGATTTTTTAGGATACATTGTATCAAAGAAAGGCATCTTTATGGACCCTAAGAAGATCATGAAAGTCCTTGATTGGCAACCACCTTCTTGTGTTTGAGATGTAAAATGTTTTCTAGGGTTTGCCAATTTTTATAGGATATTAATCAGAGATTGCTCCAAGATAATGACACCTCTTACCAAGCTTACAGGAAACTCAAAATTCTCATGGAACGAAGAAGCAGGAAAAGCCTTTCAGATCTTGAAATTAGCATTCACCACTGTTCCAATTCTAGTCCATCCTGATTCTAGCAAGCCCTTCTTCCTAGAGACAGATGCATCGGACTTCCTTCTAGGGTCCATTCTATCCCAATATGGAGATGATGGACACCTACATCCAGTTGCATATATTCAAGGAAATTTTCCCCTCCAGAGATTAATTATGAAATCCATGATAAAGAACTTCTTGCCATAGTAGACGCATTTGATACCTGGTGTCACCATCTAGAAGGAGTAGCTCACAAAGTTATTTTGTATACAGATCACAAGAACTTAGAGTATTTTATGAACACTCGCATCCTCAATAGAAGGCAATCTCGATGGAGTAACTTTCTATCCAGGTTTGACTTTGTCATCACCTACCATCCAAGACGTCAACAATGTCAGTTAGATGCCTTGTCCAGAAGATCTTATCTTGTGCCAAAGAAGGGTGAAGAGACCTTTGATCAACAGGAGAGTGTATTACTCAAGCCTAAGCATCTCCAGTTAGCAGCTATCTCTGCAAGCCATCATGCAGATTCAGCCTTGAATCATTTGATCCAATGAGAATCTACCACAAGATGAATTGTTTTGTAATGCTAAGTAGAAAATTCAAGAAGGAAAAGTCCAAGAAGTAAACGAATTTCAGGAAAAGGATGGGTTACTATCCTATAAGAAACTATTGTATGTTCCTCCAGGAAAGCCCAGGATCCAAGTACTTCACAATGTCATGACAACCTTGCAGCAGAACATTTTGGAGTAAATAAAACAATAGAGCTCATATCAAGGGATTTTTGGTGGCCTCAAATGTGGAAGGAAGTCAAAGAATATATACAAAGCTGTGACACTTGCAATAGATCTAAGTTACTACGACATAAACCTCATGGCCTCTTGCAACCTTTACCTATTCCAAAAGGCCATGGGATTCATTGCCTATGGATTTCATCACAGATCTACCAAAGTCAGATAAGTATGATGCCATTCTTGTTATAGTGGATAGATTTACAAAGATGGCACACTTCATTCCAAGTACAAAACAATCACTGGTGCAACCATTGCAAGACTTTTTCTTAGATACATATTTAGGCTTCATAGGCTACCTGATGACATTGTTAGTGATCGAGGTCCACAGTGCATATCCAGATTTTGGAACAGTCTATGCAAGCTCCTTGGTGTTCAAGTTAAATTATCTACAACTAATCATCCACATACTGATGGACAAACAGAACGGGTGAATCAAGTCCTAGAAGAGTATCTCTGATGCACCTTAAACTATTATCAAAATGATTGGTTCAAGCTTTTACCCTTTGTAGAGTTTGCCTATAATAATAGCGTTCATACATCTACCAAGCACACTCTCTTCTTTGGAAATTATGGACAACATCCAAGGATGGTGTTATCAGGATCTTGCTCACATGCACATAGAGGTTACGAATGCAGAAAACACACAGAAAAATAGAGATGCCAAGAGACGAGACAGAACGCAGTATTGGGTGCAATCTCCCCCCATGCACTTGTTTCGACAGTCCACAGAGTGCATGTATTTATAGGAATTTTTTATTATGTCTAAAAGAATGGTTACATGAGAGCAGCTTCAAAAATCATGCATGAAAGTAAAAGTTGGTGACTTTCATAGAAAGCCTTTGCTTTTAATATAAGAAATTGTGGTCTCCAATGACCCTTATTCTAACCACTATTTTTCTAACTATTTCTAGCAATAGAACCTTCTACGTGGGTTTATTTACAAACTAAATTATGAATCGGATTTATTGATGTATGCCCTAAAGTCGGATTATTGATATCCACCCTTTTGACTTTTTCACTTTCAGCATATGTTTCATCAGTATAAAAATCATCAAACTGTGACAGCTATGAAAGGATTAAAGGGGCATCCTTACGGCCATCAAACCATAAAAACTAGTAATTCTTAACGATAATCTTGGAATGCATGCCATCCGATTGGGCAGAGATAGTAGCTTTGACCACCCTCGTAAGGTTGTCTTCATCAGTTTGCATCTTTTTAGGTATTTCGTCGCATTGTCGGATCTCCTTCTGAGCACCTGGTAGTTTGTGCCGTAGGAGCTCAAGTTGTTGCTCGAGTGTCACCTCCGGTAAAGGTGACTCGCCGAAATCCTCCATGTTGTTCTTAGGCTCCGTGAGGATTTAGAGAACAAAACCCTCTTGCTAGATATGTAAAAACAATTTTTGAGATTGTTTTGAGTTAAAATGTAAAAGGAATGGTTGTTCTTGGGAATTGAAAAAGTAAGAAAGAGATGAAAGTTGTGTTAAATATAAGAAAAGAGAAGTAGAGTGACAATGCAAAGAGATAGTGTAGTGGTAAAACACTTACCTTTTGTGGGTGAGGTTGTGGGTTCAAATCCTCCCACCTTGGTGAATATAAAACTCCTTATTGCCACTCATAAATTAAAATTGATTTGCATGTACCCAACGGCTACCAATGGTCGTCAAGGGAGCCTTGGGTGCTAAAGATGCCAAAGTAATGCCTTAGTTATGCCTAAGTTCTATGCCTTAGTTGATGCCTTGGAGTAAGTCGAAGGAGTAAACATAGGTGTAAATGTAGGTTCTGGTTCTGAAACTGAAACAGGAATAGGAATCGGAATCGAAGGCGGAAGCGGACATGGAAAAGGAAACGAAAACAAAAATGGAAACCGAATAGAGAACAGTGAAACAGAGAACAATTGCCAAAACGAACAGAACAGATCCCTTTGTAGTGACATGTGCAAGGCTCTGATACCACTGTTATTAGGATCTTGCTCACACGCACACAGAGGTTACGAATGCAAAAAACACACAAAAAAATAGAGATGCCAAGAGACAAGACCGAACGCAGTATTGGGTGCAATCTTCCCCCATGCACTCTGTTTCGATAGTCCACATAGTGCATGTATTTATAGGAATTTTTGATTATGTCAAAAAGAATGGTTACATGAGAGCGGCTTTGAAAAGCATGCATGAAAATAAAAGTTGGTGACTTTCATAGAAAGTCTTTGCTTTTAATATCATAAATTGCGGTCTATAATGACCCTTATTCTAACCACTATTTTTCTAACTATTTCTAACAATAGAACCTTCTACGCGGGTTTATTTACAAACTAAATTATAAATCAGATTTATTGATGTCCACCCTAAAGTCGGATTATTGATGTCCATCCTTTCACACCTTTCACACCCTCACGAACCTTCAGCTACTATATCAAAAACACCAAAACACATTAATATATTAGTAAATCAACACTCCAACAATGCATTGTTCAACATATTCCATAAGTTATAACATATGGATATACAACTCTCAAATCATGTCAAGAACCTAGCTGCCAGAGATAAGGCCTAGTACCTCATGGAAATTCACAAAGAAATCAAGGAAGAGATCCATAAAGCTCAAGAGTAGTACAAGTATTATGCAGATCAACATCGTGTTCAAAATCCATCCTATCAAATCAGGGATAAAGTGTGGCTACTCAGAAATAATTTTGAAACTTCAAGGCCTTGTGCAAAGCTAGACCATCAGAGATTTGGTCCATTCACCATCTTGGCCAAGATTAATCTAGTCATCTTCAAGCTCCAATTACCAATTACCATGAGAATACATCCAGTTTTCCATGTGTCCATGTTGGAACCATATCAGATTTCACCATTGAGGGGGGAGAAACTAGGTCCTTCACCACCTATCCAGATTGATGATCATGAAGAATTTGAATTCGAGCATGTCCTAGATTCGAGAATATCCTGAGGAAGATTGGAGTACCTTGTTCATTGGAAAGGGTATGACAAAAGTGATCTTAGTTGGGAACCTACAGAGAACCTTCAAAGAGCACCAACTACGGTTCGAGAATTTCATAAGAAAAATCCAATGAAGTGTTGGAATTTGGGGCCTCAGGATCGTTCCAAACTAAAACCTTTTGAGCATACACAACTTAATTGACAAGATGATATGTGAGATAGAGAAAGAAAGAGATCTTGAGACAAGATTAGAGAACGTAAGCCAAAGCTTTCTCACTAAAAAATAGATGTCCAAATTACAACATGGGAGTACTACTCAACCATATAAAGTGGTGCACTCACTAATGGAAGAATATCCAAGAAGATGATGATAAAAAATTTAGATTATGTTGAAATAATCTAAGTATGTGAAGTGAACGAGCAATGAAGCTAACCTTATTTTTACAAAAGTGTAACAAAATTGTAAATCAACCAACCCTAATTTTGAGATTAGGGTAGAGAAACCCTAAAAACAAAATATAAGGTTAACTCACAAAAGATAGTTACCACCACCTTGTAGAAGACTTCTTTCTCCAAGAGAGTAGCCTCTCCTTCACCAAATCTCCACCTCCTCAAGAGTTTGTGAACACTCTCTCTTTAAGAAGACCTTCAAACTCTAGCTTGAGATCTTTGAGTGAGTGATCCATAATGAGCCAAGCCTCTTCTTTTATAGTATTCATGTAAGCTCCAAAAGCGAATACGAAACGCAAGCTCAATAAAGCACGGATGAAGATGTCATTGCGATTGATGCTTTTCGAATTTACGTCCGCTGTCCGTGTGCTTTTAAAAAAAACTATGAAGAAAAAACACAAAACAAATCTTGCACGATGTTGCCACCAAGATTCGAACCCGGGTGGTTGTCTTGCAAGGCCACTATGCTATCCATGCTACCACGTGCTTTTCCTTGAAGGTGTTTTAATAAAACAAAAAATATGATTTGTTATTACGCTCGTGTGGGGCTTCAAGAGACTCAAAGATTCAAGAGACTCAAAGAGCATTGTTGGACCAAATTGACATTGATTCCAACAATCCCTCCTTCAATGTCATATTGGTACAAGCTTTAGTAACCTGCAAATCTTCTCATGACTATCTCTAATCAATGCTTTGGTAAATATATCTGCAACATTCTCACTAGAAGGAACATAAACTAGCTCAATGTGCTTCTTAGCTATCTGCTCTTGAATATAGTGGTAGTGTACCTCTATATGCTTTGTCCTTGCATGATGCACTGGATTCTTTGCTATAGCTATAGCACTATGGCTATCTAAAAATATCTAAATGGGTTCATGTACTCTCACATCAAGATAACTAAAAATCTTATGCAACCAAACTGACTCTAGAGCAGTTGTAAATGCTGCACAATATTCAGCTTCACAGGATGAAGTGGAAATAGTGGGTTCTCTCTTCGAAAGCCATGAGATAAGACAATCTCCAAGATAAAAACAAAATCCACTAGTATTTCTTCTTGTGTCTCTGTCACCTGCCCAATCAGAATCTAAAAATTAGTAACAAATGTGTAGATTTCAAAAATACCATAGCAAAATTTGAAGTTCCCTTCAAATATCGAAAGATCCGCTCTATTGATTTCCAATGTAACACTATCGGATTTTGCATGAACCTTGATACTTGAGAAACTGCAAACTGTATATCAGGATGTGTATTACAAAGATATATCAAGCAACCAACTGCTTGACTATATAGAGTAGCATCAAATGGCTTTGCATGTGCTACCATTTGTAAAGACATGTTCTGATCCATAGGTGTTTGCATAGGTTTAGAATCAACCATCTGAAACCTTTCCAAAAGTTTCTCAATGTACTTCTGTTGTGTCATATAGATACACTCATCTCGAAACAGAAATTGAATCCCAAGATAATAATGCAAAATGCCTAAATCATTCACATCAAATGTTTGCTTCAATTGTTCTTTGAACATCTGCAAATCTTCATCTCTGGGATCTGTGACTATAATATCATCCACATAAATGTTTGCTATAATCATCATACCTGTTTTAGCTTTAACATAAAGAGTTGGAGCTGCATCTGAGTTATGGAAACCAATGGATAAAAGATATGTATGTATCTTTTCATACCATGCTCTAGGTGCATGTTTTAAACCATATAAAGCTTTTATAAGCTTGCATACTAAGTGTTCTTTACCTGTCTCTTCAAAACCTTTTGGCTGCTGAATATACAGATCCTCATGTAAAACACCATTTACAAAAGCAGTCTTAATGTCAAGTTGATATATATGCCAACCAAAATGTGGGAGCAAGTATTGATCTAATAGCAGTCATCCTAGACATAGGAGCAAATGTCTCATCATAATCAATATCTTTTTGTTGTGCATATCCTTTGACAACTAACCTAGCCTTGTATCTATCAATAGTACCATCTGCTTTCCTTTTGATTTTGAAGATCCATTTTACACCTATAGCCTTCTTTCCCTCTGGTAACTCACATAGCTGCCAAGTTTGATTCTTATGAATAGAATCAATCTCTTCTTGCATAGTCCAAATAGGAATGTTAAGTGCATCTTTAACACATGCAGTTTCATCTTCAACTGTCATAAGTGCCAAAATATCATGAATATTAAATTTCTTCACCAAAACTTACATGATCTTTTTGTTGTTGCTGTCTAGTCTGGCTTCTTGTTCTTCCAGTAAAAGTTTTTATACCACTATCTTTCCAAGTCTGATATAACCAAGTAGGTGTATCCTTAAATAGTGGTGAAACTCTTTCTGAACTTTCAACTTCCATAGGTTCTGGAACTTGCCCTGCCAAGGTTTTAGTACTTTCTCGAACTTTAACTTCTTCCATTTCTGGAATCAAAGTCTCTTGTGGAACTGACTCTATAGAAGGTTGTGAAATTCCTTTTTCTTCAACTCTTTCTTGAATCCTAAGAATTTTAACTCCCTCTTGATATGGATGAACATGTACATCCAGAATCTTTCTAAAAAATCCATAGTCATTTTCACTAATGAACTCTAGAATTTCTGCTTCTTTATCATAAACCTTATTTTCAGCAATCTAAGCATTACGTGAAAGAATAACTTCACCTGTCTCCGGAACATAAAACCTGTATCCTTTACTCTCAACAGGATATCCAATAAAAATAGCTTTCTTTGCCTTCACATCTAGTTTTCCTCGGTCCTTTTTGTCAATATGTACATAAGAAAGTGATCCAAACACTTTGAAGTAACTCACATTAGGTTTTCTACCATAATAAGCTTTTGTAGATGACCTGTTCAAAATGTGGTTAGATGTATGTACTGCATCAAACCAGAATTAGGTGTGATTACCTTCAAAGCTTTTGTAGATGACCTGTTCAAAATGTGGTTAGCTGTATGTACTGCATTAAACCAAAATTTTGGTGAAAGATTCTTGGATGCCATCATGCTTCGCATCATTTCAACAAGTACTCTATTCTTTCTTTTTGTAAGACCATTCTGATGAGGAGTATAAGCAATAGTAAGGTGTCGAGTAATACCTTTCTCATCAAGAAATGTCTAGAAGTCTTTTGACAAGTATTCTCCACCTTTATCACTTCTAAGAATCTGGATAGTTTCATGACTTTCATTTTCAACCATAGCTACAAACTTCTTGAACATAGGAAGGACTTCTGACTTCAACTTAAGACCATAGATCCATGAGTATCTCGTAAAATCATCAATGAATAGAACAAAATACCTAAAACCTTGAATAGAGTCTGCTCTCATAGGTCCATTCACATTTGAATGCATAATCTGCAATTTCCTAATAGTAGTAATATGACCATGTTTCTTGAAAGGTAGTTTATACATGTTACCTTCAAGACAACCTTCACATATGTCTGAATCATCTAGTAGCTTGAATGAGGGTAAACTCTCAACCATACCTCTGTCTTTGATACTCTTGAGAGCTCCAAAACTAATATGTCCAAATCTTTCATGCCATAGCTTCATATCTTCCACCGGTGATGAAGATTTGATCGCATATGCCTGACTGATTTTTGACAAAAAAAAGATCCCTCCTCTATGCTCACCTTGTAAAATACACTTGTCATCTTTGTGTGATAAGATCTTACAAAGATCTCTCTCAAATACAACTTTAAAACCATCATTTAAAAATGCAGATATAGATAACAGATTCTTCTTCATTTCACGTATGTATAAAACATCTGAAATCTGAAAATTACCACCTTCTCTTGACTTTAGGGTTACTGTATCTTTTCCCACAACATCCAAATCATTGCCATGTGCAATGCAATAGTAACTCTTCTACTTGAAGAATAGGAAAGAGAATAAAACACATCTCTGCAACCTATCATATGCTTTGTAGCACCTTAGTCAAATATCCAAGGATTTGTTGAAAGAACTTGTAAAGCTGCTTGATCAAAAGCTACTTCCTCAATAGTGATACAGGCATAAGAATCACCTTGAGATTTCCCCTTTTTATCACCTTCTGCAACATTACCTAATGTCTTTTTCTTTTCTGCTGCAATCCTTTTATAACATGCTGTCACGTTGTAGTGCAAACATTTTTTTTTGTCTGCCCTTGCTAGCCACGATGCACACACAAAGATGTGTATTCGTTTTCCTCTCAACCGCGTCCGAACCATCCTCCTCTCATCTCAAGTGATAAGAGAGTGTTAAACGATAATACTTCAATCCAACTTTCGGAAGAGTATTATCGGGTCCTCGGGTTCTTGGGAGTGGTAGGGGTCTGTTAGACAGAGGCCCTGTACTATTTTCCCAATCCTTTCCACAATCGTAAGTACTCCCTCACGTATTAACACAGTGAGTGAGTTTGAATACTGACTACTCTTCGGCACGGTGAGTGTTAGAATGTTCGGACTGAATATGCTATGATAATAACGCAGTGGTCCTGCCGTGACTTACGACTACTAGAATACGCTCTTCTAATTAATTAAATACTTCTCAATAATACGATTCCATGTGACAGGTAAACACACCGAACAAAATACACAGACAACTCGGATCGGAATTACGTCAAACTTTTCGTATACTGGCTCGAGTCACAGATTTCTACCGCAATTAATAACTTACTAATACTTCTGTCCACACACAGATCCTTATCGAATCCTCAGTGATCGCAGATTATTGTATAGAATCTGGTCACTTAACCGAAAAGATACTAAACTTTGACCTTACACAGTCTCACGCAGGACAACAAACACATAATCTCACAACCGAGAGATACAGAATCGTATATAACTGATCATCAAATAGACTCACAACACAAGACTACCGAATGGAAATCGGTTCAACCAAAAGAATAGCAGAATAATTAAATATGAATAGAATGGAACAGAACTCAATGTACTCATCAATATCTCATACATAGTCTTAAAATATGATGCTCGCAATCTCTCAAATTGATTCACTATAACAGACAACAGAATAAATGTGATACTCGCAATCTCCAAGTACTTCAGTTCGCGATGTGATCAACCCTACTCACTACAGTGCTCAACAGAACAGAGACTCCTTCTGAAAAAACTGCCGATCCCTTCCGCTTTCCTTTATGTGCTTTTTTATAGAAGTCTGCTACCGCGAATCCACTTTTTACGGCACCTGTCCGGGTTCATCCGTCCTGGTTCAGCGCCTGCTCAATTAATTTCCACCTTCTAGGGGAGACATTGACTATTCCATTGACTAACACTGGCACGCACGGTGGACTCGAACCGGCAAGTGCAGTACTGTTGGTAATATCCTTTTGCCTGGGCTATCCCACTGTTCTCTTTCTTTACATGCATCCAGAAAGGCTCTAGCTAAACGTTCATAATGCCAATATCCTGCTGGTGATTCAGCAAATATCTTTCAACCCCGAAAGGATCACTGTACTATCCTTCTCTTTTTCCTCAAACTCGTATAGCTGGTCTAGTTGCCTTTTCATGAAGTCCCGCTTTCTTATATGCTGGACCCACCCTCTTGATCATGTGCTTTAAGCGCTTCGTCTATGGAATCAAAGTACCCTCTGTGCTGTTGAATCCTCTTCTTCTTGAAAGTTGTGCGTGTTTTTAGCAACTTGGATATGTCTGTGCCATGCTGTTGGCAGTAGCCTTGGTACATCAGGAACTACAAGACGTGAAAGTCAAAGAAGGGAGTCAGAGCGAAGGGACAGCACGAGCAAACAGGGCAGTCAAAGAAGATCTGGCAAGTAGGCCAATATTTTTTCAAGACATTAATGCAAACCAGAGAGATGGACATGCAGGGAAGAAGAGCAAGTAGGGAGCTTGAAGATATGTATGGCAGATCACTAGAAGAAATCCCTACAACAACAGTGATTTTTATCACTAATAATCATTGTAAATCTCATTTCACATTTTTGTAGCTCCATTTTGTGCAAGCCAAGGAGTCCTTGAGCTTGAGGAGCCTTAGAAGTAGCTGCGTACCAATTTTCATAATTTTTAGATCTCGTTTGAGCCCCCAAATAAGCCCTGGAACCTAATTTTTAACTAGGCCGGACACTAGGTCTGGACAGGGCCAAAAGCTAGTCAAAAACTATAAAAGGAGCTAGAGAGCTCATTTTTGAGGTTAGATTGTAATTGAAACGAACTTGTAAGAGCTTTTGAAAGTAATCTAAAGAACTCCATTGATTCTCTCTCTCTGTCTTGCCGTGTGTGCGCGTGTGTGTGTATGTGTGTGCATGCTTGTGTGCTTCTCACTCACGCACTTGTGCCGCCACTTGCTCGAGGTCTTCATACCATCCTCACGTCTTCCCGGATTGACATTAAAGGAGGTGCTACTCATCATTGAGCTACACCAAATTTTGGCGCCGTTGCCGGGGATCGAGCTTTGAGGACGAGCGTGTGATGGTAAGACGTAGAGTTGACGCGTTGGAGTTGTAGGTATTTTCTTCACGCTCATCGATTTTCTTTTACTTCCTTCACTTTCATCATCACCATCATCATCATCACCATCTCCCACGTCCATCTCCATCATCGCGAAAATTTCAGTTTTTTGACTATATCCCCATCTCCACCTCATTTCCCTCATTTCACTTGTGAGAGAGAGCGAGAGAGCGAATTTGCATGTGCTGTTTTTTGCATGTTTTGTGAGCTTTCTACAGGTACAGGCCGCATCATCATCCCCAGCACCCTGCGCAGGTACGGAAATCTGAGTAACTGTCTGTGTGTCGCCGAGCTCTGTCAATCGCGACCGACTGAAAACTTGCTCTAATTGCTAAACAAAGTGCATATCCATGACCTACAGGCCTAGAGCTTCCCAAAAATGTGTTTAGTTTTTTGAAATTCCACAGATTTCTGTCAATCGCGATCGCTCTGTCAATCGCGATCGACAAACCACGACGGACAGATCTGTCAATCGCGATCGACACGTCAATCGCGACCGACAGCCCACGACGGCTCTGTCAATCGCGACCGACAGAGTCAACGACCGATTGGCCACGACCGACTGACTATACGCGTGACACGTGTCAATCGCGATCGAGTCATCAATCGCGATCGACCCATCAATCGCGACCGACACGGTCAACGACGGTTTGACCACGACGGATAGACCACGACGGCTGTGTCAATCGCGACCGACACAGTCAACGACTGTTTGACCACGATCGACAGACCCTCGCGACCGACCTATCAATCGCGATCGACTCATCAATCGCGACCGACAGAGTCAACGATGCTTTGACCACGATTGATTGACTTTTCGGCCACGTGTCAATCGCGACCGACCAGTCAATCGCGACTGACAGCCACGACGGACCTGTCAATCGCGATCGACACGTCGATCGCGACTGACCTGTCAATCGCGACCGACAGACTTTGCGAACGCGTTAGAAGGGCAAATTAGGTCAAATTTTCAAGGCAAAATTATTGGTCTAAATTTTGATTGAGTGAGGGACAAACACTAGGGTGTAGTGTTGCATCGCGAGGCCGTGCCACAAGCTACTCGAGTGTTCCTGTTGGACAGTTAGCTTGTGTTGAATTCTGATTTAACTCCCTAAACCCTGAACAATCCTAACTTTTTCATACGAAATCCAATTTTTGAGCTCTTGGGCTTGTTGGAAAGCTCGTGGCATATAATACACGCCCTCAACTGTTTTTTATAAAGATAATGCGTTGATTTTCAGAGAGGGTATTTTGAAGTTGACCATACCCAGGGGGATCAAAGTCAGGGGTCTTTAGAATTATGTTCCTAAAAGTCACAATGCAGATGTGTGTTTGTGTCACATGAATGAAAGTGGTTGATTTTGTTCTTTGAATATAAGCATTGAGCTAACTGTGGGTCCTTTATAGGTTCATTGAGAGCAACTGAGAGCGTACAAAGCAAGGTTTCTTTGCAAGCTTGAAAACCGGGTTCTTGAGCACCATAAAGCAAGGGATCAACAAGTAAGGTTGGAATATTCTCAACTCCCTCTGTCATTTCCTAGCTCAAGCTAAGAACGAGTAGAGGTAGGAGTAAGTCAGGTTGACGATAGGCAATTATCAAGCTGAAGACTACCTAAAAAACTCAAGTTCAAGCTAAAAACATAATCTCTGTACTGTCGATAACCTAAAGGAAAAGAATCTAACGTGGAACGATCAACCTGAAAGTACGAAGAACATTCAAGTGTTCCTGACGACGTGATATCAGACAAGACCATAAACACAATAATTAACTAAAAAGAATCAAGTGACTGGTACCAATTGATTGGCAACGAGGTTGTACTCGGAAAAAATTGGGATAATCGGTTAGGCATATGAATCTTAGATCAGGACGACACCTAGCAAGAGAGAGACAAAGCCTTAGGTCTTCAGAGGCTAGTGTCAATCATACTGCAAGGTCTTGGGCCCAGCAGTTGAGCCACCACTCATACTACCCTAGCTCTGAGACCAGTGAGTCAGAAATGTCTCAAGGCATGGACAGACCTACGGGAAGTTCAGGAGTGCCTTACCTATACAGGGTAGAAGGCCCTTACAAAACGCAGCTGGAGTACCTTAGGACCAACCGACTAGGTGCTAGCATCTATGAGGACGGCCTAGGAAGACCCGTGGTCCAGATTAAAAACCCTGACCAATCCATAGGACTAGAGCACCCAGCTGTCAAGTTTGAAAATGGTGCATACCTGGATAAAGAAGGAACTATATATGTAGTCACTAGTCACCCTGATAGGACAGATGACTTCGGGAATGTAATCTCAGAAGCGGACTTAGGTGACCTAGAACAAGGGAACATGGGTGCGGAACCTAGAACCCCTCGAGGTAAATCAGTTCTCACTAGGATTATCACGCCTGAATGGGTCCCCCAAGACAACAAGAGCATAGAGTTGCTCCTCAATCGAGAAACTGATGAAGCCTTTTGGAGGTATAAGTCTAATCAGCCAACAGACATAGGAAATATCATGATCTATGAGCTTAAGGATCCGGATAGCCCAGGCAGAGTGACCTACTTAGATCATGCTTCAGAACGGATCTTTGTGGTGACAGAAAATGATAGGCATGCCTACACTTGGAAGGGAGAATTCATTTTCCCCCAACCAAGATCAAATGTATCCTATGGTCACCCTGGGGCTGGAACTTCCCAAGCTCATGGTACGCAAAGAGATAGAAGTAGGGATAAACCAGAAGTAAGTTTTGCCAACCCCGTGGGCAGAGAAAGAACGAGAACAGAGACGAATAGGGTAGAACCTGAGATGCATAGAGCCCACAGGAACCAAAGAAATGTAGATGGATTCCCTCTGCCGAGGCCTAGAGAGCACACAAGAACTTTGAGACCCACCCAGCTAGTTAAGTCCATGAAGAATTACTTTGACGGCACAGGAGATCCCTATGATCATGTGGCGGAGTTCAAGCAAGTCTTGAGAGCTGAACAAGTGGAAGATCTGTTCACGCAGTACAATGCCTTCGGTCTAACCCTTAGGAACACGGCACTTACATGGTTTCAGCCATTAGATGAGTGTCAGTTCAGGAGCATAGACCAACTCCTAGAGGCTTTCATTGTAGAGTTCTCTAAGAGTGGCATAAGACACAATACCTCATCATTGATTCACAGCTTCAAGCAAACCCCTCAAGAGACCGTGAGACTTGCAGGAAGAAGATTCAGACAATATCTGGAAAGGTGCCCTATTTCGGAGTTACCCACATCTGCTAAACAAGTAGCCTTATTCCTTGATGGATTGCTGAGTACGAAATTGAGATCCTATGTGTATCTGAAGGACCCTAGGACTATAGAAGAGTGTGTACGCATGTGCATTGACATTGAAGATAACCTAGGGGAAGAGCTAGAGCTTTCCAAAATCTATAAAGACTCAGATAGCGCATCTAGCCACTCTTCCACGCAATCTACATCAATTGAGGAACTCGCTGAGAAGGTAGCTCAGAAATTAGGTGTAACTAGCAAACAGATCCCAAGGTTTGCCCCTGTGAAAAGGTGCTTTACATGCGGTGGTGACCATATGGCAAATGTCTGCCCTATTATGGCTCAACCCCAAGTAAACCCTAGTAGCCAGTACTGCACCATAGAACGGAGATACACCAATCACACCGCACAAGATTGCCCATACAACAAGCAGGCAGTTAGGCAATCCTACCCGCAGCCCTACCAACAAGGCAGATACCAAACCCAAAATCCACCACCACAATATGCTAGACCCCAACAACCCTACCAACCACAATAGCAGTCCCAACAGAGACCCCAACCAGTACTAGCTCAACAGCCCCCAAACCCCGCTAACGTAATTCCAGTAAAGTATGCTGTTGCAGAAGAAAACCTGAATAGGGCCATAGTACCAGTAACCCCATTGATCTCGGAAAGTGACCCAAGTGACCATAGCTTTGATTCTACACATATCGATAGTCCCCAGGCTTACTACATGCAGTCTCCAGAACATGGTGAGTCTTACTATAGTGAGGAACCAAGTGAACCTAGTTGGGAGTCAGATTACACGAACGTCATGTATGCAAACCCCAACCCCAGGCCTCAACCTAGGCAAGTAAGACCTCCATTCCCAAGAGGACCGTGTTACAGATGCCAAGGAGATCATCTCATTCGTGATTGTCCCTTGCCCCCACCTACACAACCCCAGTCAGTGACTATCCAAGGTTTTTGCCAAGATTGTGGAAAAGAGCATCTTTTACGAGATTGCCCAAAGAACCCCAACAATATGCCAAAAATCACTCCGATCAATGTGATTGGGTTGGTTGTAGATTCCTCAGGAAGCGTCACTTCCACTGCACCAGTGCAGGTAGTCACTAGAGCTCAGGCATTGCAGCAAAACCAAGAGACAAGCCAGGAAAAGGGCCCAGAGGCTAGTGAAACCGAGAGCGTAACAAAGAAAAGGACTAGAGCATGGAAAGATAGTCGAGAAAGAATGAAAAGACAATGGGCTAAAAAGATGAGTGAACTTGAGGAAAGTATAAGAGAAACTAAAGCTAGGATAACTGAAATCACCTCTCAAATCCCCTCTCACAATACCCCGCCGCCACCCCTACCATCTCCATCTGACCCACCACCTTCCCCACCACGTCATACGATTCCACCACCTCCTAGGGTAGGATCAGTGTTAGCCGATCCCACTCCTGAAGACATAGACATGATGCTCAAAGCATATCAGGCCAGAATCCAAGAAGGGCCAAACGTCACGGATCATGCCAAGTGCTATCCTAGAGCTGACCTAGAGCTAGAAAGAACCAAACTGTGCGCGAAAATGGTCGCATTGGCTCAGACCATGTTTGAAGCCAGTCGCCTTTTCAATTACTCGGGCTCAGCCAAAACGCAATTACACTTGGATGGATTCCTAGAGAAGTTAGAGGAAATAATTGCAAGGTCTGCCAAGGAAGAAAAAAACCAAGAAAAAGATAAAGCAAGCAGAAACATGAAGCATTCCCCGTCAGAAGTGTATGTGGCTAATTCCACTAAACCAGGCTCCTTTCCCTCCTTAGAAAGATTAGAGAGGCTAATTGCACAGCCAGAGAAGGAACCTGCCCCTCAAAGGAAGGAAAGGGCAAGAGAACGGATAAGCCAGCCTCTTCAGGAAGCCCATGTGCCTCCTCAAGGAGCCTATCTTCCTCCCCAAAGGTCACAGGAGCCTCCCTCGAAAGCGTATGTACCTCCACAGGTAACCCACATTCCTTCCTAGAGAGCGTATGAGCCTGTTCGGAAAAGTAATAGCATAAGTAATCCTCCCCAAGAAGCTTGTGCTTCAGCTATCTATGACAACGAGGAAAGAGCCAACGATAGAATAAGCCCTCCTTCCCAGGTAGCATATGTACCTAATTCTACGGAGCCAGACACTTCTTCTTCTATGAATCGGTTTGCACCAGACTTCCTACGAGAGATTCAAGAAGACAAATGGGATAACGAAAGTGAGGTCGCCCCTCCTTTTGAACTTGTGGACGATGCACACGACCAATTCCCACAAGACATCCCATCAATTTACGGGGAACATGAGAGTGCTCAATCTCATGAGAGATTGGACTTTGAGTCTAATTCCATACAGGAGCTACCCCACTTCACAAGCCCATGGGAAGCAAAGTCCACATGTATGAGAGCACCCACAGTCATGGTAAGGAACGACGACTCAGTCATACCGAGGAACACGGAGGTAGTAACGAACACCAAGGTGCAACGCGATCTCACTTTGGAAGAGCTGCCTGAGGATAGACCAAATGAGCGGAAATATGTAGCTAGTCAAGTAACTGAAATGGCAAAACCTCGTTCCCAGGTAGGATCCCATAGGACAGTACCGGAAATTCCCTTGGATAAGATAGGAGACATGTGTGAAGGTGAAGAAGGGAACACCTATCTTCCCATCACCTACCAGGACTACACCACGAAGGCAATTTTGGACTCAGGTGCAGGAGTTGCAATTGCCACTACCTCCTTATGGAAGCGTTGGGGCAAGCCAGCACTCAGGCCAACGAGAATGAAATTGCAAATGGCAGATGGTCACATAGAGAGACCCCTAGGATTGCTAGAAGGAATAACTCTCACCACTTGTGGTGTCAAGTTTGAACATACCTTTGCCATATGTGACTTCAGCAAAAATCATGCCTATGAGATGATTTTGGGAAGACCATTCATGCAACAGTTGCAAGTGGTACAGGATTGGGGGACCAATTCTTTGTACCTGCAGCACTTAGGTGTTACAACCAAAGTCAATCTCAAGGATTATTCTCATAGAGATGTCCCTCCTATCCAGTGGAATCCCATCCATAGAGCCAAAGATGACACAGAATCGGTGCATTCCATAGGATCTGGATCCTCATGGATGCATGAAGATACCCACTTATGGATGTGCAAGGTAGCAGTAGAAGAAGAGAAGAGAGAGAAAGCCAGAGAGGTAGGTGCGAAAGAAACCCGTAGATCAATCCAAGACCCAGCCTATGCACCTGTAGTTTTTCCAGACGAAGAATTTGAACCTCACGGTTGGGCAGAAATCTTAGCAACAATGGACGTAGCTATCAACGAAGAACAATGGACACCTCACTGTGATGAGGATGGCTATGATATTTCAGTCTTCTCCATAGAGCCAATCATGGGAGAGGCAGTTCTAGAAGAATGCGAACCTAGCCCTGATGCATTTGAGGATGCAAGTGACTCCGATCTAGAGTCAATCATTATGGACCCACCATTTGCATCAGATGAAGAATATCTCCAGGAAGTGGAATTTCAACCTCAGAATCATGGAGAAGTTACAAATGGTGTAAGATTAGCAACGCATATGACCCCTAAGGAAGAAGGAAAGAAACGAAAGAAGCGAGAAGCCTTACCAGAAGAGGAAGAATCTTTGTTTGAGGTCCCAGAAAATTTTAAGAAGTACGAGATAGATGACAGGAGAGTCATGATAAGAATGCCTAAACGAGAGGCACAATCAGGAGAGGCCTATGATAACAAAGAAACCACCAAGAAAATAGTAGTGGCCATAGAAGAAGGAGAGGAGAGATGCACGTATATAGGTCATGACCTAACAGAAGAAGAAGAGTACGAATTGATAGCCTTGCTAAGAGAATACAGAGATGTATTCGCTTGGAGTTACAAGGATTTGAAAGGTGTTGACCCGGACATATGCTCGCACACCATCCCCATGACCTCGGATGCCAAACCCTCTAAGCAAAAGCCTTATACATATAACGATAATTACGCTGCTACGATCAAAGAAGAGATAGATAGGCTGGTTGAAGCTGGATTTATCTATGAAATTGAGCACACTGAATGGGTATCCCCCATCGTAGTGGTGCCCAAGAAGAATGGCAAACTGCGTGTGTGCATTAACTTGAAAAAGGTTAATGCCGCCACGATTCGAGATAACTATCCGCTTCCCATCACAGAACATCTCTTAGAAAGAGTGGCAGGCAAGGAAGTGTACAGCTTCCTCGATGGATTTTCGGGCTACAATCAAGTAGCCATAGCTCCAGAGGATCAGCATAAGACAGCCTTTGCCACAGAATGGGGCATTTTTGCTTTTAGAGTAATGCCATTTGGGCTTACCAACGCACCAGCTACCTTCCAGAGACTGATGTGCCATGTGTTTAAGGAGTTCCTAAGGAAGAGTTTAGAAGTCTATGTTGACGATCTCTGTGCTCATTCCAATGTTAGGCAAACCCATATTCCTGAACTCAGACAAATCTTTGACAAATGTAGAGAATATCGAGTCTGCCTAAACCCAGAAAAGTGCGTTTTTATGGTCAGGCAAGGCAAGATTCTAGGACACATAGTGTCAAAGAATGGCATATCTACCGATGAAGAAAAAGTGAGAGCCATAGCAGAGCTACCTAGGCCAAAGAATGTCAAGGAAGTACAAGCTTTCATGGGGCACTGTGGTTATTACCGACGATTTATACACATGTATGCGGTCATTGCAAAGCCCATGTACGGACTTCTGACACACTTTGAGTGGACGGATGAATGTGAGAATTCCTTCCAAGAGCTTAAACGAAGATTATGTTCAGCACCAATCTTGACCACACCAGATTGGAATAAGCCATTCCATGTTCACGTTGATGCATCCAATTACGCTATTGGATGTGTGCTTGCACAACCTACTGGTGAAGGTAATATGGATCTTCCAATTGCCTATGCCAGTAGACAATTGAATGCGGCTGAACGGAATTACACCACTACAGAGAGAGAAGGCTTAGGCATGGTATATGCAGTTAAAAAGTTTAGACATTATTTGCTTGCAAATAAGTTTAAATTTTTTACTGATCATCAGGCATTGTTATATCTTGTAAACAAGCCATGCAATACAGGAAGATTAGTGAGATGGTTTCTCTTGCTAATGGAATATGACTTTGAGGTTGTGGTAAGAAAAGGTAGGACTCATTTGAGAGCTGATCATCTCTCTAGGCTCACATCTGGAGAAGCCCCACAAGGAGTATCAGATGACCTTCCTGATGCTTACTTGTTTAATCTGGAAGTTGTACCGCAGTGGGCTAAGCCATTGGTACCAGTATTGACATACGGGCCTAACCATCCAGTGGTGAACACACGGAATAGAGAGATCGTAAAAGCCCAAAAGTACCATATCATGGCAGGAAGCATGTACAAGCACACAGATCAGGGGATCTTGGCTTGTTGCGTAGAAGAGGATGAGTACGCTAAATGGTTGCAATTAGCACATGTAGGTGCACTAGAGCAACACCATTCAAAACAACAAACTTTGCAGACTCTAAAGAGATTCGGAGTGCACTGGCCAACTATGGAAGCGGATGTCCAAAAGTTGTGCAAGGAATGCCCAATCTGTTGCACTAAACCACCAGTGGAACATGCCACTCTTTATCAAGTATCCATTGTGCCAGATTGGAGTGAACCTCTAGTATCATTCTTGAGAACAAACACATTCCCTCCAGACATGACTCTAGCTAGGAAAAGGAGTTTAGAACAAGAAGCCTAGGATTACTCACTCATCGGTAATAATCTATATAAGCGCGGTAAAGATGGTTACCTGAGACTATGTGTCCACGAAAGTGAATATCTGAAGATCTTGGAAACTGCTCACCAAGGTGTAGCAGGAGGACACTTTGGACCAGATCGGGTAACCAAGGCGATACTATTTGCGGGCTTCTGGTGGCCTACCCTTCACATGGATGCACATACCTATGTGAAACGGTGTGATGTCTGTCAGAGGACTCAGTATCCTATACGTAAAGATGAGATGCCACTGAAACCTATGATGGGTGGACGTGCATTCTCTAAGTGGGGAATAGACTTCATAGGTCCTATTAATCCCCCAGCGAAAGGTTCTCATGCGGAATACATCATTGTGGCAACAGATTATCTCACCAAGTGGGTAGAGGTAAAAGCTACAACCAAGAACGATGCTCAAACAACTGCCAAATTCTTGTTTGAGAATGTATTCACGAGATATGGACTACCCATAGAGCTTGTACGTGATAGAGGCACTCATTTCTTGAACGAAGTGATTGAAAATCTACTCCAAGAATTCTTGGTAATACACAAGAAGTCTGCCCCTTATCACCCTCAAGCTAATGGACAAGCTGAGAGTACTAATAAGATTTTATGCAATGTACTGACAAAACTAGTGAACACTAAACGCTCTGATTGGGACAAACAGCTACACCATGCTGTTTGGGCATACCGAGTTGCCTATAAAACGGTACTCCAAGCCACCCCCTTTCAGATGGTATTCGGCCAAAACGCTGTGCTACCTTTGGACTTCCTGATCCCCACATTGAGAGTAGCACAAGAACACGAATGGACAGGTCACGAGCTCTCCTCTAGGATCTTTGACCTTGAACGATTAGGAGAAACAAGACTAAGAGCCGCTGCAGGAATATATGCCGCCAAGAAGAGACAGAAGGCATACTTTGATGCCCACGTGAAGGATAAAGGCTTGAAAGCAGGAGATCTAGTCTTGGTCTATACACTCAAACAACACGCGAGGAAGCTAGAAAAGAGAGGCTACGGACCTATGATCATCAATAGGATCTCCACAAGTGGAGCAGTGCAATTGGCCACATTAGAGGGTGATGTTCTCCCAAATTATATTAGCGGTTGCAGAGTCAAGTTGTATCAGGAACCCCTCACGGAGGAAATGCTTAGCCGACTCAACACTGCTAAGAAACGCAAAGAGGAAGAAAAGAGAATTAGAGAAGAAGCTCAAGCAGAGGCTTTAGAACGCATCAGAAGGATGAAACTACGAAGGCAAGGTAGAGATCAGCCTGGAGCGAATGACTATGCAGACCAAGGATTTCCCATAGCCATGTGTGAAGTTGCCGGAACAAGCTCGAATAGAATAATTGATAGACGTCCTTTCATAACCATAGACTTAGGACAAGGAAAGAGTACAAGGTCTGTAAGAGCCTTGATTGACTCAGGTGCTGCCACTAGCGCTGTTAAGTTGTCTTACTGTCAAGAGTTACAGTTAACTGTCCATCCTGTGGAAGCATACCTCATAGGATTGGGAGGAGTGGAAACCCCTTGCATGGGTGAGGTGGAACTTCCCCTCTACATTCACGAGGAGGCAATGACTGTTAAAGTACTAGTGTGTCAAGATGAGGATCTCACTGAACCTCTCGTCTTGGGTCAGGATTGGATCTATGACCAAGCAGTCAATCTAAACCTAAGAAGTGGACTTCTTCAGGTTTGGGTCAATCATAGTCGAGTTACAGTAGAATTAGACAATGGAGCACTCAAGGAACTAGGAAAGGCACAGACTCCTGGTCCTTCCAAGGGTACACATGAAGATGACCATGCTGTTCTTGTCCAAAACTATGTGTTGCAGAGGAATGATATTTGCAAAAAAGGAGTCAAGAATGCAACGGAACTCCCTTCTTTTCCAAAGGCTAGAAGGAGGCAGCAACACAAGGTGGATCAAAGGCAGAAGAAGCAGGGTACTACCTATGTCAGAGATCAAAAGTACCTGCGTAGCAGAACAGCCCAGAAAATAGACCAGGTATGGGTGCGGAAAGGCGAACGACCCGTTGCACCACCGTCAACTACAGGGGCAAAGCCTCTTATTAGTGACCAACAACGCGACGCTAATAAGAAGTCTTTCAGAAATTTTTCTGCTAAAATAAAATCTATTTGGGTGCCCAAGAAGTCGATGAAGGCAAGCCCACAATCAAGACAAATTTGGGTGCCTAAGGCTTGTTTGATGGCACAAGTAGCTACGCTGAGGCCACAACTTAAACAGCATAACGCAGCGACGCATGCTGCCAGAATTCACTCGTTCTTGACACTCATGTACACACCAAAACCCAAGAACGTGCATGTAATCGATTGTATATGGGTCCCAAAAAGGCCTCGTTTTCAAACCACGACACCGACAAAGCTCTGTAGAGACTCTCCGAAACCGAAAGCAAAGCCCACTCACTGCATTTGGCAGCCTAGGGTCTGTAATAAACCCCCCGACCCCAATTTGTAAATTCATAACCCACTTACTAACTGCAATAGTTTCCTAGGACAACACAACCACTAACTACACACACGGTCTTAATGCACTTACTAACCACTAACTCACCATCTACCTTATGTTAATGTTGTAACGGGGACAACAACGGATTTATTTTGTCCATTACAATGTTAACACTTGGTTCTATATTCTCACAGAACCAATCAGCAAACAGGGCCATGGCAGAAGCAGGTACCAGCTCTCAAGCCGGATCTGGTCCCCAGATCGTGGACATAGAAACACTTCTCCTTGAGCCACGTCTCACTGCAAGACCGCAAGAGCTTCAAGAAGTGCATGTGC
Organism: Ceratopteris richardii; assembly: GCA_020310875.1. NCBI lineage: Eukaryota > Viridiplantae > Streptophyta > Polypodiopsida > Polypodiales > Pteridaceae > Ceratopteris > Ceratopteris richardii. The sequence goes on along the minus strand of CM035427.1, from coordinate 28,270,151 downwards.
TCCCCATCCAGGATCCTCCTCAAGGACACACTTCTCAAGTAGGTAAGCATGCGCATTGGTTCAGTGATGTTGCTGGACCACTGGGCGATGGAACCTACTTCTGGGAAGCAGAATTGGAGTTCAATGGCAAATGGGGTCGATACCACTTTTTCACACGCGAATTTGAAAGCTACCAAAACGCCGAAGTCATGAGGTCAGTTTGGGTCAAAGCGGGTGTGGAAAGTTACTTCAGGGCCCACATACCAAAGCCGGATTTTTTACGATGTTCATATCTGATCAGTACAATCACGCCAAGCAGGACCAAAGCAGGCGACAGCACCTTTGTGTTGCCATCACTGTTGCCGGGTAATGAGCTTAAAAGGTTCAAGCTGGACCTCAACCTGGTAAGAGAAGCATTGGGAATGTATGGCATGCACATCCCAACAGAAAAGGAAACCATGGTCCCAGGTCGCATGAAGCACAAGGATCTGAATAAGTTGAAGGATATGGTAGCAATGACACCTACCATTGCGCTTCACCTGAGAACCATCATGCAACACTTTGCGTTTCCCGCCCAAGAACGATTCACAATGCCCCCGAAAAAAATATGGTTCAGTTTATATCTAGCAGAAACCGAAAGCCTGCCCATCAATGTTCCACACTGGATCATAGACCAGATCCACCTAGCACATCAAAGGTGGAACAAGAAACAGAAGAATGTGCTCCACGGGTGTTGTGCTTTGACCAGAATAATCTATAGATGCTTGGCTTATGACGTGCCTGTTCAGCGAGCACTCGTATGGTCCCGAGTCCAAGAATTCCAAAGAAGACTATCAACAGCAGGTCCCCCATCCAAGAAGATGAGGGGGGGAGTCCAACTACCCTGTGCTCAACCAAGGGGAGCTACCGCTACACCAGAAATCACTCCTCCCCAGACACGACGAGTTAGGCCATTCACAATCCGGTTACCAAGACCAAGCACGGAGGGGCCTAATCTGGTGTTTCCACCCATTCCATCCGATTTGGAATTCCCGCAGGGATTTACTCTTGAGGACCTCACGGATGAAGAAATTGCCCGATTAATCTATGACTCAAACCTCGAAGCGGAAGCAGCGCGAGCTCAGGAACCACGACCCAAAACAACATCGGCCCCCACCCAACCACAAACTGTAGAAGTCGATGTAGATGAACAAGAGGCAGGAGGAGATGAAGAAGAGGCCGACGAAGAACAACACCAAGAATATGACGAACTCTCCGAGTTAGCAAGTGCCCCAGCATATTCTGCACAAATCAAGAGACTATATCGAACCATGCGACTGGTTCAGGAACAGCATAAGATGTCTCTAGAACAGGGCAAAAGACTCATGAACGACTTGCTAGCGGAGGAAGGTGTGGACGAGTTGTTCATTGAGTCCATGAACCTTCATGCCGACGCCGTGGGACTGGATGAGGCCATTCATGAGGCAGTGGCCTACATCCACAGGTTTGAAAAAAGAGTTCCCGTTCGTCCCAGGAGGTCCGGGAAGCAAATTCACATCAATACATCAGCACCAGGCGAGTCAGCGCAAGCAGAAGAATATCACGAAGCACCGTTGTCACCACCATCCCCACCTCACACTACACAATTCACTCCACCACAGGACACTAGCACCACCACATCCACTACCACTACCATTGTCATGGGCATCCCACTCTCTCCGGGAATCCATTACGGGGGCGTCACCATGCCCACCTTCACCACCCTGTTCACCGATGTCACATCCACTCCACTCACGATTCCCATCTACACCGTCACTCAAACAGTGGACACGATGGAAACCTCACCTGCCACAGCACCACTTCCTCCCCCCATGACACCTTCCTCACCTATACCCCCTCCACCCACATCTCCGCCTACATCCACATCATTCACCTCTCCCATTCCCGCCCCCATTCCCCCTGCATCTTCACCCTTCCCAGCATTATTTAATGTAAATAACATATTCTTAGCATTAAACCAATGTGTATACCAGCTCCAGCATGAGTACAAAGCTCTGGACAACCGGTATCAGAGTCTGGAAATGCACCATCAAAACTTACAAAGACAATTTCTCACTCTACAAACAGAAAATGCAGAACTGAATCAACGCTACACGACGCTTGAGCAGGCTCACCAAACCTTATTGGCGGCCCCCCAACCATCGACAGAATCAGGTGCCAAACAACTAGAAGCTCTGCTCGAGGTATACCAAGCCGATAATCTCAAAGTCCGGCGTAACCTGGCACTTCTCAGAAAACACATGGCGGCCGCCCTAGAAGAAAACAAGAGGCTGCAGCAGCAAAATGAAGCAAATCTAGAAGCAGCAATGGAAGGCTCTCCACACGAAATTGATCCAGAGCAGTTTAAAGCGGTGCCCTCAGAGACAATGAAGACAATCTTGGACAGCTATGCAGATCTATTAGAAGCTCATGATGACTTGGAAAGGGAACGTGATGCGCTGCGCAATCAACTCCAAGAGCAACAGACAGCACCCAAAGTCACAGAAACGACCACGACTTCAGAAGAAGTCATGGCATTGAAAGAGCAGGTGGCCGAATTACAGGCAAGATTACTCACACATGAAAGGCAACCCTCTCCAGTGGTCGAACCTGAACCCGAGGATTTGGTACCCATCGAGGTAGATGAGACGTATGAGGAACCTTACGTTCCTATGCCAATGCCAGGTGGTGAGCAAACCGCAGAAGGAATGGATACGTTAGAAATCGAAGTACCTGAGTGGCTCCAAACACTAGAGAAAACGGCATCAACTCATGAAGATCGAGTGGCAGTTCAGATACAATCTATGGCAAAGATAGAGGACACTATTATTAAATCAGAATACTTCCGCAGCATGTCCCACCATAGATGGATCGGAACCAATGATGATCAATACGTGCCCTATTGTATACTCCTGGCGGACTACAATGCAGAAATCCAACATAAATGTGGCAAACCTCCAACGTTTGCCACACAATTTGGGCCAGATGACATCCGAGAGAGTGCTAAAAAAGGATCCATTCATCAACCCACTTGGAGGATTCGACTCCTCGAAACCTATCCGGAGATGGTTCGCACCTGGACGAATATGCCTCTTTTTATTAAATATAACCCTTGTTATGTTCCTGTACTCCGCAAACGTACATGGCCAGAGTTTACTATTGCAGTCAAGAATATCAAGGGATGCGCCAAATGGTTAAACTACGTCTATCTAGCACCCCCTCAAGGGCCTCCCACCGTCAATTACATGATCTCCACTATACGGCACTGGAGCATCCGATTAAAGAATACCCCTGATGTAATGGCCCAGATGTGCATGAAAATTTTTGAGTTAATGCTTATTACATTCAGGACATTCAAGAATATCAAGGACCCACACTTCTCAGGCGTTGGATTCCTTACAGGAAACCAAGATTTAGTGTATGACATGAGCACCACTCCTTCCATAGAGGTGATATACGCTTGGCACGCCAGAATAAAATATCTCCCGGCCTGCTTTAAACAAACATTCGAAGAGATGTTCATAACAGGGTTCTGGGAATACCACTCAGAAATATTTGTACCCAGACCCTCACATCTCCTCCATTTATTTGCTGTGGAGCGAACCATTCACTCAGAGCAGTTACGGGTGCCACATCCAGATGTCCCAGGGCCAGTCAATTGGGATGCATTGCTGACAGATCTAGCAAGGGGACTCAGGTTAGAAGAACACCACCTCGCCGCCGATGTTGTACAATACTACGTACAAAAAGCAGCTAGACAAGGGTCTGTCAGGGGCGACAGACGCGAGAGTGGGGGGGGTGTTGGCAGTAGCCTTGGTACATCAGGAACTACAAGACGTGAAAGTCAAAGAAGGGAGTCAGAGCGAAGGGACAGCACGAGCAAACAGGGCAGTCAAAGAAGATCTGGCAAGTAGGCCAATATTTTTTCAAGACATTAATGCAAACCAGAGAGATGGACATGCAGGGAAGAAGAGCAAGTAGGGAGCTTGAAGATATGTATGGCAGATCACTAGAAGAAATCCCTACAACAACAGTGATTTTTATCACTAATAATCATTGTAAATCTCATTTCACATTTTTGTAGCTCCATTTTGTGCAAGCCAAGGAGTCCTTGAGCTTGAGGAGCCTTAGAAGTAGCTGCGTACCAATTTTCATAATTTTTAGATCTCGTTTGAGCCCCCAAATAAGCCCTGGAACCTAATTTTTAACTAGGCCGGACACTAGGTCTGGACAGGGCCAAAAGCTAGTCAAAAACTATAAAAGGAGCTAGAGAGCTCATTTTTGAGGTTAGATTGTAATTGAAACGAACTTGTAAGAGCTTTTGAAAGTAATCTAAAGAACTCCATTGATTCTCTCTCTCTGTCTTGCCGTGTGTGCGCGTGTGTGTGTATGTGTGTGCATGCTTATGTGCTTCTCACTCACGCACTTGTGCCGCCACTTGCTCGAGGTCTTCATACCATCCTCACGTCTTCCCGGATTGACATTAAAGGAGGTGCTACTCATCATTGAGCTACACATGCTTGTTGAAAATATCCATGTCTTCTGCAGAAGCCATCTACCCATACAGTATCCTATCACCACCTGGCTGAAATATCTTTTTACAGTGTCTGTCGGTCCATGCCAGGATTTGACTCCCCAATCCTTTCTGATCGCACTTGTTCTAGTGGCGGAACAAGTATAGCTAGCCATCTCCTGCGAAAAAGTGTCCAGCGATTTTGAATATGGCTATCCAACTGTTGTCTTAATAAATCTATGTCCACATTTGTCATCAATGTGGCATTTAGTTCTACACCCTCATCTTTTAATATCTGCTTTTCGAACTCCTGCAATACTTGTATTCTTGACTGCAAAAGTTCATTTTCGGCTTGTAGGTGAGCATTCAGGGTAGAAAAACTGGACATCTCGGTTTGAATTTGTGTTTGGATAGCTTGCTGCCACTGATTAAAGTCTTGGACATACTTTTTTACGGTGATCAATTCGGCCGTAATATGCTGGTTGTTTTGTTGTAACACCTGTATTAATGCATCTTTGTCATCCAATTCTTTTTGCATCTGTGCCATTACTGAGTTGGACTTAGTCATCGTTGCTAATAACAACTCGTTTCGGTGCTGAATCGCTTGTTCTTGTTGCCGTAAATATTGGGAAACCTCTTGGAGTTGGTTCTGCATTCTTGTAACAAAATCGGGTTGGGGGTCATCTGGTGCTTGCTCTAGACTGGCAGTTGGCACGTTGTCTACCATTCGTCTTCTAATGGACAGCCGAAATGGCGTCCCCACTGTCTGATTCTGTGCGTTGTTACTTGTGCGGAATAAAGATGCAGACGAGGTGGAGGGTTGGGCTTCTTCCTGAGGATTTGTGTGGTGTTCGGGGTAAAAAGAGGGGGACTAGTGTAACTGTTTATCCTTTACAGATTGGGCAAAACTAAATATAGCAGCTAAATACATTGGTAAACGAGTGTATTTTTGGGACCTGCGTTTGTCTCCAACAAAAAACTGTTTGTGTAAATGATTATACAACCAGTGAGCCCAACTCACTTTTCCTCCTTTCTCTACTTGTACTAGAGGCGAAAAATTTTCGCTAGACATAAGATCAAATCTGACTATAAAGCAGAGCCTTTCTAAGTACCATTTAAATTGTCCACGGTGAGTATATGTGGCATTCTTCATCATAAAATAGCGTCTACGACCTTCGCCCTTACCAAATTCTTTTCTCAGGTCGTTGCAAGAACATTTGGTAAAATTTGCCTCTTCATACAATGGTAATTGAAATACTGTCGAAACTAATTGTGGTGAAAATTGTACCTGATTTACAAGGAAACCTTTTGTTTGTCGCATAATGTGTAACTGATTCTCTGCATCATCGTTACCTGTCCACTGTTCCCAGGGTAACTTAGCAAACTGTAGGAGTCCGATCCTCCGTAACCAGTTCTCATTTCCCCTCGAATGGATGTCAAACTCTATTTTGAATTCTGTGGAAAATAATATGTTAGTATGCAGACCCGGTGATGTTGCCGAAATTCTTGAGTCATCTTCGTCATCCTGTAATGTAGTATCGGTTGTAGTCACAACACGGTTCTGTGTAAGTGTGCGCTTCCTGAGTCGCCATCTCAGTATATCCGATTCAGACATGATTGTAAGACTTTGCCGAAAATAATGTGCTAGAAGTTTTGTCAATTAGCACAAGAGCTCGCAGAATACTATACAGAAAAATACTTTGCCGGGCATACGCATTTTATAAGTACTAGAACTTGAACTGCCATTTGCTGGAATGATGATATTTCATTCGGACATGACACTTCATGCTTCTTACCAAAATTGTAGAATCAAAAATCATCATTCTGTAGATCGATGCTGGACTTGGAACGTCTTTTACATGTGCGAAAAGTATTATGCACAAAAAATCATGACTTTTAATAAAATTTATCAGTACAACACCGGATTTGTAGGCCCGAAATCTATAGTTCTGCTACGAGACCTTCTAAATACATACTTCTAGCTGATCGAAAGATACGGGCAATCTTTTTCTTAAGCGTTTCTAATACATTTTTCAGGGTGTCGGGTTCTAATAATTGGGCATCTGTCCGTACCGAACTGAGCGCAATAGCTTCCAAAAGTAAATTTTCAGCCTCTGTTTGTAAGAATGCTTCCTGTAAATAAAATTCATTGGCCAATGCTGCATCTCTGGCCGTCTTCATATCTGTTACTTGTTGCTGCATTCGATGGATGTAATCATTTTGGTTGTGTACTTGATTGTCGAGCCTTTCTAACTGTTGGTTAAGGAACTGGATCGTTTTATGATATGCATCTCTTGCCCTTTTCGTATCTGCTAGTCTTTTCTGTTTCTGAGGCTCTTCAACGAGATACTTATGCAGTATGTTGTTAACTGTTGATAAACTGTCTTTTGTAGTATTCAACTCGAATTCTTTTTGCTTCAGTTCTCTTAGCTGTTTTTGGTTTTGTTGATCTCTTTGAGCTAGCTGTAATCTAGTTTCTTCCAGTAAGTTGCCTAATGCTACTCCAACATCTTCTGCATCTTTGCAGTTCTGTGTTAACTTATTGATTTCTGCAGTGGCTTCTGTCAACAATTCCTTTTGATTGTTTATTGTTTCCAGAGCTTCATCCCGTTGTTTTGTTATATCTTCTTGGTCACTGAGTCGTTTTTGCAGCTGCTTCACCTGTTCTTGTAGGGCCTGATTTTCTGCCTTTACTATGTATAATTCTTCTTGAAGCGGAGTGATATCGGCTTCCAGTAATTCTATTTTATGCTGCAACTCCTTGTAGATATTGTCTGTGTCAGCTCTTATCTGAGCAGGTAATTGTTGGGAGAGGTTAATAAGAAACTGTCCAATCGATGCTAATTCGGAAAATACCTGAACAGATTGTGTTTGTGGAAATTGTCGTGGTTGGGCAATCGTATCGGTGCGTAATTGTTGAGAATTCGGTGGCGAGTAGTTAGGGGAAGATGATGATGTATCGTCAGGGTGGTCTAGGATGGGATGTACTTCATTTTCCGATGGTAAAATGGGACGAGCTGCGTTAGAGCTTGTTACCTTATTTGTATCCTGTTGTTCATTCGGTGAGAAGCCGACATCTGTTGTTTCTGCTGCCTTCAGGAGCTTATCCAGTGCATCATTAGTAGGTTGACGTTCATGGATTTGTTGGTTCTCTTGATGCTGCTGTTGACAGACTTTATCAGTTGACATTGCTTCCGTTTCAGTTTGCTTCTGCGTTTGTAGGTGCTCAGATGCTAATGAATACGCTGATGATTCCTGGTGCATCGACGTATTTGTATCATGGAACCTTTCTTCCTCTTGATACTTGACCTCTGTTTCTGCTTCCTTGTCTTGCTGATCAGCTTCATTCCCTACTGCCTTGTCTTGTTTACTGACTTCCCCTTCTTTATTTTCGTGTTGTTGTTTTGTGTCGTGTTGTACTTCTTGTTGTTGTTCGGTTTCCTTTTGTATTGCTTCACCTGAATGCTGATCGACCTCCTGTTGTACTTCTTCGTCTTGTCCGACTGAACCTGCAATCTTACTTTCAGAAGAACTGATTCTGATTCGTTTACTTCTGAATAACTGATTAATCTCTTCTTCATCTTCTTCGTCTTCATCTAAAGGTTGCGCTGATTCTTCAATCTGTAGTACTGGTCCTCTTGGTGGTGGTTGTGCTTGCATTATAGTTGGAAACAGAAATGACAGAATGTGTGGCAGTCGAGACCTCGGGGTTTTGCCTTTGTTAACTTGCTTCATGATTGAGACGCACTCCTTATGAATACGTTGAAAGAAAAACGACGCAAAGTTAACAGGTTCTCGGGAAGCTATATCGATGGCAGAATAAAATGGTCGAGAGATACCATAGGTACGTTTCTGAAAATTGAGTATAGCAACTAGGAATTGTAATGCAGTTCTTTCGGGTTCTGGTCGGCAGAGAATGGCGTATTCATTAGATGAATAACGAGGGAACAATTCTGCCATTCGGGTTACAGAAATCATGGGGAGATTCTCGCGGCCTTGTGGAGTCAAATGGTATACTTCAGCAAAAGCTTGGAATGTGATCACAGTTCTAGAAGGTAAGGAGAGGAAAACCCATTGTTTTTCGGTGGGAGATACTCAAGCGATAGCAGAAATGATCTGTGCGAAGAAGGGGTGAGCTTCTACTGAGTGTCAGGGCAGCTCGGCGAAACTACCCAATCCTCGTACATGCAGGTAATTTCCTACTTCAGCAGGGATACCCTCAGCAAAAGCTGTATAGTTTGCTAGGGATTCCATTACGCACAGATACAAGACGCAAAACACAGCCGTGATCGCAAGATACTATATTACCTATCCGGCGAGTTTAAGTGAGTTATATAAGAATTTTATGCAGAGAATATTTTAAACGGTACTAATTACACAAAACGGGCAGTAATGTCTATATCTGGTGTGCATGCATGCAAAGAGAGAAAAAGGAGCGGGCGGCTTGACATAAATAGATATTAAAGTACGGCGATTACACTTACTTTATTGATTACACCAAATTAAAACAAAAAGGAACTAAAAGACAAAAAGAAAATTAAGAAATTGCGGTACCCTGTGTACCCTTGTTATTGCCGTGGTGACGTTACTTGATACGGCCGTAGCTTAGAACCATTTATAGCTTTTGGAAGTGGTTGTCCAGTCAATGTAGTCAATCGAAAAGTAGCCGGACCAACTTGTTCTGAAATCTTGAATGGACCGAACCAACGTAACTTGAATTTTCCTGCTGATCTATTGGACTTCGCATTGTAAAAAAGAACAAGCTGTCCTACCGAAAATACTGGAGTCTTTAAATTACGGTCATGTGTCCTGGCCTGTCTTAGTTGAATTTCTTTCATAGTTAAGAAACTGAGCCATCGGTGCTCATCTAATTCTCTAAGTGTTTCCAACCGAAATACCAATGATTCTTCAGGTAAAAGCTTCTGAGACATTGCTACTCTTAAACTTGGTATTACAATTTCCATCGGAGCTATTGCTTCTAGTCCATAGGCTAATTTGAATGGTGTCAATCCAGTGGTTACCTTATATGTTGTGCGATAGGCCCATAAGATTGCAGGTAGCAACTGATCCCATCTTTCCGGTGTTTCTCTAGTCAATTTCTGAAGCATGTTCAGCAAAGATTTGTTGGTACTTTCTGCCAATCCATTTGCACGAGGATAATATGGTGAGCTGAATTTATGACTGATCTGGAATGACTGTGTTAATGCTTTCATCAAATTGTTCATAAAATGAGTGCCCTGATCTGAAACAAGCTCTAGTGGCAATCCAAATCTTGGAAAGACATCTGATAATAGACATTTTGCTACTTCAACTGCTGTAGCCGAACGTAAAGGCCATGCTTCTGCCCACCTGGTTGCGTAATCTGTGCAAGTCAATATATACCGGTTATTACTGAATATCGCGGGAGGTGTGATTGGACCAATAAAATCTAGACCCCATTTCTGAAATGGTTCTAAAGGAAGTACTGGATGAAGTGGAAAGTAATGGCGTTGTAGTGGTTGTCCAGTTCTTTGACAGTTATCACAAGTTTTGATAAATTCCAATACATCTCTGTACATAGTTGGCCACCAAAGTCCACTTTGCAGAATTTTTCGGTGAGTAAGATCTGCTGCAAAATGTCCTCCTGTTGGACTTGAGTGAGCTAAATTGATGACTGAATTTACTTCGTGTGTAGGAACACACCGGAGTAAGGTTCCTGTATGATCTGCATAATAAAGTTCTCCAGCAACTAACCGGAATCTTCGACTAAAAACTGCAATTTTTCGGCGGGTAGCTATAGGGACTTCAGAAGGTAGACATCCATCTGAAAGGAAGGTCAATAACTGATCATAATACGTAGTTGGTACTGGTTGGTTTGACAATTCCTCAGTAGTTGGTTCTGACGTATAGATGGCTGGTGTTGTATCATTTATACCAACCGGAGGTTCACCTGAATCTAAGCGTGACAAAAAGTCTGCTAAGGCATGTGAACTACCTGGCCGATGAATGACATCATAGTCGAATTCCTGCAATAGTAGAACCCATCGTGCTAGGCGGCCACCTATATGTTGCTGTCGAACCAAGTAAACAAGTGCAGCATGATCGACATGAAATGTAAATTTTCGGCCCAGCAAATAATGTCTGAATTTCTTTACCGAATACACTAGTCCTAAGCATTCCCTCTCAGTTACCGAGTAGTTCTTCTCTGCAGGTGCTAATCTTCTGCTAGCATAGTATACTGGTCTAAACCATTTATCTGTTTGTTGCATCAGTACACTTCCTATTGCTATATCAGATGCATCAACAAATACGTGAAATGGGTGATCCCAATCTGGTGGCTGTAAAATGGGAACCTGTGTTAATAACTGTTTCAGTCGATCAAATGCTATCTGACATTCCTGAGTCCATTCGAATTGCCTTGGAGTCTTGGAAATTAATTTGTTCAGTGGTATTGCCACATGAGCAAGCCACCGTAAATGCCTTCCATGCCATCTCACTTGACCCATAAATCGCATTACTTCCTTAGGTGTATTAGGCACCGGAGCTTCTAATACTGCTGAAATTTTATCAGGATCAACTTGAATACCCTGTGCCGATATGATGTGACCAAGTAACTTACCACATGAAACCGCAAATACAGATTTGTTTGGGTTTAAACACAATCTATATTCTCTACATCTCTGAAAGCAACATCGTAAATGTACCAGATATGCGATCATCTTACCGAAAATTGAAAAATCGTCAAGGTATACTTGCATAAATGAGGTGAGATAAGGAGAAAATATCTCCTGCATACATCTTTGAAATGTGCTTGGCGCATTCCTCAATCCAAACCACATTACTGTACAAGCAAAGACACCCCAATTTGTAATAAATGTAGTTTTTGGTATATCTTCTTCAGCCATTCGTACTTGATTATATCCACTGTATCCATCTAGAAATGAATACATCTCATGACCTGCTACTTTGTCAAGCATAGTATCCAAAAAAGGGATCGGAAAAGGATCCGGTACTGTTGCAGCATTTAATTTCCGATAGTCTACGCAGATTCTCAATTGCTTGTTTTTCTTCGGTACAATCACAATCGGTGAAATCCATTCCGCATGTTCTATTGGTACTATGAATCCCACTTTTAATAACCTATCAAGTTCAGCCTTTACCTGTGATGCATAATGTGGGTTCATCCGGTAGCTGGTTTGCCTTATCGGTTTCGCTTCTGGTTTTAGCATAACTCTGTGTTGATAAATACGAGGATCCAAGCCCTTCATGTCTTTGTAATCCCATGCAAAGACGTCAATAAATTCTTGGAGTAACTTGATTAAATCTGCTTGAAAGGCTTCAGGTAAGTTTTGCTTTATCTTTACAAGACGAGGGTGATCTTCATCTCCAAGATTATAAATAATTAACTGGTCTTCTGGAACATAAAATTGTTGATATTTCTCTGTATTAGCTGATGGTTCGAGAAGTTGCTGTAGTTCATTACCGTGAATCGAAATGGTATCTTCCTCCTTAGTTTCTTTGGGAATGGGTATTACTGTACATACTGAAGCATTCCAGGTATCTACCACAGACTGTAGATCAATAGTTCCTAATGTCATCAAATCAACATTATTCTTCAGAAATTCTTCTTCTTCGTCGTCAGACAACCCATCTAACATATGGACTGGTTCGGCAAAATATGGTCGAGCATGTAACTCACAGGGTTGTATCGCATCTAACTTTATAATACATTTGCGATTTTTATCTTTGAACGTAAGTTCCTGGGCTGACCAGTCTTGAATTACCTTGGCTTGTTTCAACCAAGGACGACCGAAAAGTAGATTGTAGTCTAGGGTGGATTCCGGCAATTCAAGAACAACAAAAGTCATCTTGAATGTTGTGTCTTGGACAGTTATGGGTATATCTCGGACCAGTCCTATTGGATGAACTCTAGATTGATCAGCCATCCTAACAAAGAATTGAACTGGTTCTATCTTAGTCCATCCTAACTTCTTACAAAGTGACGCAGTGGCAATATTCACGCCAGACCCCCCATCAATTAAAACTTGTGGAATTTGATGTTTATGAAACCATACCGTAATCAGAGGAACTGAGTGATCTACCGTAGAGTCTGGCTCTGGTTGTACTGTTGCGGTAGCCGGAATGCAAGCAGATTTTGTAGTAGACTGTTGTTGAAATTGTTGGCGTATTCCTGGTACTAATGCCAGTAATTGCCCGAAAGGCAGTGTGATGGATGCTTTTGACAATATATCCCAAGCTGGTTGCAATTGATTTGCATCTTCCTTAACTGTTGAAGATGAAGCTTGGTCTGAAGATGGTAATTCTACTGCAGATGATGTACCTGCCTCTGTATTGTCAGTACGAGCTTGTGTCGTATCCGGGGACTGGATTACTGGAGTAGGTTCTGGAAAAATAGGTGGTTCTACGGTAGTCCACTGGCTAGCCTTATGATACATTCTGTGTTGTTCACGTATCCCTGGTTCAAATAATTCTGCTGCTGGTTGCAATTGTTTACCGGAACGAGTTTGAACTGCTGCTGCCTGCGTCTCTACAGGTGTGATTGTTACCACATTGGCCATTGGGTTTTGACGTTCCTTCTTCCTTTGATCATATTCCGCTGCATCTCTACATAATCTTCTAATATGGCCCAATTGTCCACAGAAATGACATCGAGGTGGTGGTAAATTATGATTTTCCGGTGGTGGTCCATTCTGCCAGCGCGGTGTATTGTAGTTGTTGTTCCTCTGTGCTCGATAATGTCGATACCCTTGTTGTTGATTGTGTCTCAAATGTGGGGGTACATATTGATTGGATGACTACCCTTGTTCCTGAATAATTGCATTAACTGTTGCTGCTCCTTGTCTTCTGGCATTGTATGCACAATTCTCAGTGGTATGTCCCACAATGTTACAGATGGCGCAATAGGTCTGATTTAACGCACACTGGGCACTAGTATGTCCTGAATTCTTGCAGGCGGTGCAATATACTTGCCTAGTTATATCTTCAGCCACATGTTTGTTTGTTTTAATCCATTCCAAATCCTCTGAAAATCCACCAACTTTGTTTTCCAGCTGAAGGGTCATTGCAATCACTGCATCGAGGGTCATGGCTCCTACACATCTTATAATCATGATTTGTCTAAGTTGAGGAAGTAAACCATTGATAAACCACTGTGTAATAACATCATCTGGTAAATTAGCATGAGCCTGGGGTAGCTGTCTTAAATGAGTTCTGAAAAGGGTAGCATACTCTTGTACAGTTTGATTTGGTTTCTGTCTGTTGTTCTGTAAATATTCAAAGATCTCTGCAGGATTCTTTTTCAGCCTGAATCGCTGCAGAAAAGCGTCTCGTACTGCTTCATAAGTACCGAAATGATTAATATCATATTCAGTAAGCCATCTTGCTGCTTCATTCACAAGTGTAGATTGAAAAACAAATGCTTTGTATGCCGGATCCGGTGGATGATTGAGAACAGCGTAACTGATTTCAAAGGTACGCACGTGAGCATCTGGATCATCTCCTGGAAATCCACTAAACTTTGTGTATGTTACTCCCGTTGGAGCCAATCTGGGTTGACCTAACTGTCGTTGCGGTTGTTCATTCATCGTAAATGTATTATACACTCCTTCTGTATTTCTGTTTTGAGTTTCAGAACTACCGGAATTTGTTTCACCAAATGGCACACTTTCCGGTGCAATTAGCTTACTTACTATATTGCGAATTTCTGTTTCAAATAGTCTTCCTTCCTCCTTGATATCCAGAGTAGGAGGACTTGCTTCCAAACGTTGGAGTTGAGCTGAAGATTCAGCTGAAACTGCTGAATCGTCACCGGAAAACTGTGTTTTTCTTACCGAAATTCCACCGGAAGGATTCGAAATTGTGACTGGAGACAGTGTAGATTCGCCTGTGTTAATTCCCTTCCCTAAAGTGTTTCTAATCGTATCTGAATCTATTCCGAAAACTTTTAGACTAGATTCCAACTACGTCTTGGTAGGTTCCAAAATTGCTGTATTTTCGACAGTCTGCACCGTAGTGATACCAGACAGTTCTAGAGATGTACTACGTTCTACCGTAATCTCACCGGAATCAGTGTTATCGTTCGTCACTTTTTTGACAACTGGGTCAGGTCTAATTGTACTAGTACCTCCCAGAGTTGTTCTTAATACCCCTAACTGATGATTCTTGGGATACTTTTCACCTGATCGAGTAATCGGCATGTAGCATTTCCGTACTGATCATATAGTATTACGAACAGAACAGTCTTGCAACAATCTAATTCTGTTGCTACTGTCCTTCCAACAAAATTTAGCTTGAACAAAATACCAGGCAATCTTAATGCCACATCCCCAGTAGGATCGCCAATGTTAAACGATAATACTTCAATCCAACTTTCGGAAGAGTATTATCGGGTCCTCGGGTTCTTGGGAGTGGTAGGGGTCTGTTAGACAGAGGCCCTGTACTATTTTCCCAAACCTTTACACAATCGTAAGTACTCCCTCACGTATTAACACAGTGAGTGAGTTTGAATACTGACTACTCTTCGGCACGGTGAGTGTTAGAATGTTCGGACTGAATATGCTATGATAATAACGCAGTGGTCCTGCCGTGACTTACGACTACTAGAATACGCTCTTCTCATTAATTAAATACTTCTCAATAATACGATTCCATGTGACAGGTAAACACACCGAACAAAATACACAGACAACTCGGATCGGAATTACGTCAAACTTTTCGTATACTGGCTCGAGTCACAGATTTCTACCGCAATTAATAACTTACTAATACTTCTGTCCGCACACAGATCCTTATCGAATCCTCAGTGATCGCAGATTATTGTATAGAATCTGGTCACTTAACCGAAAAGATACTAAACTTTGACCTTACACAGTCTCACGCAGGACAACAAACACATAATCTCACAACCGAGAGATACAGAATCGTATATAACTGATCATCAAATAGACTCACAACACAAGACTACCGAATGGAAATCGGTTCAACCAAAAGAATAGCAGAATAATTAAATATGAATAGAATGGAACAGAACTCAATGTACTCATCAATATCTCATACATAGTCTTAAAATATGATGCTCGCAATCTCTCAAATTGATTCACTATAACAGACAACAGAATAAATGTGATACTCGCAATCTCCAAGTACTTCAGTTCGCGATGTGATCAACCCTACTCACTACAGTGCTCAACAGAATAGAGACTCCTTCTGAAAAAACTGCCGATCCCTTCCGCTTTCCTTTATGTGTTTTTTATAGAAGTCTGCTACCGCGAATCCACTTTTTACGGCACCTGTCCGGGTTCATCCGTCCTGGTTCAGCGCCTGCTCAATTAATTTCCACCTTCTAGGGGAGACATTGACTATTCCATTGACTAACAGAGAGCTTTGTCATCCTTGCCTCTACCAAATATGGAGTCCCTCCAAAATGATGCCATGTGGCATGCTCTTCAAGACCCCCATATATACATCATGTGACATTTCCTTCCCCTTGAAAGCATTTTTGTCCTCGAAAATGTAAATGAAATGTCCGTAATGGTAGAAGAAAGCGCTCGGACTCCCCTAAATCCCATGTACTCTATGTACATGGTCATCTCTGTGTGTTGTTTCCCCGTATCCTTCCCCTTAAGAAGTCTCATATGAGGCCATCTCAAAGGTGGGAAACCATCTGAGTGGTGCCTATTATCTCCCATGTACACTCAACTTCCAAATTATCACTCC
Source organism: Ceratopteris richardii (assembly GCA_020310875.1). NCBI lineage: Eukaryota > Viridiplantae > Streptophyta > Polypodiopsida > Polypodiales > Pteridaceae > Ceratopteris > Ceratopteris richardii. Next base: position 28,253,926 of record CM035427.1, on the reverse strand, counting down.
CATCACATATAACATCATCAAAATGACTTAAGTCCATATGATGTATCCTCCATGGATTAATAATATGATAAGCAAGTGCAAAGTGCCAAACTTATAAGCGTGAACATACCCTAATGGAGATAATAAACCATAGAATCCTATGAGATATAGAACAAAGTCCCATAACAAGTGACTCCAAACCCATCTAAGATTAACTGATAGATTACCCTCATACCACTCTAGGTCTTCCTAACCTTGAGTGTAATCACAAGTAATAGTTTGATCTAAACTACCTTGTGAACTATGCAATTCCATCATGTAGCTCATATATACGAATTTCTTGGTAGTGAAATGAAATCTCTACATTCCACTAAGCAAGAAGTCTTTGGTTTGTCATCCATTTTCTTTGGACTTAGTTCTACTAGAAGAGCATCTATTGGCACTAGTGCAAACTCTTAAATTTTCTCTTCCCTTTAGTTTGCCATATGAATGCAAAAAACATTCCCTTTGAGATTTAGATAATCATTTAGTACCCATCCTCCTAATTGATGTTTACACATCATGCTCATGATGTAACACCAATTAAGAGTTTGGTACCCCAATAGGTTAGATATATCCCTATCTCCTAGAAACCCTAAAGAGAAGAGTCATTCTCAACTCCCAATCTCACTAATTTCAATAACTAGATCATCTCATCTAGTCAATGACCATCACTGGAACATCATAACTGCTTCCCTCTAGAGTCTCCATGTGAGACTCAATCTAACCATCATGATTAACTGATCTCCCTCTTGTCTCTGATAGAAGAACGCCACTTCTATCTAAAGAACCAAAATGAGAAAGTGAAACTCTCTCTCTATCTCTCTCTATAGTCTCCTCTAAGGAAAAGAGCTCTGGTAGGGGAATCTATTCCACTTTTCCCTTTCCCTTTGAAAGAGATTCTTTTGAATCCAATTACTCTACTCATCCATAATTGCGAACATGCATATAAGTTCTCCATGTTTTTTCCTTCCAAAATAGTGGAGAAAGAAACTCCCATGTGAAAGGAAAATTATACTGAAAAATAGAATAAATGAATTCCTTCTTGAAATATAAACTAAGAGATGTTTTGTAAACACCTCTTTTGTCCAAAGGAAAATATGCTCTATTCTTCTTCTATGAAGAAATCGTATTTTCCTTTCCTTCTTTCTCTCTCAAAGAACACGAGCTAAAGTGAGACCTCTCCTTGATCTCTAAGCTAATTCCCACTTTCTCCTTTCCTTAAAAGAGAAACTTATGAATTCATTTGCTCCTCTCTTCCATGATTGATGCATAATCCCTCATTACAAACATTACTACAAAGATGGAGAAAAAATATCCCGTAACTAATGAAGGTGTATGTAGTGAAGAGTGGAGGAAATAAATTCCTAATAAGAGTCAAAGCCCTCTACTAAAATGGTCTGCAATGATATATCATGATACCATAAACACATGTGTATCCATACTAAAGAGCTATCTCTGCCAACCATCCTCTATGAGTGGATCTATACGATCCAATCAAAGTAATGGAATTATCCTTCCTGAAAAACTTAAAATGAGTATGTGATACTAATGGTGATAAAATCACCCATCACATTCTCTACTAGAAGAATAAATCTTCCCTAAACTATGAAGAATAACCTTCAATCCTAAGGAGATGTCTACTAAGAGCTCTCCTCTGATCTAGTGAGACATGATGCCATGAATGATGAGTCCTTTTCTCCCTGGCCATAGAAGAAGAGTGCTCAAAGGGAAGTCATTTCCACCATCCCATACCAATGAAAACTTCTTCCAATTCACGGTGTCATATCTACACTAAACCGAATATATATTCTATGTAATGGAATATGTAGGTGGACTCTAATGAATCCATATCCTAAAATCATATCAGTGGACTTAAATGAGTCCCATGTCCTCAAACTAGTTAGTTTGGTTCTAATCAATATGTGACAGTGGATATCCCTTTCTTATTCCAAATTAACTTGTTCCTAGGTACGAAGACTAAGTCTAAGTACCTCTCTATAGATCCCGATATACATATATGTATTGGGTACCCCAGCTATTTCTTTTTAAGGGATCTATGCTCTAAGTCATAGAGCTAGTGCCATGCCTGTGGCCTTCTTAACCATCACTCGAATCATATAAGCACCCGTCAATGTTGTCTCATGAAACCCATCTGTGTGATCCCATCTAATTGGTTTCCTTAGTAGTGTAGCAAAAATGCTTCACTACTTGCTCAAGTGATGTTCATGAGTGAAACTAGTCACTCTTTGGGTATTCCTAATAATACCCCATAGTCTCCTAATCATATTGTCCATATGAAGATAAGTAAATCTTCTCTTCTTTGGAGAGTATCATGTATGCATCTCCCGTGCCTATATGCAACTTCCTAAAACCTATAGGATTGCTTGTGCACATTACTGATGGTGAAGGTGTAGCTCCTTCCCTTTAGCAATATTATGGTCTAAATCCATAAGGATTATGTGTAGGGATCCTATTAACTACTAAAGTTGCCTTATCTATACTACTATGATGGTTCTAAGTCCATCAAATACATGCTTACAAGCATGCTAACACCTTATTGATGTTTGCAAAAAAGGCATGTTACCATGTCATAACATTCTTACCTAAAGGCAAGTGTGTATATAACCCCATGAGGTGGGAAAAATTTCATAGCATTTCCCCAGGAAATGGAATCCCAAAAAATTTTAACCATAAGCTCAATGGCACACAGGCCATCTAACAACATAGGCTTGACAGGCCCATGGCATGCATGCCATAAACTCATAAATGGACTCCATAACCTGCAAAAACATAAAAACAAATGCCAGCAACAATTCTCTTTGTTGCATAACCATGTAGTTCCTGCAATCATCTTTCCTTCAAAAGTGGACTTCTTGCATGTTGATCCATACCTTTAGAATTGAACAATGATCAACTTGGATAAACGCACTCCAATCCATGCATGTACATACACAACATGCCATAAAATAAAGTAAGATGGCTAAAAGCATAAAGCATATGTCCCTGAATGATTTGGTATTGAAATTGCATGCATCCAATCCTTCTCGATGAGCTTTGAGACCTATGCACCTTCCTCCTCAGGTCCTAATACAAACTTTGAAGTGTCCGAAAACATCGTATCACTTCCCAAAACGTAAAGCATGGTCAAATGATTACTAAAATAATGCAAATCAAAGTGAAATTACTTCAATCACCTTCCTGGTTTGCAAGATATGGCTCCCGGAAGGTAGTTGCCAAAAACTATTCAGACTTTGCAGACCTGTTCAGACCTGCCAAAATACTTATTTTCCAAAATTTCTTTTCCTAAACCGAAAGTAGACCTTGCGCTTCAAAGCGAGCCATAGCACGTCCAATTTGGATTTTTCTAGCCCAAGATATGGCCTTTCCAAATGAGACATGCCAAACTAGTGGACTGTTGGAGGGGTTGGAAAAAGTGTGAAAATGTGATTTTTAGAGTTTCCAAAAGCATTCTTCCCGGTCAACCAAATTCTTGAATTATCTCCATAAACTCAAAGAGCATATGAAGATGCTTGGGCCTATTTTCACCTTTCAAAATCCTCCCTTAGTGCATGCTAATTTGCTCCCCAAAAGAGGCCTAAATCAAGATTTTTACTTTCATGCAAAACTTAAATGGGAATTTTTACCAAGTTTCTAATCCACTCTTAATGTGGATTTTTCTTGGATTTTCTCCTCTTTATGGTAATTCATACACCATACTTCATGTATGTATGTATGCACTAATCCATAGAAATCTTCTTAAATAGTCCTTTGTTTTACTCCCAAAAATGGAGTTCGGCTAAAACTAACACCTGAATTTTTTTTTTAAGTGCGGAAAGGGGGTTTTTGAGGAGGTGAAATTCCTCCTTAAATTATTCTTTTAATGAATTCTATGATTCCTTTGTGAATTCCACACATCACACTCTCAGTACATATAATTTTTCCCATCCATCCATAGCTATTTCACCTCTTTTTCCCTCTTCCAAAATGGGAATTTTTTAAATTGAGGTGCTGAAATTTGGGAATTTCTTAAATTGAGGTGCTGAAGTTTTTTCTCAACAGTGATGGAAAGGGGTTTTGTGGAGCTTCCAACTCCCATCATACTAAGGTATATTTTGGATTTCTCAATTGTATATGGAATTCAATACACTAGACTATAGATATGCATGATTTTGCCTACCAAACTAAGAAAAATCCCGCTTCATTTCCCTTTCCAAAAATGGCTACTAGTCAAAAATAGCTCCTGTAATTTTTTGTAAAAATCATGAACAGGGTACTTTGGAGATACCAAAAACTTATGGTTTCTTGCAACTTGAGGGAATCCTTAACTGTAAATGAGAGTATATGTTTCATACTCTCCATATACATAATTTTCCCACAAAGAACTTTGCCTAAAGTCCATTCTTTCTCTTACCAAAACTAGAGTGTTACTATAATTAACTCCTAAAAATAGCCAAAAAATATCATACCTATACTTGAAGTGGAATCTCTCCTTCTCGATAAATCCCATGCCAATGAGCGTGTCCAAAAAATAATCCTCTCGATCATTGTACATGGCTGAGGAGGAGAGATTTTTTTTCCTCTTCCTCTCATGGTATCTCGTTTTGCATCATAGGCCTTGTGAGGAACTAGCTTTGGTTGTCTGAAGCTTTGATATCCTCCTTATGCCTTGTGAGGAGATATTTTTGGATGTCCGAAGCTTTGTATTACTTCCTTGTAGTATTACTACCTTGTAATAATACCTTGGCATTGCCATTACTATTATAAAGTGCAAATCCTTGATGTCCAATGAAGCTTGGTGCCTTGGTTAGGTTGTTTGACTACCAACGCAGTGGCGAAGGTTCAAGTCCTGCGTCCGAAGCTGCTGCTTGAAGTGTCCTAATTGAGGACCGCATCTGCTCTAATACCACTGTCGCGTTGTAGCACAAACTTTTTTTTTTGTCTGCCCTTGCTACCCACGATGCACACACAGAGATGTGCATTCGTTTTCCTCCCAGCTGCGTCCGAACCATCCTCCTCTCATCTCAAGTGATAAGAGAGCTTTCTCATCCTTGCCTCTACCAAACATGGAGTCCCTCCAAAATGATGCCATGTGGCATGCTCTTCAAGACCCCCATATACATCATGTGACACATGCTGACTTAAAATGTCCAGATTTCTTGCAGTAAAAACATATTACTTCCTTCTTCTTAGAAGACTTCTCTTTAGATGTAGTAGATACAGAATCTGAAGTAGAAGGTGAGAGGGACCTACTTTCCTTCTTGGATTGTTTTTCCTTCTTCTCCTTCTTCTTCTTTTTCCCCTTTGATGAAGATGAAAGTGCTTCTTCATTCTCTTCCATTCCTTTCAACTGATCTTCATCTTGAAGCAACAAGAATTCTAACTCTTCAAATGTAACCTCTCTATCTCTTGTGGTAAGGATAAGAGTGATTATGAAAGATTGATATGAGATAGGAAGTGAATTAATCAGCTTATTTACCATTTCTTCATCTGATACTTCAACTCCTACATTTAGACGTTGATCTTTCAAGTCAACGAGTCTTGTAATGTGGGTTTGAATTGACTCACCAGCCTTCATCCTTGTATTTGCTAGTTGTCTCCTCAAGTGAGCTTTCCTAGTAGGATTTCTGCTCTGAAAAAGATTCTCAAGCTTCAACCAAGCTTGTCTAGAACTTCTGCAAGATTTGATATGTGGTAGAATATGCTTTTTGACACTCATTGCTATGAATGAAAGTGCTAAAGCATCTCTAGCATCCCATCTTGCATGATCTTCAGTAGGAGGTACTATAGGTAAAGACCTACCCGTGACTCTGGATGTCGAAGTGGTTACCGCTTCTTCAGTTGGTTCTATAATAGTAATTCTAGTACCTCTTGAAGTTGTTGTAGCTCCTTCTTCGCCTTCTCGTCTGGGTCTTGTTAAGGATCCATTGATGATACTCCATAAATCCTTTGTCACTAAAATATTCATCATCATGAAACTCCACTTAATTTGAAGATCCATCCAACTTGTCTTCAATCTCAATTCTAATCTCACTCATCTAAACTAAGTGTGTAAGTCAATTATGCTCTGATACCAAGTGTTGGAATTTGGGGCCCCAGGATCATTCCAAACTAAAACCTTTTGAGCATACACAACTTAATTGACAAGATGATATGTGAGATAGAGAAAGAAAGAGATCTTGAGACAAGATTAGAGAACGTAAGCCAAAGCTTACTCACTAAAAAATAGATATCCAAATTACAACATGAGAGTACTACTCAACCATATAAAGTGGTGCACTCACTAATGGAAGAATATCCAAGAAGATGATGATACAAAATTTAGATTATGTTGAAATAATCTAAGTGTGTGAAGTGAATGAGCAACGAAGCTAACCTTATTCTAATAGTGTAACAAAATTGTAAATCAACCAACCCTAATTTTGAGATTAGGTAGAGAAAACCTAAAAAATATATATAAGGTTAACTCACAAAAGATAGTTACCACCACCTTGTAGAAGACTTCTTGCTTCAAGAGAGTAGCCTCTCCTTCACCAAATCTCCACCTCAAGAGTGTGTGAACACTCTCTCTTTAAGAAGACCTTCAAACTCTAGCTTGAGATCTTTGAGTGAGTGATCCATAATGAGCCAAGCCTCTTCTTTTATAGTATTGGTGTAAGCTCCAAAAGCAAATACGAAATGCAAGCTCAATAAAGCATGAAGGAAGAGGTCGCTGCGATTTATGCTTTTTGAATTTACGTCCACTGTCCGTGTGCTTTAAAAAAAAACTATGAAGAAAAAACACAAGCCAAATATTGCCAAATGTTGCTGCCAGGATTCGAACCTGGGTGGCTATCTTGTAAGCGCACTGCACTATCCACGCTACCACGTGCTTTTCCTTGAAGGAGTTTTAATAAAACAAGTATATGATTTTTTATCGCGCTCATGTGGGGCTTCAAGAGACTCAAAGAGCATTGTTGGACCAAATTGACATTGATTCCAACATGAAGCCGAGACCAGAGATCATGACCGCTCCTCGTGGAACTTGTCGCTTGAGGGGCAGGTGATGTCATGGACAAAGGAGATATTTTGAACCTCATATTTCATATGACTTATATATCTCATGATTGGTTTAGAATTTGGGGAAACCAATGCTTCCATTGCATCCCGAACATGCCAAAACCCTAAGATTGGTTGTCTTCTTGCTTGATTCTGACATCCAGAGACCATGCTTCAAATTGATGACATCATCAATGGCATCATCAATTCATAAACACCCTTGAACTGCCCTTGGAAAACCTATATAAGGAGGGGTTGGACACATTCATTCTCAATCTCGCTAATGCCAGTCTTGGGAGCTCAAGGTTCATGATCACCAAGTAAGTACTTTCAAGTTCTAGTTCAAGTTCTAGTCTTGTCTCTTGCTCTAGTCCTGTCTAGCCTTGTATCATGGACATCATTTCTTTTCCTGTTGTAATCTCGTAGTACGAGATCTTTTCTAGTTATTTCTTGTATCTAGTTCATATCCATGAAGGGAATTCCTATAATTGAGATTTCTTGTTTCATACCTACGGTCCCCAGTTGTGGGATCTCCTATATCATCCCTAGTCCAATTTTCCATACCTAACGGTCCCGAGTTGTGGGACTTCTTGTATCAACTACATATTCTTGTACTATTTTCCCTACGTGGGTGTTCTTGTAATAAAAAGCGTATTTCCAAAATCTTGTCTAGTGTAGTCAAAGACACAATCTAGTGCTCCCCTGACAGTGGTGGCAGAAGACTAACCAACACCCAAATCAGCCATAAGGCATCTAAGCCACACACACTCAACAGTTGCTATGCAAGTTGTCCTATACTTAGCCTCACAACTGGAAGTGGCCATAGTAGGCTTCTTCTTGCTCAGCCAAGATATGCATGAGCTACCAAGCATGAAGCAAAAAACCACTATTGGACACACGAGTGTCATAGCAACCAACCCAGTCAGAGTAAGAAAAAGCATGCAAATCTGGCAGTAGGGATCCCCCCTTGGGATAAAACAACCAAGTAGCGAAAGATGCGCTTAACCGCCTGCCAATGCTTGACACCTAGGCAACGCAAAAACCTGCTCATCCGTGAGAAAACATAAGTAATGCATAAGTAAATCACCCGAGGATCCCCCTCGGGTGCCACTCAAGTAGCGAAAGATGCGCTTAATCACCTGCCAATGCTTGACACCTAGGCAACGCAAAAACCGAGTAATCCATAAGTAAATCACCCGAGGATCCCCCTCGGGTGCCACTCAAGTATATCTGGCTGAGTAATGCATAAGTAAATCACCCGAGGATCCCCCTCGGGTGCCACTCAAGTAGCGAAAGATGCGCTTAATCACCTGCCAATGCTTGACACCTAGGCAACGCAAAAACCTGCTCATCCGTGAGAAAACAAACAAATATATCTGGCTGAGTAATGCATAAGTAAATCAAGCATCCAATAGCCTACTGATAGAGAACAACATCAAATGCATCTCCACCATCATGAAGACTCAATCATAAACATGTCTCCATAGGAGTGGCGATAGGCTTACAGTCTTCAAGGCCAAAATGCTACAAAAATGTGTCAATATATTTCATTTGATACAAAGCCATTCCACCATCAACTTGCATAAAATAAATGCCCAAATAGTGATGCAAACACCCCAAATCAGACATCTCAAATGAGGCATGCAAATCAGCCTTAAAATCATCAATATGCATGTCATGAGGACCAGTGCATGTCATCAACATATACCACAATGATCAGAAGTACATCATTAGCACGCTTAACATGTAAGGTGCTTTCAGTTGGACTGTTCTCAAAACCATGTGCAATCAGATAGGCATGTATCTTTTCATACCAAGCACATGGTGCTTGCTTTAAAACATATAATGCTTTCTTTGATCTGCACACCTGGTTTCCATGCCCTTTCTACACAAAGCCACGGGGCTGAAAAACATACACGTCTTCATGCAAGTCACCATTCAGAAATGTTGTTTTAATGTCCAATTGATGTACATTCCAACCATGATGAGTTGCAAGTGCACAGATGCTACGAACAGTAGTCATTTGGAAAGTAGGTGCAAAGGTCTTATCAAAGTCAATGCCTCTTTCTTGTGCATAACCCTTTGCAACAAGCCTACCCTTATACTTGTCAGCTTCTCCATCAAGTTTACACTTCAGCTTGTATACCCACTTAGTGCCAATGGCCTTCTTGCTCGGAGGCAAGTCACATAAAGACCAGGTACCAATTTTCATGATAGCATCATATTTAGATTGCATTGCAGCCATCTAATGTTCAGGAATTTGGGCTTCATCAAACGAAACGGGTTCAGACTCATCATAGAGACTAGAGGCAACCATAGCATAGCAATCTGATGCAAAAGCAGCACTATGAGAGCCTGAACAAGTACAATATGACAGAGGTGCATCTAATTTGTTGTCACGTAAAGTCTGGACCAACCATTTTGGCATAGTTTTTGCCTGCTCAATACCAGCTCTCTCATCAACAAGTGCATCATGTAAATCCACGTTAGAGATGGAATAATATGCATAATCACATGAAACCTTCAAAGGTTGAGAAGTTGCCTCATTAGGACCAGCACTAGGTTGTCCACCTATAAAAAGAGGCAGCAAAGTATCATACATGTCTTTGGAGCGAACAGATGTCTCCATAGTACATGAAAGTAAGGGCTGAATAGAATCTTCCACAAAAAAAACATCACAACTAAACAGAATGTGTTTACTCTGTGGATGATACAAACCATATCCTTTACTTTCAGAACTGTACCCAACAAAAATATATTTTACTGCTTTATCATCCTATTTTATGTGATGTTGTTCAGGCACTAATGCATATGCCAGACAACCAAAAACACGCAGATGAACAACAAATGGCTTGTGACCATGCCAAGCCTCATATGGAGTGATAGAGTGTAGTGCTTTAGTGGGACACTTGTTAAGTACATATGCTGCACACATAACAACCTCAAGCCAAAAACTATGTGGTAAAGCCTGACTCTTGACCATACAACTCGGCATGTCCATGAGCGATCTATTCTTTTGTTCAACAACTCCATTCTGTTGAGGTGTATACAACACTATACATTGATGTTTTATCCCACATTCATCCAAGAATGCATTAAAGTCAGAAGACATATATTTCTCCCCTCGATCAGAACAGAGGTGCTCATTTTACATGCTGACAGTTTTTCAGCCAAAATTAGAAACTGTTTGAAGCACATAAACACTTCGGAATTTTCTTTCAATGGATATATCCATGCATGCCTGGAAAAATCATCAACGAAAGTCATGAAGTAAAGATAATTTCCAAAAGAGGGAGTCTCCATAGGACCACAGACATCACTATGAACAAGCTGCAATTTATGTGTGGCTCAAACCAAACCATCTTTTGGAAATGAGGAACACTACATTTTTCCCAAAATACAGCCTTCACATATATGTTTACAGGGTGCCTCAAGTTTGGGCAAAGTGGACACCATTTTAGATTTTTGCAGGCATAGCAAACTAGTAAAATTCATATGACCAAAGCGTGCATGCAAAAGCTGCCTGAGAATCATGTACTGCACATGCTAAATCATTCACAGATTTTTCATAATCTATGAGCTTATATAACCCACGAGATAAAATGCCAGAAGTAATAATCACATCGCCATTTGACAGATCATGAGCTATACATCTATCATGAATAAATTTCACAACCAAACCAATCTTGGCTAAAGCCAAAACTGATAATAGATTCTTCTTGATCCCTGGCACAAATAAAGCATCTAACAAAGTGAAAGAACTACCATCAGTAGTAGTCAAAATGATCTTACCAACTCCCATGATAGGATAAGAGGAGTTGTTGGTGCATGTGACTATATTCCCTATAGGGGAAGGCTCCAATGAAGAGAAGAAACCGCATTGTGAGGTAATATGTTTGGTCGCCCCACTATCAAAGTACCAAACATCTGAGTCTACTACAGACATGCACTGCTCATGAGAAGATGTGTCAAAACATCAAACAGTAGTAAACGCCCATTCTTCATCCTGCACAAGATTAGTAGACTCTGTTTTTAGCATAGAGGCCTCTGCAACAACCATTCTGACCTCTTTCTTCTTTGCCACTTTAGCAGCCAATTTTGGACAGCTCTTAATAACATGATCATTTTCTTTACAGTACTTGCAAAACAATTTTTTGCTTTTCTAATTTCTTCTCATGTTTGTCTTCCTTCTTCAAATGTGCAACATTTACAAATTTCTGCTCACTAGTTTGAAGAGCTCCATTTTCCTTTTCCCTTCTAACTAGCCATTAGGGGAAAAAATGAACCCTGCATGGGCCTTGTAAGGACTCCTAATTTTAAGGGATTAAGCCTAATCTTGTTCTTGCTTGAGGGAACAAAGTGCATTTAATAGAGCACTTTTTAGTAGGCAAGACTAGGCTTTTTTTTAGGCCCAACTAGGGTCATCTCTCTCTTCTGTAAAAGAAAGAGAGAGACATTCCACTTTACACATCATCAAATCCATCCATCTTTGTGAATAAAAAATGACTTTTTTTTGAAAAGTCACACAGTTAGTTATTGCTTACTAAAAAGGGCCCATTTCTTAATATACATGTCAGAAGTTACTTTTTTTTATGGATTTTTTAATAAAATCACTCAAAATAGTTCTTTTTTCAAACTGATCCAAAAGTAAAGTGCCACATCATCAAACTCGTGACTTTCCCTACCTCAAAAAATGAGTTTTTCAAATTTTTATCATTTTCACTCACATAGAATGGAAAACCTCACCCTGACCCATACACATATCAAAAAATTAATTTTCTCTATGTACAGATACTTCTTAGTCCATTATACATGTTATTTTGATTCTCTTCTATCTTTCTCTCTCTTACCTCTTGAATTCTAGCAGCCATGGGGTACTTGAAAAATTTCCTCCAAGGAGAAGATGTAACAATAATAGAATCACTCACAAAGAAATTTTTCTCCCATGAGATGACAATATTCATGTCCAAGTAGGTGGTTCATTCTTTCTTTGTGATCAAAGATGTACTATTCATTTTACTTTCCAGTATTCATCTACTATTTTTCAAGAGGAAAAGCACACAATACCATCATTGGAAGCTCTTTCATGTGGAGTGGGAGGACACAAACACCATATTCTTCTAACGAGGTATATATTTTTCTTAATTTTCATATTTTCAAAAGAATTAAACCAATATTTCCTTTGCATAGGTAATTCATCTAAGAAATAAGTGCTTCATCAACACCAAAGAAGCACTTTAAATTGTTAATAGTTTCTCTTACTTCTCCTTCTTTTCAAAAGAATGACACCAATATTACACAGTATGGATAGGAAAATGTGTGTGGAAGCATTTCTCCATGATTATAGAAGTTATTCATTAGGAACATGAATTATAAAGAGGACATGATTGATATTTCCACATAGTACTTACACATAAAAGAAAATATTCCTAGGTATGTTTAGCATGCAACCATGACTAAGGAGTCAATGAAGAAATCATATCCTTAGTTTATGAAGAACTCATATACATATGCTTCTGTTTGTACAAAACAATAAATAAATAAATTTTTAATCTATAGAGGCTTCAAAAATCAATGTTCTTCTTCTAGAATAAAATCTACCTCTACTAATTTCCTTTTCATATCCCTTTTGAATTTGATATTATATATGTTTATCTTTTTTCTACATGTTGTGGTGATAGGCTCAAATTCATACTAAAGATACTAATCATCAATGACTTGGAATAGTGAAAGGTAAGGTACATTCTACATTCAGATGTTGTTTGTTTCTTTAAATTGTGCTCATTTTATTCATTGAAATATTACATGTATTGTCATATGGAGAATTTTGATGTATCGACTTTTATCAGTCAAGATTCTAGTACAGTAGTGATGGAAAAGTCCCACTATAGATCTAATAGTAATTTCTTAAAAAATACATGTCATATTAGTGGTTCTATGCATGTTGACTAGTTGGAATAATACCCACTTGCTTTTCTTCAAACAACTTTTGCAAGAGTTTGACTATTAGAAATGTTTTCATGAAATTACACACAACATTGCAAGTGAAAATTGGAGGTTATCAGCAAGTCCTTTGCATCATGATCAATGTCATGCACAAAAAGTGTTTTAGGGTTCAACTTGGAACTCAAGTTACATAAGAGGCATCATTGATTATTTTATACTAACAAGTTTTTGTGGTATATCCTATCCATGCTCAAGGTACATAATGACCACCTTGGATGAAGCTCCATCACAGAGGATGAAGTGGTCTACATGCAACAGAGGTCACCATACAATCATAGAGTGGCTCAATATGACAGAGTGAAGTCGATTAAGAATATCAAAATAGTTCATACCCTCATCCATAGAATCATTCTTGTGAGCATGATGAAGATCAACTGCCACAGATGTGACCATTCATAAAAAGATTCTAAGGACATGCACAAAGGGGAATAATAGATCCACTAATCATTGGTGATGAACCATTTGAACTCAATCTACCTCCAAATGGAACATGGCTGATGAAACATGCATGAAGTAACCATTCCAAGTCATCCAAAAAGGAGAGCTTCAAGGAATCATCATGAAACATATGCATATTCCAACATCATATCAAGTAGACGCTATAAAGTCACTACTATAAGGTCAAAGAACACTACCCACATATGAGAAAAGAAACATATGCCATAAATTGTGTCACAATGTCAATCAAGGCATAGATGTAAAATGAATAAGAACTACCAAGCACATCATAGATCATATGTAGCACAACCTCAAGTTTCTCCTGATGCAAAAGCAACAAAAAAGTGAGCAAACGTTATCGATCCTTAGTGATTCAAAGTTAATGCACTAGACTTTGGATATAATCAATAGCACTTCAAGCCATCCAAGAGGAAGGAGATACATTCCTTACTTCTATTTTGAAAGATATTGACTTGTGTGTAGCTCATGTGAAGAAGATGACCATACAACCAAAGAAACTAGATGGGACCATACATGATTATGTAATCATTCTTGTTGAAGAGATACATTTTGTAAAATCACATTTCCATTATGATAATCTACTTTTCATCATCTTTCTTACACATGCTCAAGTCCACATTGATCTATATCATATGTTCATAATTGTATCCACTTGCATAAAGATGGTATGTGTGCAAAACAAATGCCTTAGAATCAAAACTAGTATTTGCATTGTTCAACTGGGTTGTGCATATAATAAGGTCCATGAACCTAAAATTTGAAAGAAAGGAGTTGTATTGTCACTAACCACATCATATTCAAATGTCCTAGGAAGAAGATACAAGCTGGGTTTAAGACTTCCACGATCACCATTCAACATCAAAAGATCATCATCTGAGTCAGAAAAGAAGTACTATCCATCATGAGAATCATGCCCTTGATTCTTTAGCTAGATATACTACAAACCCTTTCTAGTACCATCATGGATATCCATCATCATCATGTTCCAATACAACATATAAAGAACTCTAAAAAGACCAATAACTATGAAGATTCAATTCTGGTGCTTTTTGAGGTTACCAAGGCTCTAGATGTCAGAATTAGACAAATAAACAATCAATCTTAGGGTTTTTGCATGTTCGGGACGTGATGGTAGCATCCATTTCTCCAAAATCTAAACCATTCATGAGATATAAACCCTTTTTTGGTGCTTTGAGGTCATGCAAGGTCATCAAATGGTGGAAATTAGTATTACTTCTTGCAAATTTTGGGAAATTATGCAACCCAAGAACTAGATAGGAGCATATATGACTATGTGATCATTCTTCTTGAAGAGATGTTTTGTAATGTGAAATTATCTCATTGGTAATATACTTTTTCATAACCTTTCTTACACATGCTCAACTCCACATTGATCTATATCATATGTTCACAATCATATGCACTCAAGTCAACATGCTATGTGTGTAGAGCAAATCATTTATGGTTATAAACTCATTTTTCCATTGGTAAATTGATTTGAGCACATAATGAGTTTCATGGACCTTCAATTTGTAATAATAAAGTTTCATATCCACTAGAAGTAAACTTGCATGGCCTCAAAAGCACAAAAAAAGTTCATCCATAGAAACACACAATAGGCCTCTACAAAACTTTTGCGAAGACATATCCCATGTTTCTATGGCTCCTCTTTTTTGATACTTTTGAGGCCATGCAAGGTTATTTTTAGTGGATATGAAACATTATTATTTAGATTTTTAGAGCCGTGGAACTTATTTCTAACAAGTCACTTACTCTACAGTGATCCATGCATATACAACTTCTACAATGGGAGCCAATATAAACAAACATAGTCACATGCGATAAAATAGTTTGAAAAATATAATTTAGGATAATATTATCATGTCTAGCATTCTTGTTGTGCCTCTATACCCCACATAAGGCAGAAATCCCCCTTTGAACTCCTCCCATTAAGGTTCTATGGGGAAATTCCATGGCACCAGAGGGCCTTTATTTTCAGCTTGAATGGCATTCAAATTGGCAAAACTTTTATGCCCCACTTACCTCATGGAATCAATCACAAAGACCATTTATTACCATAAATTTTCACATATAAAACTCATCTAGCTTAGAAGTTAAGGTTCCATGGATGTTTGTACTCTCAAAGTGGTTTCTCCTCATAATGGGGGCCTTATAACTTAGAGCACCATGGATCATTTGTGGTACTTGAGGAGTAAGTATTGATTATATCTAACATGAATGGCCTTTTTTAGTTATATCCTTTGTAATTTCAAACTTCATAAATGATCATCTATTGAGAAAATTAACCAATAAAATGTCAATTATTGTGAACTTGAACATACTCTATATAAAAGCGAAAATTGAATAATCACCAAGAGAAATTATAAATGCACAGTTGTAGTGTGAGAGTAGACATGCTTTCATTACAAATATCAAATCTTACAAAATTTACAAATTATTGGTATCAATGATTGTACAACTTGAAGTGCTTGCAAATGCAAGAATGTATCACAAAATTTGTGATGCTCATCCATGATGTAAAGTATTTCTAGAACAATTCTAGATCAAGAGGATTTTTAGATATCTTAGTAGGAGAGAAGGGATTAGAGAAGAAGGTATATACAATATCTAACATGAATCGATTGTCCTACTTTTTACAAGGTTCTTGAAAGTGCAAAAACCATGAGATACAATGACTAGGGCCCAAGAAGTGACATTATCACGTTGCAAAAGAACTATGACAATGAGAGAGTTTTGTTCCATCTTTGCTCCAATCTACAGGGAATTTCATTTTTTATTCCATTCTTCTGCCCACCTGTAATCAATTTGCAAGAAATTGAAGTCATTAAAGTAAAATAAACAATAATGAAAAGATTACTTTAACAAAAGCACGACACATTTCTCAGCTTATGTCCTTGAATTTTGAATTTGGATTGATTTAGTCCTTCAAACCCCATAATCATCAAGTGTTCTCTCAGATTAGCCAAGGTCCAATGATTATTCACTAAAATAGTTTCTGTTTCATTATTGGGAATCTAAGCTTTATTTCAAATGAATGTAAAGATCCCTGTGAACTTTGAAATGGTATCCATTTTCCAAGTTTGCACATCCAACGATCATAGTAGAATCTGATATATAATGAAGTACGTTGTTTCAAATATCAAAATCCTATACCTGTTCCACCTATTTTACAAAGATATTTATCACCTTTTGCAATTCATTCTATAAAACCCCAATCTTCACCAAGAAGACTTTCGACTTGCTCATATGTGATATCTTTACACATGAACATGGTGGAAGTCTCTTGGAATGAGAATCCTTGGAATAAATATACAAAACAATGAATGGGAAAAGACCAGTGCAAAACTACAGACCTAGACACTTTTGTGAATTTCAAAGAGTTATGTACATCCATTACCATCTTCTGCTTCAAAGATGATACGGACCATATATCAGGTTTTGGCCACTCCAAGCTAAGAAGAGAATGTACTTCAATTCTCTCTAACCTTCCAAAACCATTCATTGTAGAGGGTACAACATATCTATGTGTGTAAAAGAAAACTCTATCATGGTAAAGTTGAGCGGGAGATATTTCTAGAAAGACTAGTGCACCAACATCTGCATGCAATGCCTGGAAAGTACCTGTAAGACTATGAAGTGGTTGCTCTTCCACCAAATTAGAAGGAAATATATCTGAAACAAACAAAAGCATATCTAAATAGTTCAAAAATATATCTGACACAAGAAAACATAAAATATTGTAGAGTAATACTTACAATTCACAGGATATCTCATTCTACTAGAGTTTTCAAGTTTCATAGTTGCCATTGTAAAAACATGTTGTACAATAGCAACCATCCCATTGTCTCTGTGCTTCTTGAAGCCAAGTAACTTTCCCTTCCAATGAAGATCTAAGTTTCCACGATCTCTAACTCGATGAGGCCCAGCTCTAGAGGGTTGCATGTACACCCATGCACCTTTGGAGTACTCATGTGATAGCCACTGTCCATCTGTGGCTTTGATATTGTGACATCTTAATGTGAGGATTTCATCTTTTGGTTGCCTAGAAGCTTTAATTGTTGCCATTGAAGCTAAAGGTCTTCAGGCTACAACATTAATTCGAGATAGGAGATGCAGGTAGGGTGCAGTGTACAAAGAGGAGCTTCAATGGTGTGCTACAGAGTGAAAGTAGTGGGAAAAGATGACTTTTTGGGACGTGGGTATGAAAATGTGAGGTTTAGGAGGGAAATAACTCTTTTTTTAGTATTTTTTAAAAACCCCATTTTTTTGAGCTCAAAACATGCATGGATTTTGAATTTGGGATCAAAAAGAGTACTTTTGACCCTAAAAAGTAATGGGGGATCCATTTTCAAGTGTTATGATGAGTTTTTTAACTTTTTAGAAATTTTGAATTTTTGGGCCCAACTGAGTTACGAGATTCCTTCTCTCTCTAGAGGCAGCTCATTAAATAACGGAGAAATATGTCCCCTCTTCCCCCTTCAACCTAGTATTTTATAGGGCATAGACTGTGGCCACCACCCTGTTCTGATTGGTCCATCACTAATCACTCCTTAATCTAAAAGGCCCATTCAGGGTTCATTTTTTCCCCTAATTGGCAAGGAAAGCTTGATCTGCAACACACATAATAGAATTGTTCTGCCTAGAATGATCTTCCTACAATAGAACAAAAACCAACTCTTCAAATGTTAAGGCATTTGGATTGCCTTTCATCATCAAACGAAGAGTAGAAGCAAAACTCTGATATGAGTCAGGAAGACCATTCAGAATAGTCTACACAAGTGAACTATCAGGAAGGACTTCATCACCAGAAATCAATTGTTCCTTCAAATCCTTGATCTTTGTCAAACAATTGTCCATAGAATCACCTTCATTCATGTGCTCACTCTCCAACTGTTTTCGGAGGTAAGCAACATGAGCCTCATTCCTAGCCTGGTACAATGTGGTAAGTGTATCCCAAGCATCCTTAGTTGTTCTACAAGAGCGAATGCGAGGAATAATGGCACATTTGATAGACAAAGTTATCTTGGGCATCTCGACCATCCCAACAAATTTGCTCTACAGTAGGTGCAACAGAAATCGCAGCATGAATAGGAATCTGCAGAATATCACCATCTTTGACACCTTCTACATCAGCTTCAATACCTGCAGTTGTAATAGTTGCAGGTGTGATAGGACGTTTTTCAACACCCTGCACAATGTTCCACAGTCCTTTTGCAACCAATATATGTTGCATCATATAAGCCCATAACGGGCAGTTGGTACCATCCAACTTATCCTCAATAGCCAACATACAGAATACATCACTGCTTTCAGTCATGGCTGATGAACAAAATACCTTGATGCAAAAAATTGACTGTATCTCAAAAATTTGAACAGAACTACCCAGACGAATTCTACTAAACCTGCAGCAGATTTTGAGATGCTTATACTGGCAAACCGAAATTGGTATATACCTTTGGTGCAAAAAGATAAAATAGCCTGCACAAGCACTGCGATAGTGCATTTGGAGGTCGAAAGAAGCTCAGATCGCAATTTTGACACCACAAAGCAAAGCCATTTTGATCTGTAAAACATCCTGAGTATGCTCACCAAAATTCATGGGATTCTGAGACTACAACCAGAGAGATGTCGACGATGCCCTAGATGAAGCGACGACCTTCTCTGATACCAATTGTTGGAGTTAGACGTCTGTGGAAGCACGTGAACAGCACAAGGAAGAATAAGAAGCTTGGAGCACAACAGAGAATACTGAATATATTACCACTTGAATGTACAAAGATAAGTAGCCCATTAGCGCAATAGGTGTATATACAAACCGAGGGGAAAAAACCTCCTAAAGAGGGAAAAAAATGCCCTGGTGGTCCTAGAGTGTTCACACACATCACTAGCTAAATATATCAATAATGTTGTTTCCATTTTCTCTTTGTTTTTAGCTTCAAATCATTTTCCATGGGTCTAGAAGATGCATCTAATACCAACAGTATGCCATTCTTTTGTCAGGTGACAGAAGAGTTATTCTAGACACCTCAAACAAGAAAGACACATAGATACTCATCATGCATTGCACACCTTGCCCTAAATTCCATCTCTTGGCCTACTAACCTCCTCTTTTCCATCCACAGAGAAGGGGCGAGGAATGGGATGTTGTTGCCATTTTCTCTTTGTTTCAACTTCAAACAGGTTCTCCACGGGTCTAGAAGATGCATTTGTTGATATATTTAGGTAGTGATGTGTGTGAACACACTAGGACCATCGGGGCACTTTTTTCCCTCTTTAGGAGGTTTTTTTCCCTCGGCTTGTATATATGCCTATTGCCCTAATGGGCTACTTATTTTTGTACACTCTCTAGTAATACATTCAATATTGTGTGTTGTGCACCAAGCTTCTTCTTCTTCCTTGTGTTGTTCGTGTACTTCCGCATACGTCTAACTCCAACAATTGGTATCAGAGTAGGTCGCCGCTTCATCTAGGGTGTCGTCGACACCTCTTTGATTGCAGTATCAGAATCGTACAAGTTTTGGTGAGCATACTCAACGTGTTTTTGAGATCAAAACAGCTTTGCTGTGTTGTGCCGAAATCGCAATCTAAGCTCGTTTCGGCCTTCGAACGCACTATCGCAGTGCTTGTGCAGGCTATTTCATCTTTGTGTGCCAAAGGTATATACCAGTTTCTGTTCACTAGTTTAAGTGTCTCAAGTCTGCTACAGGTCTAGTAGAATTCATCTGGGCAGTTCTTTTCAACTTTTTAAGATACAGTCAATTTTCTGCATCAAGGTATTTTAGTGACCGGCCATGGTTGAAAGCAGTGATGTATTTCGTATGTTGGTTGTTGAGGATAAGTGGATGGTACCAACTATCTGTTGTGTCCTTATATGATGCGACATGAATTGGTTGCAAAAGGACTGTGGAACATTGTGTAGGGTGTTGAAAAACATCCTATCACAACTACAACTGTTACAACTGCAGGTACTGAAGCTGATGCAGAAGGTGTCAAAGATGATGATATTCTGCATATTCCTATTTGTGTTGTGGTTTCTATTGTACCTACTACAGAGCAAATTCATTGGGATGGCATAGATGCCCAGGCACATGCATTGATAGCTTTGTCTGTCAAATGTGCCATTATTCCTCACATTCGCTCTTGCAGAATAGCTAAGGATGCTTGGGATACACTTACCACATTGTACCAGGCTCATGTTGCTTACCTCCGAAAATAGTTGGAGAGTGAGCACATGAATGAAGGTGATTCTATGGACAATTTCCTAACAAAGATCAACGACTTGAAGGAACACTTGATTTCTACTGATGAGGTTATACTAGATAGCTCACTTGTGGAGACCGTTCTGAATGGTCTTCCTGATTCATATCAGAGTTTTTCTTCTACTCTTCGATTGATGATGAAAGGCAATCCAAATGCCTTGTCATTTTGAGGAGTTAGTCTCTGTTCTGTTGCAGGAAGATCAATCCACACAGAACATTTCCATTATGCATGTTGCAGATCAAGCTTTCCTGGCTAGTCAGAAGGGCAAAGGAAAATGGAGCTCTTCAACTAGTAAGAAGAAATCTGCTAATTCTGCACAATCGAAGAGGGAAGACAAAGATGAAAAGAAATTAGAAAAGCAAAAATTATTTTTGCAAGTACTAGAAACGAAATGATCATATCATAAAAGAACTGTCCTAAACTGGCTGCAAAAGAGGCAAAGAAAAAAGAGGCAGGAATGGTTGTTGCAGAGGCCCCTACTCCAAAAAAAGAGTCTGTTAATCTTGTGTAGGAAGAAGAATGGGTATTTACTACTGTTTGATGTTTTGACCCATCTTCTCATGAGCAGTGCATGTCTGCAGTAGACTCAGATGTTTGGTACTTTGACAGTGGGCGACCAAACATATTACCTCGTAGCACAATTTCTTCTCTTCACTCGAGCCTGCCCCTATAGGGAATACTGTTACATGCACCAACAACTCCTCTTATCCTGTTATGGGAGTTGGTAAGATCATTTTGACTACTGCTAATGGTAGTTCTTTCACTTTGTCAGATGCTTTATTTGTGCCAGGGATCAAGAAAAATCTGTTATCAGTTTCTACATTAGCCAAGATTGGCTTGGTTGTGAAATTTATTGATGACAGATGTACACTTCATGATCTGTCAAATGGCAATGTTATTATTGCTTCTCGCATTTTATGTCGTGGGTTGTATAACCTCATAGACTATGAAAGATCTGTAAATGATTCGGCATGTGCAATACATGATTCTCAGGCTATGTCAGATGCAAATCTTTGGCATGCATGCTTTGGTCATCTGAATTTTGCTAGTTTACTACGCCTGCAGAAATCAAAAATGGTTTCCTCTTTGCCCAAACTTGAGGCACTCGGAAAACATGTTTGTGAAGGCTGTATTTTGGGCAAAATGCACCGTTCTTCCTTTCCAAAAGATGGTTCAGTTCGGGGTACACAGAAATTGAAGCTTGTACATAGTGATATCTGTGGTCCTATGCAGACACCTTCTTTTGGAAATTATCTTTACTTCGTGACTTTGATCGATGATTTTTCCAGGCATGCATGGGTATATCCATTGAAGGCAAAGTCCGAAGTGTTCATGTGCTTCAAACAGTTTTTGGTTTTGGCTGAAAATCTGTCAGCATGTGAAATGGGCACCCTCCTTCTGATCGAGAGGGGGAATATATGTCTTCTGATTTTAATGTATTTCTGGTTGAACGTGGGATAAAACACCAATGTACAGTGCCGTATACACCTCAAGAGAATGGAGTTGCTAAACAAAAGAACAGGTGACTCATGGAGATGGTGAGGTGTACGGTCAAGAGTCGGGCTTTACCACATAGTTTCTGGCTTGACGCTGTCATGTGTGCAGCATATGAACTTAACAGATGTCCCACTAAAGCGCTGCAGTCTATCACTCCATATGAGGCTTGGCATGATCCCAAGCCATCTAGTGCTCATCTGCGTGTTTTGGTTTGTTTGGCATATACATTAATGCCTGATCAACATCGCAAAAAACTGGATGATAAAGCTGTAAAATGTATTTTTGTTGCGTACAATTCTGAAAGTAAAGGCTATCATTTGTATCATCCACAGACTAAATGCATTTTGGTTAGCCGTGATGTTGTTTTTTGTGGAAGATGTTATTCAGCCATTGCTTTCATGTACCAAGGAGACATTTGTTAGCTCCAAAGACATGTATGATACTTTGTTGCCTCCTTTTACAGATGGACAGTCTAGTGCTGGTCCTAATGAAGCAACTTCTCAGACTTTGCAGGTTTCATGTGATGATGCAGATCATCCCATTTCTGATGCATATTTACATGATACACTTGTTGATGAAAGAGCTGATATTGAGGAGGCAAAAACTATGCCAAAATGGTTGGTGCAAACTTTGCATGACAACAAATTAGATTCACCTCTGTCATATGGTACTCGTTCAGGCTCTCATAGTGTCTCTTTTGCATCAGATTGCTATGCTATGGCTGCCTCTAGTCTCTGTGATGAGACTAAGCCTCTTTCATTTGATGAAGCACAAAGTTCTGAACATTGGATGGCTGCAATGCAATCTAAATATGATGCTATCATGAAAATTGGTACCTGGTCTTTATGTGACTTGCCTCCTGGAAAGAATTCCATTGGCACTAAGTGGGTATACAAGCTAAAGCATAAGCCTGATGGAGCAGTTGACATGTATAAGGCTAGGCTTGTTGCCAAGGGTGATGCGTAGGAAAGAGGTATTGATTTTGATGACCTTTGCACCTACATATCGTATGACTACTGTTCCGAGCATCTGTGCACTTGCAACCCATCATGGTTGGAATGTACATCAACTGGACATTAAAACGGCATTTCTAAATGGTGACTTGCATGAAGAAGTGTATGTTTTTTAGCCCCGTGGCTTTGTGCAGAAAGGGCATGAAAACCAGGTGTGCAGGTTAAAGAAGGCATTATATGGTTTAAAGCAAGCACCACGTGCTTGGTATGAGAAGATACATGCCTATCTGATTGCACATCGTTTTGAGAACAGTGCAACTGAAAGCACCTTATATGTTAAGCGTGATAATGATGTACTTCTGATCATTGTGGTTTATGTTGATGACATGCTGCTCACTAGTCCTCATGAGAAGCTTATTGCTGATTTTAAGGCTGATTTGCATGCCTCATTTGAGATGTCTGGTTTGGGGCATTTGCATCACTATTTGGGCATTCATTTTATGCATGTTGATGGTGGAATGGCGTTGTGTCAAACGAAATACATTGATGCATTATTGCAATGTTTTGGGCTTGAAGACTGTAAACCTATTGCCACTCCTATGGAGACAGGTTTAGGATTGAGTCTTCATGATGTTGGAGATGCATTTGATGATGTTCTCTATCAGCAGGTTGTTAGATGTCTGATTTAGTTATGCATTACTCTGCCAAATATTCAATTTGTTGTCTTACAGATGAGCAGGTTTATGCATTGCCCAGGAGTCAAGCATTGCTAGGCGGTTCAGTGCATCTTTCACTACTTGAGTGGTACCGGGCTACTTGGTTTGTTTTATCCCAAGGGGGGATCACTACCGCTAGATTTGCATGCTTTTGTTTTCCTCTGATTGGGATGGTTGCTATGACACTCATGTGTCCACTAGTGGCTTTTGCAGCATGCTTGGTAGCTCATGTATATCTTGGTTGAGCAAGAAGAAGCCTACTATGGCCACTTCCAGTTGTGAGGCTAATTATAGGGAAACTTTCATAGTGACTGTTGAGTGTGTGTGGCTTAGATGCCTTATGGCTGATTTTGGTGTTGGTCAGTCTTCTGCCACCACCATCTTCACTGACAGTCAGAGCGCATTGACAGTTGCGAGGAACCCTGTGTTCCATGCTCGCACTAAGCACATTGAGGTGCATTATCATTATGTCAGGGAGAGGTCTGCTGGGGAGATTAGCTTGGCATATGTGCCCACACAAGAGATCATTGCAGACCTTTTCACGGAAAACATGTTTGTGAAGGCTATATTTTGGGCAAAATGCAGCGTTCTTCCTTTCCAAAAGATGGTTCAGTTCGGGCTACACAGAAATTGTAGCTTGTACATAGTGATGTGTGTGGTCCTATGCAGACACCTTCTTTTGGAAATTATCTTTACTTCGTGAATTTCATCGATGATTTTTTCAGGCATGCATGGGTATATCCATTGAAGGCAAAGTCCGAAGTGTTCATGTGCTTCAAATAGTTTTTGGTTTTGGTTGAAAATCTGTCAGCATGTGCAATGGGCACCCTCCATTCTGATCGAGAGGGGGAATATATGTCTTCTGATTTTAATATATTTCTGGCTGAACATGCGATAAAACACCAATGTACAGTGTCGTATACACCTCAACAGAATGGAGTTGCTAAATGAAAGAACAGCTGACTCATGGAGATGGCGAGGTGTATGGTCAAGAGTCAGGCTTCACCACATAGTTTCTGGCTTGAGGCTATCATGTGTGCAGCACATGTACTTAACAAGTGTCCCACTAAAGCACTGCAATCTATCACTCCATATGAGGCTTGGCATGATCGCAAGCCATCTGTTGCTCATCTGCGTGTTTTTGGTTGTTTGGTATATGCATTAATGCTTGAACAACATTGCAAAAAATAGGATGATAAAGTAGTAAAATGTATTTTTGTTGCGTACAATTCTGAAAGTAAAGGCTATCATCTGTATCATCCACAGACTAAATGCATTTTGGTTAGCCGTGATGTTCTTTTTGTGGAAGATGTTATTCAGCCATTGCTTTCATGTACCAAGGAGACATCTATTAGCTCCAAAGACCTCCTTTTACAGGTGGAGAGTCTAGTGCTGGTCCTAATGAGGCAACTTCTCAGCCTTTGCAGGTTTCATGTGATGATGCAGATCATCCCATTTCTGATGCATTCTATTCTTGGTCTATATCTCTACTCATCTCATGTCCCGACACTATACTTGTATATATAGGCATATACGTACAAACTCATAACCATTACAAAGGTATATGTGGACTAATTACAAGTTTAATGTACATGTATATACAAGTCTTCATCTTCTGATCATGTACTCATCTTCAGGCCTCAAACTTTGATCTTTGCTTCATTACTTGTCTTCATGCCTTTGTCCTAATCACCAATTGTTGATTGCCCTGCACCAACATGTTCTATCTTTTCATTGTAGAGATGAAGATGATGATGAAAAAATCATAAAATCTTGAGAAAGTCAAGTGTATTTTCTTAACAAAGCACTTAAAAACTTTTCCATAGCTTCAAGCATCTGTAGAAGACCTTGATTTGAAGCATAGCCTCTAGCAAAAGTGCAAAAAAGTTGTTATAGGCTTGGAAACATGATGCCAAGCAATGGTTTATCGACTTCAAGTGATGTGAATTGCACTTAAATTGTCAATCCAAGAACCTAATCTTGTTGATATATTTAGGTAGTGATGTGTGTGAACACACTAGGACCGCCGGGGCATCTTTTCCCATCTTTAGGAGGTTTTTTCCCCCGGCTTGTATATACCCCTATAGCCCTAACAGGTTACTTATCTTATTGTGTTCTAGTGGTAGTACATTCAGTATTGTGTGTTGTGCTCCGATCTTCTTCTTCTTCTTCCTTGTCTTGTTCGCATGCTTCCATAGACATCTAACTCCAACAATCAATATTAGAGCATCTTGCTACTTCATCTACGGCATCGTCGACACCCCTCCTATCGGAGTCTTAGAATCACACAAAATTTGGTGTATGTGCATGCAACACAAGACCGGATATAAAGTATGCTGTTTCCCAACTAAGTTGATTCATGCATAGCCCTAGCACTAAGCATTGGCAAGCGGTGAAACGTGTGTTTAGATATTTCAAAGGAACTTTGAGTTTAGGTCTCTTTTATGGAAGAGATATTCAGCCATGCTTGCATGCTTTTATAGATAGTGATTGGGTTGGTTGTTATGATACTCACGTGTCCACTAGTGGTAATTGATTTTTCCTTCAAGAATCATGCATATCTTGGTTGAGTAAGAAGCAACCTACAGTGGTGACATCGAGTTGTGAAGCTGAGTATAGGGCAGTCTTCATAGCTACAATGGAATGTATATGGTTGAGACACCTATTGATGGATCTTGGCATGGAGATTGATGATGTTACACATATTCTCACTGATAGGGAGAGCACATTAGCTATTGCACAAAACCTAGTGTTTCATGCATGGACCAAAAATATTGAGGTGCATTATCACTATGTGAGAGAGCACCTTCATGCAAGAGATATTGATTTGGTACATGCGCCTACACAAGATGATGTGGCAGACATATTCACCAAAGCTCTTCCAATTTTCAAGCTTTTCACAAAGCTTTAGGCTTATTACCTTGTGGTGGCTGATCTGTCGCTCCTTGTATGTGTCCACATCATTCGCTCCAAGGGGGGGGGGGGTTTGTTACACTTACGTGTTCCTCGAGTAACTTTGATGTGAAGCTTTTCCCTATACATGGGCACTTTTTACTATACATGGCTAGAGGTTTTTTCCCCATCTTACCACATACTTCATACACTCATATGTGGTGGTACTTTTTACTTAAGGATACTATTCAGCTCTTAATTCAGTTTTGAACATTGTCAATAGAGAGACCTATTTTATCCATCCATCTTCTTTGTGTGTCTTGTTGTGTTTGTGCTCCTTCTCTGTTCTTCTCGTGTGTGTCTCGCACTTCTACACACACCCAAATGTGTATAGGTAGGTGTAGATTTAGAGTATACAATCTTGTTTTGAAAGGCATGGGCCATGGCCAACCTTAAGAATCTTGATGGTATATTTTTATCTATATGCATCTCAAATGTTTCATCCATTTGTTGTCTTTGTCTTAAATGTGTCATCCATTTTCTCTTTGTGTTAAATGTGTGTTTGTGGATACTTTGCATGATACGTGAAATATATACAAGTGTCATAATATGTGAGACATGTTTATGTATAATATGTCACATGTATGTGCACCTAGTCTAAGGTTAGGAGAGGAATCATTAGCAAAATTATCAAAAGCATTTCAATGGCTAATCTTC
Organism: Ceratopteris richardii; assembly: GCA_020310875.1. Taxonomy (NCBI): domain Eukaryota; kingdom Viridiplantae; phylum Streptophyta; class Polypodiopsida; order Polypodiales; family Pteridaceae; genus Ceratopteris; species Ceratopteris richardii. The sequence goes on along the minus strand of CM035427.1, from coordinate 28,226,349 downwards.
CACTATGTGAAGCCCAAATTTGAAGGTCAACTTTCTAGTCAAAGCTTGTTCAAACTTAGTAAGAGAAAAGATCAAATTTTGGATCTTTTTTTAATATTCTTGTAGATTTCATAAAGGACTATCTAATCATATAAAAAATTTTTACATTTGGAATTAATTTTCCCTTCAAAAATCAAGCCCTACGAGAAAGTAGAAAAATATATAGTAGAATTGAGAAATACGATGGATCATGTCGCCAAATAGCTAGTGATCATACCCCAAGAAACTAAGCATCATTTTGATTTTGTCACAAATTTATGCTACATGTGCATAATGGAGCTTTGGATTAGCAAGAATTCCCCATAGATCACCATTCTTAGTCACGGAGAGCTAGTTTTCTCTAAGGATTGGTGGAAAATATGTATGGATTTTGGAATTTTGGAGATAATAAAAAGCTATTTTCTTAATTCGTTAGGGCAAAAAAGATTTCCAAAGTATCTCATATTCTCAGTTCTTATTGGATCTAGAACCAAAACTAGGTAGGAGTTTGTGGCTAGAGATAACATGCTCCTTAGTCATGAAGATGTAGTGGATGCAAACTAGATAATTGCATACAATAAGTGACATCATGTGACATGGCATTGTGTGAGCTAAATTCTAAATCCATGGCGATGTGGAGCATGGTTTATGATCTTGATTGATGCAAATGCTAGTTAATTATTATGGGATTATTAAGACCTTGGATAAGAGCTAGTTCTTTGCATTTGTTTATGATATGATTCTTAAGGACTTTTACACCGAGGATCATGACCACATTAAATCAATAGTAATGAGGTGATTTCACAATTTTTTTGGTTCACACTTTTTTAGATGTCCAATGTATTCATCTTTTTTATTATATAACTTATAAATAAGAAGATCATTTATTATAATTGTCTCCACTTTTGTAAAGGACAAGGAGTCCTTGAGCCTCTAGAAGTTAGCCTAACCTACCAAGACCTTTTAAGGATTTTTTAAAGCTCGAATCATGCTTCAAATGAGATAATAGAACTAATTTTAAGTTTTTAAGATAATTAAGTGTAAACAAGGTCAATGATTTAAGTATAAAATATAAAAATCCTAAGTAGTGATTTGTTTCTGAAGTAACTTTGAATCAAATTTGTGCCTCATCTTCTTGAGCATGTTTTTCTCTTTTTTCTTCTTCATCTGAAGCCTCCATGGTGTGCTTGAGTTCTGAAGTCCATATGTAGCCAATAATAATTTGTTTGCATGGTTTATATGCTCATTGCTTTTTGTTTTGCACATGTCTGTAGTTATTCCTTATCTCTTGTGCTTCTTTTGGGCTTCTAACCTTCATGTGGATATATCTTCATATACTCAATCAGATTTGTTGGAGTTAGACGTATGCAGAAGCACATGAACAACACAAGGAAGAAGAAGCAGCTTGGAGCACAACACACAATACTGAATGTATTACCACTAAAATGTACAAAGATAAGTAACCCATTAGAGTTATAAGCGTATATACAAGCCGGGGGAAAAAACCTCCTAAAGAGGGAAAAATATACCCCAACGGTCCTAGTGTGTTCACACACATCACTACCTAAATATATCGACGAATCCCCCCTACGAGTGCTATGGTGAACAAGGAGCTGGCACTCATGTATAAGGAAGCCAAGCTATGTGGAATCGATCCACAAAAGGAAGTAATCCCAAAGCTTTGCGGAAAGCTTCAAAATTCTCCCTAGGCAAAGCCTTCGTGAAAAGGTCTGCAATGTTCTCCTCCCTAGGCACATATGCCAAGCTTATCTCTCCAGCAGAGAACCTCTCCCTGACATAATGATAATGCACCTCAATGTGCTTAGTGCGAGCATGGAACACAGGGTTCCTCACAACTGCTAATGCACTGTGACTATCAATGAAGATGGTGGTGGCAGAAGACTTACCAACACCCAAATCAGCCATAAGGCATCTGAGCCACACACACTCAACGGGCGCTGTGAAAGCCGTCCTATACTCAGCCTCACAACTGGACACAGTAGGATGCTTCTTGCTCAACAAAGATATACATGAGCTACCAAGCATGAAGCAAAAGCCACTAGTGGACACACGAGTGTCATAGCAACCAGCCCACTCACTATCAAAAAAAGCATGCAAATCTGGTGGTAGTGATCCCCCCTTGGGATAAAACAATCCAAGTAGTCAGGTACCACTCAAGTAGCGAAAGATGCACTTAACCGCCTGCCAATGCTTGACACCTGGGCAATGCATAAACCTACTCATTTGTGAGACAACAAACTGAATATCTGGTCGAGTAATGCATAATGAAATCAAGCATCCAATAGCCTACTGATAGAGAACAACATCAAATGCATCTCCAGCATCATGAAAACTCAATCATAAACCTGTCTCCATAGGAGTGGCAATAGTCTTACAATCCTCAAGGCCAAAACGCTGCAATAATGTGTCAATATATTTTGTTTGACACAAAGCTATTCCACAACAACTTGCATAAATTGAATGCCCAAATAATGATGCAAATGCCCCAAATCATACATCTCAAATGAGGCATGCAAATCAGTCTTAAAATCAGCAATATGCTTGTCATGAGGACTAGTGAGTAGCATGTCATCAACATACACAACAATGATCAGAAGCACATCATTACCATGCTTAGTGCTTTCAGTTGGACTGTTCTAAAAACCATGTGCAATTAGATAGGCATGTATCTTTCCATACCTAGCACGTGGTGCTTGCTTTAAACCATATAATGCCTTCTTTAAATTGCACACTTGGTTTTCATGCCCTTTCTACACAAAGTCACGGGGTTGAAAACATATACTTCTTCATGCAAGTCACCATTCAAAAATGTTGTTTGAATGTCCGACTGATGTGCATTCCAACCAGAGACATGTTTTTCAGGTGCCTCAAGTTTGGGCAAAGAGGACACCATTTCAGATTTCTATAGGTGTAGAAAACTAGCAAAATTCAGATGACCAAAACCTGCATGCCAAAGCTTTGCATCTGACATATCTTGAGCATCATGTACTACACATGTTGAATCATTCATAGAACTTTCATAGTCTATGATCTTATACAACCCATGACGTAAAATGCCAGAAGCTATAATCATGTGGTCATTTGACAGATCATGAACTGTACATCTGTTATCAAAAAAATTCACAACCAAGCCAATCTTGGCTAATGCAAAAACTGATAACAGATTTTTCTTGATCCCTAGCACAAATAGAACATCTGACAATGTGAAAGGAGTGCCATCAGCAGTAGTCAGAATGATCTTACTACCTCCCATGATAGGATAAGAGGAGTTGTTGGCGCATGTGACAGTATTCCTTGTAGGGGCAGGCTCAAGTGAAGTGAAGAAACTATGCTGCGAGGTAATATGTTTGGTTGCCCCACTATCAAAGTACCAAACATCTGAGTCTAGTACAGACATACAATGTTCATGAGAAGATAGGTTAAAACTGCAAACACTAGTAAATGCCCATTCTTCATTCTGCACAAGATTAGCAGGCTCTGTTTTCAATGTAGAGGCCTCTGCAATAACCATTCCATCCTCTTTTTTCTTTGCCTCTTTTGCAGCCAGTTTTGGACAGCTCTTAATGGCATGATCATTTCCTTTAGAGTATTTGCAAAACAATTTTTGCTTTTCTGATTTCTTCTCATCTTTTTCTTCCTTCTGCGAATGTGTAGCATTTGCAGATTTCTGCTTGCTAGTAGATGAGCTCCATTTACCTTTGCCCTTCTGACTAGCCAGGAAAGCTTGATCTGTAACATGCATAATAAATTTGTCCTACCTAGACTGATTTTCCTGCAACAGAACAGAAACTAACTCTTCATTTGTTAAGGCATTTGGATTTCCTTTCATCATCAAACGAAGAGTAGAAGCAAAACTCTGATATGAGTCAGGAAGACCATTCAGAATAGTTTGCACAAGTGAACTGTTGGGAAGGGCATCATCAGTAGAAATCAACTATTCCTTCAAATCCTTGATCTTTATCAGAAAAATGTTCATAGAATGACCTTCATTCATGTGTTTACCCTCCAACTTTTTTCGGAGGTAAGCAACACGAACCTCATTCCTAGCCTGGTACAATGTGGTAAGTGTATCCCAAGCATCCTTAGCTCTTCTGCAAGAGCAAATGTGAGGAATAATGGCACATTTGACAAACAAGACTATCAATGCATTTGCCTGAGCATCTCTGCCATCCCAACAAATTTCTCTATAGTAGGTGCAATAGGAACCACAACATGAACAAGAATCTACATAATATCACCATCTTCAACTCCATCAGCATCAGCTTCAGTACATGTGTTTGCAGGTGTAATAGAACGTTTTTCAAGACCCTGCACAATATTCCATAGTCCTTTTGTGACCAATACATGACGCATCATATAAGCCCATAATGGGTAATTCGTACCATCCAGCTTATCATCAACAACCAGCATATGAAATACATCACTCCTTTCAGCCATGGCCAATGACTAAAATACCTTTATGCAGAAAAATGATTGTATCTGAAAAAGTTGAACATAACTACCCTGTTGAGTTTTGTTAAACATGTAATAAACTTTGAGATGCTTATATTGGCGAACCAAAACCTGTATATATCTTTGGCACAAAAAGACAAAATAGCCTACACAAGCAATACACAAGCACAAAAAGACGAAACTCTCAAGAACACTACCTTAACGTGGTTTCAACCACTACACCAAGGCCAGTTCAAGAATATAGACCAGTTGCTAGAATCCCACAACTTGCTGATAAAGAGAAGTGTCAAATGCATCATTGGAATCCTCAACCGAGAACCTAAATTGTATCTCAACTGGTGTGGAAACTAGCTTGCAATCCTCAAAGTCAAAACGTTGAAGTGGTTTTTCAACATACTTTGTTTGATGCATGATGATTCCCCCCTCAATGGATACAAACTGGATGCCAAGATAGCATCTCAAAAGACCAAGATAAGTGGCATCAAAAGTATGTTGCAAATCAGCCATAAGAATGTCAAGTTTTGCATCAAATGACCCAATCAAGAGTGTGTAATCAATATAAAGAGCACTGTAAGATCAGACCCATCTTTGCATACATAGAGCGTGCTTTTAATTGGACTACATGTGAAGCCAAGAGCAATAAAGTGCTTATGGATTTTATCATACCATGCACGTGGAGTGTGCTTGAGACCATACAAGGCTTTATGCAAGCGAGAAACCATATGCTCTTTCCCTTTCATGGTAGATCCAACAGGTTGCTTCACATAGACCTTTTCTTGCAAATCATCATTCAAGAAAGCCGTTTTTATGTCCAACTGATGTACTTTCCAATATCGTTGGGCAACCAATGCAACCAGGGTACAAATGGTAGCCATGCGTGAAGTAAGTGCAAAAGTTTCCTCATAGTTAATGCCATATTGTTGCACATATTCCTTTTGGCAACCAATCTAGCTTTGTAGCGATCAATGCTACTATCAGACTTTCTCTTAATCTTGTAAACCCACTTTATACCAATGGTATTTTTTTCTTTTGGCAATTCACATAACTCCCAAGTACTATTCCTACGTATGGAATCTATTTCTGATTGCATAGCATTCATCCATTGTGGATCGTCACATACATCTTCAAAAGTAAGTGGTTCTTCATTACATGTTGCAATAAGAGAATAATCAACAAGCTTACTTGATGCATGGTGAGAGATTGATCTTGTTCTACCAAGTAAAGGTGCACTCAATTTGCTATCCTGCAAAATTTGTTCCAACCACTTTGGCATGGTATATGCACTCTTGATACACATGCATTCATTATGCAATACATCATCAACATGTATATCATCCATGGGCTGAATTTCATGCTTATTTTCAACCATATTTTGATGCAAATGTTCAACCATATGTGGCTGGAAATTTCCAGTAGTTTCGATAATTTTTGGCTCAAAAATTTCAGCCATGTTTGGCTGGAAATTCTTTGCATTTTCAGGTCACCTTGGCTAGAATTTTTTAGCCCTTTGCACCTCATTTGGTTAGTCGACATGGCCATAGTCAAGTACACCACTTTGGAACAAAGGCATAAGTGTATCGAACACATCTTGTGAGCTAACTTTTGGCTATTTTTTGCATTCAAGTAAAGGGAAAACTAAATTTTCAACAAATGCCACATCTAAACTCACAATAATTGTGTTTTTCAATGGATGGTACAAACACTATCCCTTACTTTCAGCACTATAACCAACAAATATACATTTCTTTGCCTTATCATCAAATTTGTGACGTTGTTGTGATGGCACAAGAGCATATGCCAAACAACCAAACATGTGCATATGACTAACCATATGTTTATGTCCATCCCAAGCCTCATAAGGAGTGATGACTCTAAATGCTTTTGTAGGGAAGCAATTCAACACATAATTTGCACACATGACCGCTTCCATCCAAAACTTGTTAAGAAGTTGCTTTCCTTTAGCCATACATCGTGCCATTTCAAGGAGTATTTTATTTTTATGCTCGGCAACACCATTTTATTGAGGTGTATATGGCACCGTACATTGGTGTGAAATTCCTCTTTCATGAAAAGAAGCATTAAACTCATGTCACATGTATTCACCAACCATGATTTGTGCATAAAGTCAAAAGTTTGTTTGAAGAAAAAAATTCAGGCATAGCTAAAAACTCTTTGAAGCAAGAAAATACCTCATTCTTAGCTTTCACTAGATACATTCATGTATGGCGAGTAACATCATCAATGAAGGTACTAAAATATAAATGCTTCCCAAAAGATGAGTCTTGACGGGACCACATACATCACTATGAACAAACTGTAATTTTCTTGTAGTGTGTGTATGACTATCTTTTGGAAAAGAAGCATGATTCATTTTTCCAAGAATGCAACCTTCACATGCATGCTTTTCAATGGACTCAAGTGTTGGCAAACCAATAACCATGTCCGTTTGCAAGTAAAGCAAACTATTGAAGTTCAAGTGACCAAAACGAGCATGTCAAAGCTGCATTTCAACCATGCAAGAAGTATGAGCAACCAAGGCATTTGAGTCAGCCCTCTTGTATGTATCCATGTTGTACAAACCATTACATAATGTACCAGACATCATGATAATATCACCATTGCTAAAATCATGAACCATACACTTATCATCAACAAAGTGTACATGAAGATTAACTTTGGCAATCAATAGAACTGGAATTAAGTTCTTCTTGATACCGTGTATATACAATGCATTTTTCAAGGGAATCACACCTCCATT